>VWZE01006211.1:322588-344310 GCA_013396675.1 Eubucco bourcierii | reverse complement strand
AGCATTAGTGTAGAGGCATTTCAGTTGTGCCTCTGTTCAATGCTTCCTGTCCATTAGATGGCAGAGCAAGCCTTGAGCAACACCTCCAAACCCCCACAACATCCTGAGTACCCTCACCTCCCTCCCCTGGGCGATGCAACAGCTCCACTCTCTGCTCCTCAGCCCATCCCAAGGGTTTGTCAATCCCGGGCCCCTCCCTACCTGTAGCGGAGGGATGCTGGACTCCCTTCTCTGTCCATCTCCTCCACATCATTGTTTTGGGCTCATAAATCACACTGAGAGACTCAAAATAAACGAGTTGATTGTCTCACCCTCCTGTCTCCAGCATCAGGAGCAAACCTGGATTTTTTAGGTGGGGACAGAGACCTTGACTCCTCACTACCTGCAAAACTGCTGCTGAGGGCCATGATTTCCTTCAGCTGGCAGGGGTCTGATGCCCAGAGTATGTTTGCTTCTCTTCCAGCTGCTTCCAGGACCCAGCTCACACCCTAGTCCACATCCCTGCCAGAACAGTTCTCAGGTCACTGTTCCAAGGAGATGTCATCACCGCTGCTGGGTTTTTGCACTGACAGTCACTGGTAGCTCTAATTTCTTCTCAGTGCTACCTGAGCGTTGCATGACCCTGCTGAAAACCCAGCAAGGCTGCTGATATCCCAAACCCCACATCAGCTGGATAGGCAGAGGGCTGACAAAGTGGGAACGACAGGTGCCACGGTGTGGTGCTTCCCTTCTCAGGACTGCAGTGTCTCCATCTCTACCCTAAATCAACCTGCTCTGCGAGCTGTGACTGATACAGACTTCTTCCAGCTGCCTTCACCCACGCAGCAGCTCTCCAAGTAAACCCCATGATGCTTCCTCCCAGACAGTTCCCCTCCTCCACAGCTGATATTTCCTGCTGCTGACTAAAACCAGCACAGCCTGGCCACCATGGTAGTGCCCTGATGCTGCTCCCTTCAGAGAATCCTGGAATTCCAGCATGGTGGGGTTTGGAAGTGACCTCTGGAGATCATCTAGTCCAACCCCTCTGCTAAACCTGAGCAGGTTGCCCAAGATTGTGTCCAGGTTGGTTTGGAAACTCTCCAGAGAAGAAGACTCCATGACTTCTCTGGGCAGATCCTGCATCCCTCTGCTTCAGTGGGGTCAGGACTGTGTTTCTGGAGGTTGTGCAAAAGTGAGTGACAGGTAGTGCAAATGTGATAGGGCTGGGAAAGCACAGAAAGGGCAGGGTGAAGGGATTCCTTTTGGCCCCCATATTGCACTGGCAGCGGTGGGGTCAGCTCATCTGATCCCATCAGATTGCTCAGGCAATGGAACAGATTGCTCAGAGAGGCTGTGGATAGAATTGTGGAATTGTTTTGGCTGAAAGAGACCCTCAAGATCATTGAGTCCAAACATTAATCCAGCACTGCCAGATCACCACTAAACCATGTCCCTCAGCAACACATCTGCACAGCTTTTCAACCTCTCCAGGCACGGGGACTCCACCACTGCCCTGGGTAGCCTATTCCAGGCCTTGACTACCCCTTGGGGGAAAAAATTGTTCCTCATGTCCAACCTAAACCTCCCCAGGTGCAACTTGAGGCCCTTTCCTTACTGTGAAAGCACAGATGGGCATCACATTTGCTAACTTCCAGTAAACTTGACCCTCCCAGGGAGCCAAGACTGCTGGCACATGACTAAAAGTGTCTTGTTGAGCGCTTCTGTCAGCTCCCTCAGTGCCCTTGGGTAGATCCCATGCCTTTCTGGAAACAATCCAGGTCATGTTGGATGGGGCTCTGAGCAACCTGATCTAATGGAAGATGTCCCTGCTTGCAGCAGGTGAGCTGGAACTAGATGAACTTTAGGTACCTTTTAACCCAACCCGCTCTATGATTCTGTTCTATGAATTTGGGTGTCCCCACTAGCTGAAGAAGAGCTGTGACCTGGAAGAGCCTGTTGCTATCCCTCAGCCCAGAGAGGCAGCTCCACTTGGATAGACAAGCCCACGCTCAGCTCCCGAAGAAATACTGATGGCATATCCCAGGGAGATCAACCAGCATCAGCAAGAGGCTGATTTGTGAAGGTGGATTAAGAGAGCAATAACTCCTCAGTGGGAGGAACAGAGGTGGAGGAGACCTAACCAGGCTTCATCCTTCTTCTGGGCCTCTCATCTCTTTGGGTTTTTTTTCACATTCATGGGAAAAAAATAAGAGGCTGGAATAAATGGTTGGAGGACTCCAACTCACTCCTCTGCAGAAAGCAGAGCTGGATCCAAGCTGGATCCCACTGCTCAGTGCCTTTTCTAGTAAAGGTCTCAAGCTCTACAAATGATGTTAAAAGACCCCAGAGGATCACAGGATAGGTTCCTTAGGGTGTCCCTTAGGATTAGGATGTCCCTTTTCTTAATGTGGCAGGAACTTGGTGGCACAGATGTTGCTGACACTGTTCCTTCCAGTATCTAAAGGGGGCCTACAGGAAGGCTGGGGAAGGATTATTTACAAGGTCCTGCAACGACAGAACAAGGGGCAATGGGTTTAAACTGGCAGAGGGGAGATTTAGACTGGATGTTAGGAGGAAGTTCTTTACAGTGAGGGTGGTGAGGCACTGGAACAGGTTGCCCAGGGAGGTCGTGGATGCTCCCTCTCTGGAGGTGTTCAAGGCCAGGTTGGATGAGGCCTTGAGTGAGCTGTACTAGTGGGAGGTGTCCCTGCCTATGGCAGGGGGTTGGAACTAGATGATCCTTGAGGTCCCTTCCAACCTTACCATTCTATGATTCTATGATTCCTTAGGTGTAGACCACCTGGAGACACCTAGATAGGACCTATGACCTGTCTGTTCTGGGACACCTGGATGCGTCCTGTGTCCTTCTGCTTTCCTTGTAGGATGAGGAGCCCAGCAGCACCTCCGAGCAGACACATCTTCTGAGCTGCCTGCCTGAGCTCCCACTGAGGAGAAACAATCTCTCTCCACTTATCCAATCCAAGAGGTCCTAGCACCATCTATGTCTGCATTCACTGTTCAATGATCAGCTGCATCCTTGACACTGGAGTCAGGTAGGAGGAATTCCATCCTTTCTTGCTGTTCCAGAAGCATCTCTGTCCAACAGTTCCTCCCCAGAATTCAGCCATGGATTGGAGTGTGCCAGGGTATGATGTGAAAGCCTTCACTGTCTGCCCAGGGATGGTTCAGGACAAAGGAATAACAAACAGCAAGGAGGGGGATCATAGGCTAACCAAAGAGACACTGATAAGGAAGACAATAAGATAAGCCAGGAAGGGACTTAGAATCATAGAATCATAGAATGGTAAGGTTGGAAGGGACCTCAAGGATCATCTAGTTCCAACCCCCTGCCATAGGCAGGGACACCTCCCACTAGTACAGCTCACTCAAGGCCTCATCCAATCTGGCCTTGAACACCTCCAGGGAGGGAGCATCCACAACCTCCCTGGGCAACCTGTTCCAGTGCCTCACCACCCTTACTGTAAAGAACTTCCTCCTAACATCCAGTCTAAATCTCCCCTCTGCCAGTTTAAGCCCATTGCCCCTTGTCCTGTCATTGCAGGACCTTGTAAATAATCCTTCCCCAGCCTTCCTGTAGGCCCCCTTCAGATACTGGAAGGCTACTATCAGGTCCCCTCGAAGCCTTCTCTTCTCCAGGCTGAAGAGCCCCAACTCCCTCAGCCTGTCCTCATAGGAGAGCTGCTCCAGCCCTCTGATCATCTTTGTGGCCCTCCTCTGGACCCGCTCCAACACTTCCATGTCCTTCCTGTGCTGAGGGTTCCAGAACTGCACACAGTACTCCAGGTGGGGTCTGACGAGAGCAGAGTAAAGGGGCAGAATCCCCTCCCTTGCCCTGCTGGCCACGCTTCTCTTGATGCAGCCTAGGACTCGGTTGGCTGTCTGGGCTGCATGTGCACACTGCAGACTCATGTTGAGCTTTTCATCAACCCAGACTCCAAGGTCCTTTTCCTCAGGGCTGCTCTCCAGCCATTCACCACCCAGCCTGTATTTGTGCTTGGGATTGTGCCTACCCAGGTGCAGGACCTTACACTTGGCCTTATTGAATTTCATCAGGTTGGCCTGGGCCCAACTCTCCAGCCTGTCCAGGTCCCTCTGGATGGCATCCCTGCCCTCTAGCAAGTCGACTGTGCCACACAGCTTGGTGTCATCTGCAAACTTGCTGAGGGTGCACTCCATTCCTCTGTCCATGTCACTGACAAACTTGCTGGACAGGTCCTTAAAGAGCGTCCACCTGAAGAGCACAGTTAATAAGAAGGCAGAAACAGCATTATAAGGAGTATTATGGGTGTGTGGGACTGTGCAAAACTAGTCATGGAGTGCTCAACCTTGGACAGGCTGCCCAGGAAAGTGGTGGAGGGATTTACAGGATGTGGAGTTGTGGTGCTGAGGGACATAATTTAGTAGTGGTCTGGGCACCCAGGCCCACCCAGACTCATCTGCAGGCAACTGTCAAACACTACGCCCAGGTCCTTTTCTTCTAGACAGTTTTCATTCACCATTCTCCAACCTTGGAGCTTCCCTGGGGTTGTTCTGACACAAGTGCAGGACATGTGTGTGTGTGTGTGTGTGTGTGTGTGTGTAAGGGTTCTAAGCACTGTTGTTTGGAAAGACCTGGAGGTGTTTGCATTTCCCCACGGGATTTAACCATGCGTACAACTCCCCAGCAAACTTGGAGCTGGACCAGCTGGTGGGCAGGAGGAAATCAACAGGGGAAGAAGGTGCAAGATCTGACCAGGGATGTTGGACATATATGTGTGTCTGCTGTTGCACATACAATTCCCTTGTCTGAACACCAAGTATCCTCTTTGAGGCCATCAGCTCAGCTCTCTCTACGGCCCTACTAGGCAACCATCTCACGGAACCACTCAATCCCAACATGGTGGGGCTTGGAAGGGATCTCTGGAGGTCATAAGCTAGTTCAACTCTCCCGCTAAAGCAGGGTCACCCAGAGCAGGTTTGGAATCTCTGCAGAGGAGACTCCACAACCTCTCTTCAGCACCCTCACAGGGAATAAGATTTTCATGGTGCTCAGGTGGAACTCCCTGTGTTCCACTTTGTGCCCATTGTCCCTCAGCAACCTCTCCTAGGCAGGCCTGAAGTTGTAGAAGACAGCACAGACAGAACACTGAGGGGTTTGGGGCTATTACAGGATCACAGGATGTTAGGGGTTGTAAGGGACCTCCGCAGATCATCGAGTCCACCTCCCCTGCCACAGTAGGATCATAATCTAGTGCAAGTCTCACAGAAATGCATCCAGATGGGTCTTGAAAGTCTCCAGAGAAGAACACTCCACAATCTCTCTGGGCAGTCTGTTCCAGTGCTCCATGAACCTTACAGTAAAGAAGTTCTTCCTCACGTTGAGGTGGAACTTCCTGTGCTGTAGGTTATATCCATTACCCTTTGTTCTATCACAGGGCACAACTGAGAAGAGTCTATCCCCTCCCCCTTGTCCCCAGATATTTATAAACATTGATTAGATCCCCTCTAAGTCTTCTCTTCACCAGACCAAATAGCCCCAGGTCCCTCAGCCTCTCCTCAGAGGGCAGTGCTCCAGCCCCTTCATCATCTTCATAGCCTTCCCTTGGACTCCTTGGGGTAGATCCCTGTCTCTGCTGGGCTGGGGAGCGCACGACTGAAAGCAGTATTCCAGGTGAGGTGTTATGAAAGATCAGCCCTGGGAGGTTCCTGAGCTGTCACGGTGGGAGCAGCTGGGGTTCAATAGTTATCCCAGCCCACGGTCAGAACCGTGCCATACGCTCCACTGGGTGCCCTGCTGCCAGCTGCAGGGAGTTGGAAGGGACAGTGGGGAGGCCACGCGGCCCCTGCACACAGGGGGTCTGCAAGGGGTAGCTCTTTACCTGGAGCTCGAGGACTTTGATGCGGTGCCGGTGGTTCCTCAGCTCCTCCTGCAGCTCTGAAATCAGCTCCCGCAGCTCCAGGATCTGCTGCTTACGCTCCTCATTCTCGTGGAGCCAGTAGGACACCTCATCGGTGCACCTGAACATGTCCGGGCACCTCTGCTCGTCTCCCTGCGGCAAGGTGGCCACGATCTTACAGCGGCCGTTGGGCAGCACTTGGTTGCTGTACTCCCCACACTGGATCAGGCCTGTGCTCTCCTGAGCGCCTTCGTGGTCCCTGTAGGCTGCTGGCAGGGATTTCTGCAGCGAGAGGCTGCTCAACGTGCCCATGAGGATGAGGCTCAGCAAACCTGCCCGAGCAGAGCTGGTGCTGGAGTTGGCCTTCATCAGGCAGGTGAGGATGGTCCCCCGGGGTGATGCCATGTGCCTCGTCATCAAACAGTGCTGGGGGGAAAGGTGCCAATCCCCAGGGCATAACACCAGCTCTTCTCCTGAGAGCTAACGGGTGAGGCTGCAGCTATATGGGAACAGAGCATGGGTAGGGATCCCAGGGCTCTCAGCAAGGGGGTCACTGCAGGGAAGGGACACATCTGTCCTCGCAGAGCATCCTCCCTGGTGGCCACCCAGCTGGGAGCAGGTCCAGTAGGAACTCCTCCACTCTTCTGGCCAGGCTCCACAATCTTTGTGGACTGTATTTCACCTCCTGCAGAGCTGTTGGTTATCTTGGAGAGTTTTGAGGTCTAGCTGGAGATGATCAAGCCCTCAGGCAGGGTTTTCTGCCCATGCAAGACCATGCATGGGAAGGAGCTGGCTCCCACAGGCAGGACATGTTTCTACGTTGTCACTCCTTGAAACAGAAACCAGAGGAAGAAGACAGATGACTGAGAGGAAGATGAGCAATCAACCTTCCACAATATACTGTCCACTCATAGCAAGCTGATAGGTTCTCCCACCTTCCCCAGCCCCTGTCAGCCATCTCCACAGCCCAGGGACACAGGGCAATGGATCTGGGACTCTCCATATGCCTGGGTATGACATTTTCGTGGTAGATGTAACTACAAATGGAGTTACAGAGCTAATGGTGGCCACCTACACGAAGAACTCAGACAACCAATCCACCCTTGCCTAGGGTTACACCATGAACCCATCTCTGGGGTAGTCTGGATGGTCCCCAACCATGGGCTGATTGCCCCACACAGGCTCAGATCCATGAGGGAATGGGGGGATGGTGTCACAAATCACCATCCCACCACCCAGGTGAGACAAACACATGATTTAGCCCCAGAGAAACTGGACTCCACTTGTAGCCAGAGCTGTTCCAGAGCTGTTCTCTGATCCCTGCCCAGCACCAAGGCACCACACTCTGGGTCTGCCCCTACAGTTTCTCCCTCCCAAAAGCAGTCCTCATCCCACTCTGGTGAGGATGAACAACTGGGAGGGATGCCATGGACCCCTAGTAGCACCCAGCTCCTAGCAAACTGCACCCCAGCTCGTCACATACCTTCAAAAGTCCTGGTCAGGCTCTGCAGCGGTGAGAGCTGAGTGTAGCGAGCGTCCATGGGGCATGGGAGATGTGACTTAGGGGACACTGAATGCTTATTCCCCCTGATCCTATCACTGCACTATAAATAGGGCTGGGAGAGACGCTGCTCCCAGACAACGCAGGAGGGAGGAGCATGGGTCCTGGCATGACCTTAGCAGTGTATAGGGAATTAAGTTGGTGCCTTGGCAGAAGGGCACAGCTCCTCTTCACCTAGAAACACTTCCACTCCACCTCAGGGATGCTGTCTGGAGAGAGGGCAGGTTCATATGGTATGACCTGGCACCTGCGCAACCTGGGCCAGGCTCTCACCACCCTCAGCATAAAAAAATTCTTCCTTATCTCTAGTCTGAACCTCCCCTCTTTTTGTTCAAAACCACCCCTCCTTGTCCTGTCACGGCAGGGCCTGCTAAAATGTCTGCCTTGACTTTCTGCTAGGGTCCTTTGAGTACTGACAGACCACAATAGGGTCTCTCTGCACAACCTGGGCAGCCTCAATGCTCTCAGCCATAGGAGAGGGATTCCTGATCATTTTTGTGGCTTCCTCTGGACCCACTCCAACAGGTCCATGTCTCTCCTGTGTTGAGGGCCTCAGGTAGACGCAGCACTGCAGGTGGGCTCTGACCAGAGCAGAGAGGCAGAATCCCCTGCCTCGACCTGCTGGTCACACTGCTTTGGATGCACCCCAGGATGCAGTTGGCTTCCAGGCTGTGAGTGCACATTGCCAGCTCATCTCCACCTAACTTCCACACAGAACAAAACCATTGGCTCCTGTTTTTTCTTTCCTTACTGGAATGAGTTTCCAGATGATATTCCCAGGATGATTACCACAAGGAGATACTCAAACCAGCACTGATGTCCAGAGATTCCTTGGAGAAGGCAAGTTTTGCTAGTTGATATCTGCTCACAAGGTTTGGAAAGATTTTGAATTTCAACCATCCTCCAGCAGCTCTCCAAGATGACCACCTGAAAGTCCTTTGGATGACCTCTCACTTCCTGCATCTTTGTCCATGTTTACCACCCTCTGTCACCAGGCAAAGCAAGAGAATTGCTGTGCAAAGCGACACCACGGACAGAGGATGGGAAAATAGACCTGAGGGAAGGGAAGAGCCAGAAAAAGAATCCTTGCAGAGAAGGAAGGGGTGGTGGTCCATCAGGATGTTTTCTCTTTCTCTTTGGGCTGCATCCCACTGCTGCCCAAGTAAATCCCACTCTTATCCTCAGTAATGTTTATAGATATGAGAAGGGTGAGTGCCAAAAGGATGGAGCCAGGTTTTGGTTGGTGATGCACAATGAACAGGACAAGGGGCAATGAGTGGAAGTTAAGGCATAGGAAGTTCCATGGGAACATGAAAAAATGTTTTTTTCGCTGTGAGAGTTACTGAACACTGGAACAAGCTGCCCAGGAGGGTTGTGGACTCTCCCTCTGCACTGGAACAGGCTGCCCAGGGAGGTTGTAGAGTCTCCCTCTGCACAGGAACAGGTTGCCCAGGGAGGTTGTGGAGTCTCCCTCTGCACTGGAACAGGTTGCCCAGGGAGGTTGTGGAGTCTCCCTCTGCACAGGAACAGGCTGCCTGGGGGGGTTGTGGAGTCTCCCTCTCTGCAGATATTCAAGACCTACCTGGATGTGTTCCTGTGTGATCTGCTCTAGGTGATCCTGTTCTGGCTGGGGGGTTGGACTGGATGAGCTTTTGAGGTCCCTTCCAGCCCCGGACATTTTATGATTCTGCAATCACCACAGAGTTGTTCCCTTGGCCAGATGTAGACATTTAACCTTCCAGGCTTGTCCTGAGACACCCCATGGCTGATAGAGAGAAGGGTGATATGGTAGACACTAAAATTCTATTCAAGTTAATTGCAACCCACAGACAGCTCTGGCTGGGGTGCTCTGCGAGGGTATCACTACAGGGAGCCAAGGCAAACATCTGGGTTCTGAATAGCAGCCAAGAGCTCATCCAGGGCGATTAGGTAAAGACTAACTTTGCCTTATTGCACACGAGTGAACAGGCATTTAGCGTGCTTGTCTATAATGAAATCCATTATCCTCATCCTTCACCAAGGTTCTCCAGTTCTGGTTCCACCTTTTCATGGCCGGAGGTGGTGGGGGAAGAGGAGGTGGAGGGAGGGATGGAGCCAGGTACAGCCAGGTCTTTTGTGTGACCATTCAGCAGGCACTCTCCCGAGCTCCTAAATGGATCTGACCTCTCTTCCTCCAGTCCTTTTTTCCCCCCTTTCATTTTCTTTTCCTCATTATTCTTGGAAAAAAAAGAAGAAAAAAAAAAAAAGGAAAAAAAAATAAAAAAAGGAAAAAAAAAGAAAAAAAAAAAAAAAAGGAAAAAAAAATAAAAAAAGGAAAAAAACCAACAAACAACAAAACCCAACAAAACCCCAACCCAACCACCCTCCTCCAGATCATTAGCGTCAGAGGCGGAGATGGGCACCCAAGTGCCACCGGGAAGAGGCCGCAGTACATTTCGTTCAAAGCCCCTTGAGTGGTGTTTTGCTCAAGGCTGGTCCCTCACAAAGGCAGATGTGAAAATGGTTCCTGCTGGGGCTGCAGGCAAAGCTACCTCTTCAGGGAGACAAAGGGCAGACATTGCTTCTGCCTTCCATTGATGGCTGAGTTGTTTGGGGACCATTTAGTGAGGAAGGGAAGAGGCAAGAGGGGGAGGAGGGGTGGAATTCAATGTGAGGAGAGCCTGGGTGATGCTAATAGAGATAACGGATCTGAATGACTCAAGGTCGAGTGTTCAGCGCTTGGTTTGCTCCTCTTTGGCACCATTCCCCATCCATTCTGTCCCTGCTATGCCCACCATCGGCTACAACCCCATTCAGTGGTCCAGCATTACAGAATCACAAATCACAGAATCGCAGAAACATGCAGGTTGGCAAAGCCCCTCAGGATCACCAAGCCCAACCTGTAACCCTGCTCTACAAGATTCACCCTAAACCATATCCCTAACTAAGCACCACATCCAAATGACCCTTACACATATCCGGGGTCAGCTGTGTGATTAACAGAAGTGTCCCACATCATCCTCCTGGAGAAACGGCTACTCGTGGCTTGGCTGGGTGGACACTTTGCTGGGTAAAAGCTGCCTGAATGGCTGGGCCCAAAGACTGGTGAATGAAGTTAAACTGGGTTGGCAGCTGGTGGCAACTGGTGTTCCCCAGAGCTCTTGAGTGGGACCAGTTTCTGGGACGTCTTCATCAATGACTGGGATGAGCACATTGAGTGCACCCTCAGTCATTTTCAAGATGACATCAAGTTGGATGGGAGCTTTACCATGCTAGAGGGTAGGGAGGGTCTATAAAGGGATCCAGACAGGCTAGAAAGATGGGTGGAGGCCAGTGGGATGAGGTTTAACGAGGACTCCTCACAAGGCTTGTGAAGAGCTTCGTTGCCCTTCTTTGGACATGCTCCAGCACCTCTATGTTCTTCTTCAAGTGCAGGGCCTAAAGCTGAACCCAGGATTCAAGTTGTGGCCTCACTAGTGCTGAGCTCAGGGGGACAATCCCTACCCTAGTCCTGCTAGCCACACCGTTGCTGAGCCAAGCCAGGATGCTGTTGGCATTCTGGGCCACCTGAGAGAACCTTGCTGGCTCATGCCCAGCCAGCTGCCAGTCAGCACCCCTGGATCTTCTTTTGCCAGACAGCTTTCCAACCACTCTGCTCAAAACCTGTACTGCTCAGTGGGGTTGTTGTGTCCTAATTGCAGCACCCAGCACTTGGCCTTCTTAAACCTCACAACCTGGCCTTAGCCCATGGATCCACTTTATTTGTATCCTGCTGCAGAGCCTCCCTACCCTCAAGCACATCACACTCCTTCCCACCTTAATGTCCCCTGCAAACTTGATGAGAGTGCCCCAAATCCTCTCATCCAGATCGGGGATAGGGATGTGTGACCTAGAGGTGTTTAAGGCCAGGTTGGATGAGGCTTTGAGTGACCTGTTCTAGTGGGAGGTGTCCCTGCCTATGGCAGGGAATTGGAACTGGATGATCTTTGAGGTCCCTAAACCATTCTATGATTCTATATTAAAGAGAACTGGGCCCAGTACTGAGTCCAAGGGAACACCTCTTGTGTCCAGCTGCCAACTGGCTTTAACTCCACTCATAACCCTTTGGGCTCAGCTACCCATCCAGTTCTTCACCCAGTGACAAGTCCACCTGTCCAAGCCAGGAGCAGCCAGTTTGCCCAGGAGGATGCTGTGGAAGAGAGTGTCACAGGCTGAACTGAAAGTCCAAGTAAACAAAATCCACAGCTTTTTCCTCAGCCACCAAGTGAGTCACCTTGCTGCAGAAGGAGATCATGTCCATCAAGCAGGACCTGCCCTTCATGAATCCGTGCTGTCTGGACCTGATCACCTGTCTGTCTCTCATGTGCTGTGTAATGGCACTCAAGATGATCTGCTGTTCCCATGGGTGTGCAACTCTATCCTAAACTCCACTCCATCTGCTCAGCCCTGTAGCACTTGGAGGAGATAAGGTTCCCACCACCACTGTCCAGGTGCTGCAGCCTCTCCTCTGCTCAGTGACCCTGTGGTTGGCTCTTCAAGGGAGAAATATCAAAACCTACAGCCCTGTTCCATTTCTTCTTCCTGCTCAAAGGAGTGAAAAGACTTCCTGAAGGTGTCCCTGCCTACAGCAAGGGGCTTGGAACAAGAAGATCTTTGAGGTCCCTTCCAACCTAAACCATTCTATGATTCTATAATTTTTTATCCCACACCCTGCTAACCTAACTCTAACTACCCCAACTTCTTAGGACTGCAATGACCTGAATTAGCTCCCACCACTAGCACAAATAATCAGTGATCTGTTATGGAACAATCAACAGCAAGAGGCAAGAATGTCAGAGAACCCTCAAATCAGAATGAACTTCAGTGCTGCTCCACCATCATTGATCACACTGTACAAAATTCAGAAGCCATGAATTTCCAGGGCTGATGCTCTCCAACAGCTCCAAGCCCTGCCTGTAAAACTATCCCAGGATGCCATGCCCTGGGTAACATTTGCCCATGGAGGGTAAAGAGGGGGCTGGATGCATTGGATGGAAATTCAGGGTCCAACTGGAGTTGTGGAGCTCCTTGTGCTCAGGAAGGAAATGCAGATCTTTGGGACACTTTGGGATCTGGCTCTGGCCAGGGGCTTTGCTAAGCTCCTTTGCTCTTAATCCTCTTTGAGAGGTCCAGCCCTAGGCAGAGGCATCTCAAAGGGATGAGTGAGGTTGTTTGCACCCCTTGGGGCTGCTCCTCTCTTGGCTTCCTGCAACCTCACAAATCCCCCTCCCATCCTCTCTTCCCTCCTGTATTTTCAGTGTGTGGTTTAAAGAGAGGTGAAGCTGCAGAGAGGAAAAGAGGACACAGGTGACCATCACTGTACAGACTACAGAAACAAGAAAGATGGGGACAGACTTTTAGCAGGGCCTGCTGTGACAGGACAAGGGTTGATGGTTTTAAACTAAAATACAGGGGATTTAGATTAGGTAGAATGAAGAGGTACTTTACAATGAGGGTGGTGGGACAGTGCCCAGGTTCCTCAGAGAGGTGGCAGATGCCCCATCCCTGGAACCATTCCAGGTCAGGTTGGACATGGCTCTGAGTAGCCTGCTCTAGTTGAAGATAGGTCCATGAAGATGATCAGAGGGTTGGAGCAGCTCAGGAGAAGACAGGTTGAGAGAGTTGGGGTTCTGCAGCCTGGAGAAGAGAAGGCTTCCAGGAGACCTTAGAGTAGCCTTCCAATATTTGAAGGGGGCCTACAGGAAGGCTGGGGAGGGACTATTTACAAGGTCTTGCAATGACAGGACAAGGGGCAATGGGTTTAAACTGGCAGAGGGGACATTTAGACTGGATGTTAGGAGGAAGTTCTTTGCAGTGAGGGTGGTGAGGCACTGGCACAGGTTGCCCAGGGAGATTGTGGCTGCTCCCTCCGTGGAGGTGTTCAAGGCCAGGTTGGATGAGGCCTTGAGTGAGCTGTACTAGTGAGAGGTGTCCCTGCCTATGGCAGGGGGTTGGAACTAGATGATCCTTGAGGTCCCTTCCAACCTTACCATTCTATGATTCTATGATTCTATGACAAGATGCCCCTGATCACTTCAGGGGTGTTGGACAAGACGAACTTTAAAATTCCTTCCCACCCAAGTCTCTCTGTGATTCTATGGTTCCCAGGAGATGGAGTTGGGGTTTAGTTCTCCTCCCACGGGACTCTGAAACAGTGTGAGCCCTGAGTTGCAGGAATGAAGTCCCTGCTGAGCTCCTAAACCCCACCAAAAGCCAGCTCCCACCCTAAGAAGCTGTAATCCCTCTTAGGGGCACAGGCAATAATCAGGGATTTGGCTCTGGGTGTGCAAAGAGTCCTGTGTGAAGCATTTGCCTGGAGGAAACTGACTGGAAAAGAAAAGAAACTCAGCATGAACGAGGAAAGATAAACAGTAGATTTAACTGCTTGGGGTTCCTGATCCCACCTCTTCTATTGCCCCAGGAATGGCTCTGCCCTGGCATAAATCCCAGAGCTGGTGCACACTGATGTTGGGCAGGAGATGACCTTGTCCTGATCCTGGTGGGAGGACATGATTTATCCCTGGCACTTTTAGCCAGCTCAAAGTCAGGCAACCCTTCCCATGGTGGATCTCCCTAGGTGGACTGTCATGTCCTCAGATGAGGGACAGGGACACAAAGAGCTGCTCCTTATCCCTCTGCAGGGACAGGAAATCTTAGAGGGTCAGAGTAGTGTTCCTATCTGGCCAGGAATCTGCAGGACAATTTCCAAACCCAAGAACTGAAATGAAATTCACTTGGTCCAAAAGCAAGGTGCAATATTTACTTATTTCTTCTTACCAGCAGTTGGAAATGAGCAGGAAGAGCACCTTGGGAAGGTTTCCACAAGTTACCTCACCTCCAATATCCACTTGCATCCCTTTTCCTACCCTCCCTGGCTGCTCTTTTTCCTACCCTCCCTGGTTGTTCTGTGTGAATTCAAAGCAGTCCAAGATGGAGAGCTGAACCTTCACTGAGAAAATGGACTTCACCCTTCCCATGGACTTTGCAACTCCCTGCTTGCAGGAATGCTGAATGAGGGAGTGAAGGAGGGTTGTGAGTCCTGGTGATGCCTGGGTGACTGCTGGTGGTGCTAAGTGTTGTTTGGTGATGCCTCAGTGAAGTCACAGTGACTGCTGGTGGTGCTAAATGATGACTCAGTGATGTCTCAGTGATTGCTGGTGGTGCTAAGTGATGTTTGGTGATGCCTCAGAGATGCCTCAGAGATGCCTCACTGATTGCTGGTGGTGCTGTTTGGTGATGCCTCAGTGAAGTCTCAGTGATTACTGGTGGTGTTAAGTGATGTTTGGTGATGCCTTGGTGATGCCTCAGTGATTGCTGGTGGTGCTGTTTGGTGATGCCTCAGTGATGCCTCAGTGATTGCTGGTGGTGCTGTTTGGTGATGCCTCAGTCATGTCTCAGTGATTGCTGGTGGTGCTAAGTGATGTTTGGTGATGCCTCAGTGATGTCTCAGTGATTGCTGGTGGTGCTAAGTGTTGTTTGGTGATGCCTCAGTGAAGTCTCAGTGATTGTTGGTGGTGCTAAATGATGCCTCAGTGATGTCTCAGTGTCTGCTGGTGGTGCTAAGTGATGTTTGGTGATGCCTCAGTGATGTCTCAGTGATTGCTGGTGGTGCTAAGTGATGTCTGGTTATGTCTTGGTGATGCCTGGAGATGCCCTGATGTTGTCCATCTGGGATTGTACTGCTACAGGCACTGCATGCACATATTCACTTGCCATGCAGCCGTCAATAGCATCTAGGTTAGGTCATGCACTTATTAAAGTCAGGAGGAAAATGAGTTGACCCCAGTAGAATTGGAAAAGACTACCCTGGGAACAGGTTGCCCAGAGAGGTGGTAGATGCCTCATGCCTGGAAACATTCCTGATCAGGTCAAAAGGGTTCTAAGCAACCTGATCTAGTTGAAGAATCCCTGCTCACTGCAAGAGGGGTTGGACTAGATCATCCCCCTAAAGATCACTTCCCAGTAAAACCATTCTATTACTAGGTGATTCTGTGATTCAGAGCTCCTCTTGCACCACAGTGAAGCTACAACAAAGCAAACATCAGCATTTTCCTCCAAGAAGAAGGTGCATAGAATCACAGAATCATAGAATGGTAGGGTTGGAAGGGACCTCAAGGATCATCCAGTTCCAGCCCCCTGCCATAGGCAGGGACACCTCCCACTAGTACAGCTCACTCAAGACCTCCTCCAACCTGGCCTTGAACACCTCCACGGAGGGAGCAGCCACAACCTCCCTGGGCAACCTGTTCCAGTGTCTCACCACCCTCACTGCAAAGAACTTCCTCCTAACATCCAGTCTAAATGTCCCCTCTGCCAGTTTAAACCCATTGCCTCTTGTCCTGTCATTGCAAGACTTTGTAAATAATCCCTCCCCAGCCTTCCTGTAGGTCCTCTTAAGATAAAGTCTCCTGGAAGCCTTCTCTTCTCCAGGCTGCAGAGCCCCAACTCTCTCAGTCTGTCCTCATAGCAGATCTGCTGCAACCCTCTGAGCACCTTTGTGGCCTCCTCTGGACCCGCTCCAACACTTCCATGTCCTTCCTGTGCTGGGGGCTCCAGAACTGCACACAGGACTCCAGATGGGGTCTGATGAGAGCAGAGCAAAGGGTCAGAATCCCCTCCCTTGCCCTGCTGGCCACGCTGCTCTTGCTGCAGTCCAGGACTCAGTTGGTTGTCTGGGTTACATACATGCACTGTAGACTCAGGCCTTGCAATTTGCCACACTCCACACACTCATTTCCCATCTCTAAGTGTCTTCTAGCTTCAAAGCCTTCAACCAATAGAGACAGATAGCTTGGTGGTGCTGACCCAGCCTCCTACACACCTGGCTATCCCTTGAGCCCCTGCTTATCTCACCTTGTACATTTCACCAGGCATGAGATGAATGTGGTCTGGATGGAGCTGGATCCTCCTCACCGCTTCTCCATCCACCAGTTGCACCTTGGCAGGTGATAGGTGCAGAAGAGCTGCTCAGAGGACAAGTCAACTGTCTGCAAAGCACTACCAGAAGTCTGCCCTGAGATAAGGGGGAAGAGGATGTCTTGGGAGTAGTCCCAGCACGGCTGCACCAGAGGGAGGTGCAGGTCCTCGGACAGACCTCTGTGGCCATCGCAAGGCTTCTGCCAGCCCCAGAGCACCTCTCAGCTCTGTGACGTTTACAGCCCAGTGGGTTGGCTGTCTCACATCCCATGGGATTTGAGCACAGCTGTGACATTCACACCTGGCCCTGGAGCTCATTCACACCCAAGTGTGACCTTGTTCTCCAATTAAAATGGAAAGGCCAGAACTGATGTGGCTAAGGTGGGTCAGCCATGGGCATCTCACCCCCGCGCCCAGCCCTGCCGGGGAAGAGCTGCATGTCCTCAGCTGTGGCTTATGGGGACAAGGTCAGGATGAAGCCACCAGATCTGCCAGAAGGGAAAACTGCCCCGAGTTACACCAGGAGAGTTTCAGGTAAAACACAGGAAAAATTTCTACCCCATAAGTCACATTTTCTGAACATGAGCCAGCAGTGTGCCCAGGTGGCCAAGAAGGCAAATGGTACCCTGGCCTGCATCAGCAATAGAGCGAGTAGCAGGACCAGAGCTGTCCTGAGAGAGCTGGGGCTCTTCAGCCTGGAGAAGAGAAGGCTTCGAGGGGACCTGATAGTAGCCTTCCAGTATCTGAAGGGGGCCTACAGGAAGGCTGGGGAGGGATTATTTACAAGGTCCTGCAATGACAGGACAAGGGGCAATGGGTTTAAACTGTCAGAGGGGAGATTTAGACTGGATGTTAGGAGGAAGTTCTTTCCAGTGAGGGTGGTGAGACACTGGAACAGGTTGCCCAGGGAGGTTGTGGTTGCTCCCTCCCTGGAGGTGTTCAAGGCCAGGTTGGAGGAGGCCTTGAGTGAGCTGTACTAGTGGGAGGTGTCCCTGCCTATGGCAGGGGGTTGGAACTAGATGATCCTTGAGGTCCCTTCCAACCTTACCATTCTATGATTCTATGATTCTATGTTGGGAGTAGCTTTGCACTGGGAGCAGGACCCAGCTAGGATCAGGCCTCAGTCACTCTATGGAATCACAGACCCATTTTGGTTGGAAAACACCTTTAAGATCACCAAGTCCAACCATTAACCCGACACTGCCAGGTCACCACTAAACCATGTCCCTCAGCACCACAGCTACACAGCTTTTCAATGGCCCCAGAAATAAAGAATTCACCACTGCCCTGGGCAGTCTGTCCCAGGGCTTGACAACCCTTTTGGAGAAGAAATTGTTCCTCATGTCCAACCTAAACCTTCCTTGGAGCAACTTGAGGTCAATTCCTCTTGTACTATTGTTTATCCCTTGGGAGAAGAGACTAACTCCCACTTCACTCCAGTCTCCTTTCAGGGAGTTGTAGAGAGTGAGGAGGTCTTCCTTGAGCCTCCTTTCCTCCAGACTGAATGAGCTCAGTTCCCTCAGGCACTCCTCACAAGACTTGTTCTCCAGGCCCTTCAGCAGTTTCATTGTCCTCTGGACACACTCCAGCACCACAATGAAGCAAGGGGCACCAAACTGAACCTAGTATCAGAAGTGCAGCCTCACCAGCACCACATTCAGGGTGGTGATCACTACCATAGTCTTGTTGGCCATGCCAGGAACACTCGAACATGCTGCAGAGATGCTCAGGCACTAACATCTCCAAGAGATGCCATACTCCCCGATACCACCAGTGGGGAGCTGAGCTCCAGCTGCAGTTGTCTCCAGGAGGGATGTCTGAAAACATCATCTGTGATGCTGGCAAGCAATGTAGACATCCAGCACAGGCTGCCAAAGCCATGGCAGAAGGTGCTTCATCTCAGCCCCTCACCTGCAGCTGTTCAACTCAATGAGGTTTCCTAAATCGATTTCACATCTTCCTTAGAAACGTGAATGGCTCAGAATGGCCTAATGAAGACAGAAGAGCCTTTAAAGTGGGAATCATAGCTCCAGTTTGAGCCATAAAATGCCCCAGAATAGTTCTTTGTCACAGGAAAATATTGTGGAGAGGGGGATCTGTCAGCAAGGAGGGAGGCAGCTGACGCAGTTGTGGGCACTGCAGGGAGGTGTGTGTGGTGCAGAGATGGATCTGGGGAGGATGAGGGTCCAGAGAAGGAGTGAACCAAACTGAAATGCTGCAGAGGCTGCTCCTTGAAGCTTTAATTCTTTGTCTCTTTAGTTGCCTTCAATGGAGGGTTTCATCCAGTCCTGGGGTGTTCAGGTGAAGTTGTTGCTCCCCAGTGTCCTTTGGCAAGGAGGTGCCCATGCCAGCAGCCTGCTGAAGAACAAGCCACCTAATCTTTGTTCATTCTCAGTCTCTCCTCTGGTTGTTGGAAAGAGGAGAGTGATCTCCAGAGGAGATCTCTGCATGATGGAACACCTCCACTCTGAGGCAGATGTCTGGATGAAGTAGCTTAACCACACTCCAGGTTCCTCTAAACCCAGTGTCCTGCTTATAGGTATCTTTCCCACAGGAGGTTGCCTTTGGGGTACTTCCTCTCACTACAGAGACCATGTCCAATAAAATAGGAGCAAATCTTTCACCCACCCAAGATGAGACCACATCTGAGATTTTAGGACATGGGTCAGGGTTGGTTTGCATGGCACTACCCTCTTTGGGGTGGAAAAGGGGAGCTGAGCCCTCAAGGGAGCAGACAGTTGCCTGGTGTGGGCTGCAAACTTGGCACCAGATGAGTTTCCCCTTCTTTCCAAACCTTTTGTTCTCCTTATCACTCCCAGACCCTTTTCAAGGTGCCATCCTGCACCAAACCCATTGTAGAGGATGGAGCATCCCTCTCCATCATCAGTGCAGGGCTCAGCCAAAGTGAAGTAGTTTCCTGGAGGCCACCACAGTTCTTACATGTAGAGTAGCTAAGGTGAACCCTACAGAAAACACAAACTGGAAAGCAGGAACTGGACTTCTGTTTACTGTGCTGTAGGGAAAGCATCCACAGCCCACAGCTGATCCAGTTAGACTGGAGTAGGGAGGTTGGGATCTGAATGGTGGCAGACAGGGAATGGTGAACTTGATCAAGCCCCATAAACCTGCCGGTGCCCTGAAAAATGCTTTCCTGCTGCTTTTGCACCCAAAGCTGGCAGCTACAGGACTCCCTGACACATCAGGCAGAGATGCCTGCTGCCTGAACTCACCTTACCTGGGGCTGAGGAGCCCCAGAACTTTATTTTTAACCAAATCCCCTTTTATCTCATCAAAATACAACCCCAAATCCTCAGCACCCATCGGAGCACAAAGTTCTCCCACGCCTGAGCCCGAGGAGTGACAGATGCTCCTGTCCTGTGCGTCAGTGATAAACAACCCATGCTAAAGCCACCACTGGCACCTGAAGAAGGGGAGTCCATCCAACACCCCCACTCCCACCCCTCCCCTCGCTTTCCCAGCCCCAAAAGCAATTAGCAGCATAGCCTGGAAAACTTTGCCGGCTGTGGTTCACCGAGAGATGCTAATCCCCCATCCGCCACGGAGTCAGATCTGGAGAGAGCTTGTGGCTTGCTCATCTTTTGTTTGGTACCTGGAAAGGTCCCTCTCGTCTCCGCTTCCAGCCCCCCCCTTCCCTCCAGCAGCCGCGACGGACGCGGTGCTGTGGGGGGTGGGGGTGTGTATAAAAGCCGCCGGGACCAGCAGCCAAGTGGTAGAGGCTGACTGGAAGTGCAGAGGAGAAGGGGACGGAGGACGGGCAGTGACCGGGCTCCCATCCCGGCCACAGGTAAGCACCAAAACCCAGCCACTCAACCCCTGAGGGGTCTTCCTGGGGTCTTCTGGGGGGAGCGGGGCGGGAAAGAAAGTCTCAAAAATCTGGGTTTGGTAGATGGTAGGGACCAGTTACCACAGGGGAGTGACATGCTGTGGTGGATGGATGCCAGGCAGGGGTTTCCCGGCAGGAGATGGGCAATAAAACATCCTTCTCTCCCCGCCTGCAGTTCATCGCCCTCTCAGATCTGTTTCTTGTGGGGTTTGTCTGCTTTATTGGGTCTTAAGGCGTCACAGAGTTGCTGCTGTGCTGGGGAATCCTGGGGGGGATGACAACCACAAACTGAAGCAAGAGACAGAAAGACCTTTGTGTTTAAATTTGATGTCTTGCTCTTTTAACTCTCTGCACCATTATTTACTCTCATAAGCATCAAATTGTTTTAATTCCACTGCTGAGGAAGGTTCTCCTCTGGACAGACTCCCCAGAACCGGAGGAGAGGGTCAGCTCTCCCCTCCAGCCACACACCTGGAGCAAAAATTAGTTTTTCCTACCAGGTGGGATGGGGTTTTCCTCCCATAGAGCTCCCCTAGTGTGCGGGAAGAGGAGACACATGAGGCCACGCTGAGCTGAATACGGCTGCTTGGGAAAGGCTCGGTGGGAATTCAGCCCCTGGACCATAGAGCCAGGTCCCACGGGCGTCCAGGAACTCGCCTGAGCCTCACCTTGACGCCACAGCAGCAGTGGTTGTTTCAGCCACCGGCTATCAGCTGCGTGCTGCGTTATTTTGGACAGCCACTGGGGGATAACAGCACATCCCAGCCAGCACCGCCACTTGCCATAGCCCTTCCCAGAAGTCAAGTAGCCAACTTCAGTTTTATCTGAAGTCCCATTGAAACAGGCTCCTCAGCTGGACTGTGGATGCCTCATCCCTAGAGACATCCCAGGTGAGGCTGGACAGGGCTCTGCACAACCTGATCGAGTTGAAGTTGTCCCTGCTGACTGAGGGGGGTGGTGTGTGTGCCTGACTGGATGACCTTTATAGGTCCCTTCCCACCCACAACCTTCTGTGATTCCATGATTAATGTAAGCTATTCCTGTCTTACTCTTCTAATCCGAATTTATGACGATTTACAGTCCTGTCTCCCACCAGGCAGGAGCTCTGTGGCCACTTGAGGACAGATTAGGAAGGAGCACATAATTTCTTAGAGGAATCAGCTTGAGCGGTCGACAAAGGATGAACCCTGATGTAGCTTCCTTACGCTTCCTCCTGGCAGCATCGCTCATCTTGATGGGGTGCTTAGGAGGCAGCAGCAATCCCCGCCGACGGCGGCTGTCACCTGCGGTAGCGGTGACAAAGGATCTGGGCTCCAGTGAGAAGCCTTTCAGTACAGAAGGGAAAAGGAAGAGGCAGGAGGGAGGGGAATGCTGTTAATTTATCAGAGTAGACAGGTGGGGGTGCAGGCAGGGAGGTAGCTCTGGGGGTTGTCTTCTCTTTGCTGTGCCTTGGTTTCCTGCCCTGGCAAAATCCACTCCCATGCTCCTGGGGTCTATGAGGGGGGGA
>VWZE01006211.1:259921-322549 GCA_013396675.1 Eubucco bourcierii | reverse complement strand
AAAAAAAAAAAAAGTGGGTTTATTTTTTTCTTTTTCTTGGCCCCTCCCCACCCAGTTCCTGCACATTTCCTGGGCTCAAAGCTCCTCAAATCCCTCCTGTGAGCCCAACTTCGTGTTCCTGGCCAGGATGTCAAGCACGCTGTGGAGTATCCTGCCCGTGGTGCTGTGGCTGCTGCTCTGGCACCCCATCAGTGCCAGTGGCCCGTGCTGGGAGAGTGGCAAGTGCCAGGACCTCACCAACGAGGCGGGTATCTTGGTAAGCCTGGGGATGGGCACTGTCCTGCAGTTGCTTTGGTTGCTAATGGGCGGGTAGAAGAGATGATGGGGATGCCAACATCGTGGGGGTGATCTGCATCACTGTAGGGGGACAGGCCCAGAGAGGCTGTGGAGTCTCCTTCTCTGGAAAGATTCCAAACCACCTGGAGGTGATCCCAGGCAAACTGCTCTGCCTGATCCTGCTAACCTGCTTTAGCAAGGGTGTTGGTCTAGATGCCCTCCAGAGCTCCCTTTCAACCCCTAACATTCTGTGATTCTGTGATCTCTAGAGGTCCCTTCCAGCCACTACTGTGCTGGGACCCAATGACTGCAGGTTTCAGTGGGCCCCTGTCACCTGTCTTCACATCAAGGGCTGATGCTAAAGTAAGGTTTTGAGCTTAAATGTGGGAGGGAAGAATAAACAGTTGGGATGTTGGCTTCACTCTGAGCCCAAGGGTGCTTGCAGAGGGTGGTGGTGACACAACAGTGCAGCCACTCACCTTCTGCAGGTGCTGAATTTGCTACAGGGACCTCATAACAGAGGCTGTGTCCCGCTCCAGCACTGTTTCCAGACACCCAGAGCTGGTTTGGTGCCTGGGCATGAGAGGCGATTCTGCCCCTTTGCTCTGCTGAGATACTACTTGTAGTACTGTATCCAGCTCTGGGGTCATTGGCACAGGAGAGACATGGATCTGTTGGAGTGGGTGCAGAGGAGGCCACAAGAAAGGATGCAAGGGCTGGAACTCCTCTGCTGAGAGGACAGGCTGGGGGAGTTGGGGTTGTTCAGCCTGGAGAAGAGAAGGCTCCAGGGAGACCTTATTGTGGCCTTTCAAGTACTTAAAGGAGTCTATAAGAGGTGGGGACAGACTTTTCATCAGGGCCTGTTGTGACAGGGCAAGGGGTGATGGTTTCAAACTAAAATTCAGGTTAGATAGAGGAAAGAAATTGTTTCTGTTGAGAGTGGTGAGATCCTGGCCCAGGTTGCCCAGAGAGGTGGTAGAAGCCCCATCCCTGGAGCCACTCCCGATGAGGTTGGACAGGGCTCTGAGCAACCCGACCCAGTCGAAGACATCCCTGCTCACTGCTGCGGTGTTGGATTAGACACCTTCTAAAAGTCCACCCCCAGCCCAACCGTTCCATGGTTCTGCAAAACAGTCTGCTGTGCAAGCAGACCCCTGCCACCCCCGCAGGGCCAGGGCCGTCCCTCCTTGCGCTGACAGTGCCCACCTCCCCCACAGGCATGTGCCAGCGCATGCAGGTGGGAGCTGTCGGCTGAGGCTCCTGTCTACCCGGGCAATGGGCACCTGCAGCCCCTCTCGGAGAGCATCCGCAGGTATGTCATGAGCCACTTCCGCTGGAACAAGTTCGGCTGGAGGAACAACAGCGGTGGCGTGCACAGACGGGAGCAGACGGCAGGGGACAGCCCTCCGCCCGCCTCACTGCCTGCCCTCCTGCCGCCGCGCCACGAGGAGGAGGAGGGAACCGGGCTGGCGCGGGAGGAAGGCAAACGTTCTTACTCCATGGAGCACTTTCGCTGGGGGAAGCCGGTGGGACGCAAGAGGAGACCCATCAAGGTCTACCCCAACGGGGTGGAGGAAGAGTCGGCCGAGAGCTACCCTTTGGAGTTCAGGAGGGAGCTGGTGCTCGGCACTGGGGCACCACCTGAGGAAGAAGAGGAGGAGGAGGAGGAGGAAGGGCAGGAAGAGAAGGAGAAAGCGGTGGGCAGCTCCTACCGCATGCACCACTTCCGCTGGCACACACCCTTGAAGGACAAGCGCTACGGGGGCTTCATGACCTCGGAGCACAACCAGACCCCTCTAGTGACTCTCTTTAAAAATGCCATCATCAAAAGCGCCTACAAGAAGGGGCAGTGATGGGGGGTGAGTCCTCTTCACCAACCCCCCCACATCCCTCATCCCCCCATAGCTTTAGTGTCCCTCTGGCATGTGTTTCATTTAGAGATCCCTCATCCTGTTGCTCTTGACCACTGCTCTGGAGGGATCTGCTCCCAGCTTAGGGATGAGGACATCAACCACATCCCCGCACCCCGTGGACAGGCTCTGGGAGCAGGGGTGATGCCGGTTTGGAGCACACCAGGTGATTTCTGTCTTCTCACTGAGCTGTACAATACTGTAAATGAGAGATTAAAAGAATTCTAAACAGTAAAATAAAATAATATATCTTTTTTTTTTCCCAAGCTAACCAAGCGTCAGCAGAGTCTCTGGGGGTGGTTGGTGCTCATCAAGGGAGAGAATAAAGAATGGCAAAGGAGAGAAAGCTTCATTACAGTCATACTGTGGAGGTGGGAGGTGTCCCTGCCTGTGGTGAGGGATTGGAACTAGAGGATCTTTGAGGTCCCTTCCAACTTAAACCGTTCTATGATTCTGTGATCATAGAATCAGCCAGGTTGGAAGAGACCTCCAAGCTCATCCAGTCTAACCTATCACCCAGCCCTAGCCAATCAACCAGACCATGGCACTAAGTGCCCCATCCAGGCTTTTCTTCAACACCTCCAGGGATGGCAACTCCACCACCTCCCTGGGCAGCCCATTTCAATGCCAATCACTCTCTCTGTCAAGAACTTCCTCCTAATATCCAGCCTAGACCTCTCCTGGTACAACTTGAGACTGTCCCCTCATGCAGTTGCTGGTTGCCTGGGAGAAGAGACCAACCCCACCTGGCTACAACCTCCCTTCAGGTAGTTGCAGACAGCAATGCAGTCTGCCCTGAGCCTCCTCTTCTCCAGGTAGAACACGCCCAGTGCCCTCAGCCTCTCCTCACAGGGTTGTGCTCCAGGCCCCTCACCAGCCTTGCTGCCCTTCTCTGGACATGTTCCAGCACCTCAACATCTCTCTTGAACTGAGGGGCCCAGAACTGGACACAGCACTCAAGGTGTGGCCTGACCAGTGCTGAGTACAGGGGCAGAATGACCTCCCTTGTCCCGCTGGTCACACTGTTCCTGATCCAGGCCAGGATGCCATTGGCCTTCTTGACCACCTGGGCACACTGCTGGCTCATGTTCAGCTACTCTCTACCAGTACCCCCAGGTCCCTTTCTGCCTGTCTGCTCTCCAGTCTCCCTGTCCCCAGCCTGTAGCACTGCTTGGGGTTGTTGTGGCCAAAGTGTAGAACTCTGCACTTAGCCTTGTTAAATCTCATCCCATCGACATCTGCCCACACACCCAACTTGTCCAGGTCCCTCTGCAGATCCTCTGCTACCTTGTGTAGTGAAGCACAGGGCAGGCTGGGGAGGGTGTTTTGGCCTGGTGCACTATGCAAGAGGTCAGGTATAAAACCATGGAAACAGAGAACAGTTTTGGTTGGAAGAAGCCTTTAAGATCATTGAGTTCAAATGTTAACCCAGCACTGCCAGGTCACCACTAAACTGTCCCTCAGAACCATGTCTATATAGCTTCTCAACCCCTCCAAGGGCAGGGACTCCCATCAGTGTTCCAGGTAGCCTGTTCCAGGGCTTGAGAACAAATTGTTCCTCATGTCCAACATAAACCCTCCCTGGAACAACTTGAGTCCATTTAGTCTTGAGAAGAGACCAACCCCCACCTTGCTCAAACCTTTTGGTGAGTTGTAGAGAGCAAGGCCTCCCCTGAGCCTCCTTTTCTCCAGGTTAAGTAACCCCAGCTCCCTCAGCTGCTCCTCACAAGACTTTGCACTTTAGACTCTTCTTTGGTTGGACCCGCTCCAGCACCTCAATGCCCTCCCTGAAAACCAGTTTAATGAGGAAGCAGACCTTGACCAGCTGTGCCCAACTAACACCATGTCACTGCCATGCCACAGCCATGCCCACTCCCCCTTCTACACACATCACACCACCAGCATTAGTATCGAAATGCTGATCTCAGCAGCTGGCCTTACACTTCCCACTTCCTTCAGCTTCACCCAAGAATGGAAAACATGCACAGAAAACCTTCAGAAACCCCAGCATGATGAACCCACCACCACCACCCAGGCCCTAAACAGGAAGGACTTTTGGGACTGGGACAGCAATACATGGAGCTGTGCATCCCCCATTGTTTGGTATGACATGGTAGAAGTTTGTGGGAAACAGGTTCCCAGGGAGACAGTGAAGTGCCCTCATGGCCAAGAAGGCAAAAGGTCCCTTGCAGGACATTAAGAGTGAGGTCAGCAGGTCAAGGAAGGTTTCACTCCCTTGCTACTCTGCCCTAGGGTGGCCACATCTGGAGTACTGGGTTCAGCTCTTCTTCAAGAGAGACAGGGAACTACAGGAGAGAGTTCAGGGAGGGCTAAAAAGATGCTGAGAGGATTGGAGCACCTCCGTGAGGAGAAAAGGCTGAGAGATCTGGGGCTGTTTAGCCTGAAGAAGAGCAGCCTGAGAGGGGATCTTCTCAGTGTTTATCACTATCTAAAAGGTGTGAGTCAAGAGGATTAAAACAGCCTCTTTTCAGCTGTGCCCAGGGGCAGAACAAGGGGCAACAGAAAAAAAATTGAACCCTGTGGTTCAATCTGAAGATGAGGACAAACTTTTTTTTACAACGTGGCTGCAACAGATTGTCCACAGAAGTTGTGGAGTCTCTAGAGAGATTCCAAACCTGGCTGGACACTATGATCCTGGGCAGCCTGCTCCAGGTGACCCTGCTTTAGCAGGAGGGTTGGACTACATGATCTGCAGAGGTCCCTTCCAAGCCCAATTGTGCTGGGAGTCTGCGAAATGTTGCTAAAGGAAACCAAGACTGACTTCAGTCCTTCTCTCCCCACTTCTTTGTCAAGGTATGTCCTGGGTCAATCCTCACCACAGCAAGAAGCAGAGGGTCTGCTGGTGCAGCACATACGTGGCTGGAGCACACATGGCATGAAGTACATTTTGGGCACTCAAATATCTACTCACCTGTCCCAGGGCCCATTTTGGCCTTGGCCAGAGGGTTTGTGTTTATTCATGCACACTGTGAGCAGAAGCCCAGGACCCTACCCAGAGGCACTGTAGGACAGTAGGCGCATTTGGATGTGGCACATGGTGCTATGATCTAGTCTTGAGGTCTGTGGTGATGGGTTGGACTTGATGATCTTTGAGGTCTCTTCCAACCCTGGTGATACTGTGATACTGTGACAGGGTTAAAAATGGAGTAAATAATGTTAAAAAAGGATGATGAGGATGAAGTCTGGTTTGGGTTGGATCCTAGGCATAGAGAAGAAACCATTTCATTGAAAGGGTTCTCAAACTCTGGAACAGGCTCCTCAGGAAGGTGGTTGAAACCCAGGAAGGTTTAAAAGATGGACAGATGTGGCACTGAGGGACATGGTTTAGCACCAGCCCTGGCAGAGTTTAAGATGGTTGAGTCCAACCATTCTCTAAAGGCTTTCCCAAACAAAACCATTCTATGAGAGCTGAGTGAAGGAAGATTTCTCCTCATCTGAGACCACTCTCCTCCTCCTCTTCTCCATCCTAGCCTCAACCACCCGTTTCACCTCTCCCAGGCTGCCTGGCTGCCACGAACACACCAAGACAACACCCCTGAAGTGGCAACATCAACATTTATTGGTCGTGGGCATCGAGACAGTGCATTTGAGAACATCAGCAGCTTCTTGGCAGGTTTAAGCACCCACTCCCTGCCCTGCCCTCGGCCACACATGGAGACGCCCTGCAACACAGAGATGGGAAGGCAGACATGCACCAAAAGGTCTCTACCTGATAGAAATATACTTTGTCATCTCTACTTACACGAGTATCTAAACTACACGTGATGGTCCCACAGGTGAAAATTTATAGATGGAGTTTGGGTCCCAAAACACGGTGAGACCTGCCAGGGGTGCAGCCAGATGGGCGGTGACAGTCTCAGCCCCACTGCTGGGACCCATGGAGCACAGCAAGGGACAGGAGGGACAGCAGTGTTGTGACAGCAGGGACCAGGGGCTGCTGTGCAAGAATTCCAGTTCAGTTCCCTGGAGCACAGATCAGGGGCATTTTCTGTTCCCAAAAGGGATGAGGAGCACCCCAAGATGTGTTCTGCGGTGTGTGAGCAAACCCAGTGCTCATCTTCCCATTTTTGGGGTGGTTCCAAGAGATTTGGAGGTGGTTTTCCCATGGGGGTTAATTCTGAGAGGTGTTTTATGGCTTTCCCAAGGGGGGTCATTCTGGGAGGTGCTTTTTGTTTTCCCATGGAGGTTAATTCTGGGAGGTGTTTTCTGTTTCTCCCACAGGGGTTAATTCTGGGAGGTACTTTTTGTTTATCTCATAGGGATTAATTCTGGGAGATGTTTTCTCTTTTCCCCAGATTTGGGGAAGGTGATTTTTGTTTTTCCAGTTGCAGTCCCTGCCTATGGCAGGGGGTTGGAACTAGATGATCCTTGAGGTCCCTTCCAACCTTACCATTCTATGACTCAGTTGTGTGTCCAGGTGTTTTTAACCTGGGGTTAATCACTCTTCCTGCTGCATTTTCTTAAAGACTTAGTGCTTGTCAATAGAAAAGCCAGAGGAACCAACCCTCCTTCCTGCAGCAGCTTGCTCCCCATTCCCACTGCCAACCTCAAAATCCATCCCAAACCCAACTTTCAGCAGGAGCAAAAAGAGCTTGGGGAGAGAAAAGGAGGGACGCTGAGGAAAGGCAGTGGCAAGGGAAGAGCCTCAGGCAGGGCTGGCACAGGCAGAGCCACACAACAAGGAGGGCAGTGCCATGATCCAGCCCAGGGACCGAAATAAACCCTCGTTTGTCCTGTCCTCTTAAGACAGACCATTCCCTAAGCCCGGATTAGAGCACAAACCAGTGGTGATGTCAGGGCAATCGCGAACTGTATCCGCTAGTGAGGGCCAGGAACAGGGATGGTAACTTGTAATTACAGCCTGAAATAACTGCCTGGAGAGCTGCTGCGACATGGGGCCCACAAAGAGGTTGTGCCAGGGAAACAGGTCATGGCTGAAGCAAACACAGAGCTGGCTGCATTTACCTGCTGTCCCTCCGTGATGTGCAGAAACAGCTCCCATATCTCCAGCTCTAGACCCTCCCATGCCTCGTTGGGTGGCAAAGACTGAAGCAGCTTGTCCAGCCAGAGGGGAAGGGGCTGCCCAAGCTCCCAGGAAAGACCTCCCAGGCTGCTTGGAGGGTGATGGTAGAGAAGCTGCAGAGTGTCTGTCCAACTGTGAAGGGTGCTCAAGCTCACCTTAGCACACCAACACTCAAAAAGCATTTGGGAGCAAGAGAGACCCTGTGAACACCTGAATAACCTCCAAGGAATCTTTCCTTCCCATCCCTGTCATCTTCACAGTGCAGTTTGGGTTTAATAGGACCCAGAATTTTCTATGTGTCTCTAATGTAAAATGTTTGATAGTTTCATCTCCCCCCACCCCCAGATCCAGTTTTATCCTACTGCACAAGAAGAGGCTCAATCCATGGCCCATCAGACATAGGGTCTGCAGGTGGAAATATTCCAGGTCAGGATGGACAAAGCTCTGAGTAAAGTGCTCTAGCCGAAGATGTTGTGCATCTCTGCTCACCGCAGGGGGTTGGACTAGATGACCCTTGAAGGTCTCTTCCATCTCAAAGCATTCTATGACCCTCTAAAGCACCACTTAGCACAACCACTCCCTGCAGCACTGGGGGCTTCCCTGCAGTTACGGCTCAGCTGATTTAAATTTGGACTTTGTCAAAACAGTCATGCTGCTAAAATCAAATAAATAAATAAACAAGCCTCTCTTTGAGGCAGGAACCCCAAAATGGTGCCAATCCAACCCCAAACCCATGAAAACAGTGAGTCAATACTCCCAAGCATGGTGGTTGCTCATGCCTCATGTCACTGCCCCATGGGTACCATCACTCCAGCTCCCCTCAAGCAGCCTGCCTGCCTGCAACCCAGGTGGGATGCACAGCTCCTGTGGGGTTTATTCTCCACCAAAAATGAGTTTTCCCAAAGAAATCTTGTTTCTTAAGTGACCTGGCACCAGCCAGCCTGCCATGTGTCCCCCATGCAGGAATGGGATGATCCATTCTATCCTAGACCCTCCTTCCAGGGCACTGGGGCACTGTGAAGCAGGCAGAGGAACTGGCTATGTGATAAGTGGGCTACAGGAAGATGAAGGCCCACAGGCCAGGAGCCGGATGTGGGGACCTCAAGCACCAGCTTGAGCAGGCTTTGGTTTGTGGCTGCCCCAGGCTCCGGCACACCCCAGACCTCCTCCTATGTTTTACACCCTGTAGATTCAGCCCTGTCCAGTGCCAGGGGCTCTCAACATGGCCAACAGACAGTGCAGGGAGAGGTTCTCTCAGGGAAGAGGTTTGCTTTATGCTGGGAAGATGTACGTGGCCAATGTGTTCTGCCCAGAGCCAGAGCATCTCTTCTCCCCACAAGAGGAAACCAGAGTGGGAGGTCCCAGCAAATATCCACCTCCCGCAACACCAACCGCTGCAAAAGGTGGCTGCAGAGGCAGAAGGTCCCAACAGAAAGTACAGGAGACAGGTTTGTGGTGTCAGTGAATCTTGGGGTGGCCTCTGTGTCCGTGTGCCCCTGAGGATGTGTCCCCCGTAGGGTCAGCAGTCTCCCCCCAGGGGCTCCTTTGGTGCGAGTGTGCGGTGGTGGCTCTGTCCTACCGGCACAGCCACCCTCAGTACACACACAGGTCCGGGAACTTCATCTCATACACCGGGATGGAGTGGTTTTGGGGCTGCCCATAAGCAGCTGTGATGGTACCAGAGGGGCTTGGAGGTGGTCTGAAACACAAGAGGTGGAAGGAGATGGGTTACAGAGAGGTTTAGCGATGGAGTAGCTTGGTAAAATGAGCCCAGAGGAGGCCACAAAAGCAGTCCAAAGGCTGGGACCCCACTGCTCTGAGGGCAGGCTGAGAGAGCTGGGGTTGTTCAGCCTGGAAAAGAGAAGGCTCCAGGGAAAACTTCCTGTGGCTTTTCAATACTTAAAGGGATTGATAAAAAAGAAAGCCAGGGACAGGCTTTTGAGTAGGGCTTGTTGTGACAGGGCAAGAGGTAGTGGTTTTAAACTAGAAGAGGGGGGGATTTAGCCTAGAAGTAAGAAATTGTTTACATTGAGGGTGGTGAGACACATGCCAAGGTTGCCCAGAGAGGTGGTAGATGGCCATCCAGGAAACATCCCAGGTGATGTTGGCTGGGGCTTTGTGCAACCTGCTGCAGCTGAAGATGTCCCTGCTGACTGCAGGGGGTTGTCTTAGATGACCCTTAAAGGTCCCTTCCTAGTCAAACCATTCTGTGCATCTGTGAAGTGAAGCCTGGTGCAGAAAACTTGCTCCTGCACCATCACAAGTCTCCCCAGTGCCACCACATGAGGCAACTGGGGCAAGCAAACTAGAACCTGCTTCCAGCAGTCTTTGTGTCTGCTCCTGCACATTGCAAAGACCCCAACTCCAGGCTGGCCCCCCCATGTGCATATGGGGAATGCACATTGGCTCCACTGCCCCTGGCCTTGCTGTCAGGCACCCCAGACTCCAGCAGAGGGATTTTGGTGGCTCAAGAGGCACAGGGTGCTTGGTTGTCCCCTCAACTCACCGTATGGTGATCTCGAAGATCTGGTTGAGCTTGCTCTGCAGCAGTGTCGCCTGCAACAGACACAGAGGCTCTGTCAGTGTGGTTGTAGCCAGGACAAACAGACACCCCCCGCAGCCACTACAGCAGGGAGAGGGTGGCCTGGCAAAACACAGAGCCACATTGTCACATTGTCAGGTTGCCATTCAAGCAGAGCAGCTGTGGGCATTTGGAGCCACGCAGCCTGGACTCACCCGGGCCCCACAGTGGGCAGCGATCTCCTCGAAAGGAGCTTTCTGAAACTTCTCCACCACTTGTCGCCTCCGCTCCCGCTCCTGCTCCTCCACAGCCACGCTGTCTACTGGAGCAGAGAGGAGATCACAGTATCACAGAGTCATACAACGGTGGGGCTTGGAAGGGACTTCTGGAGACATCTAGTCCAGCCCTCTACTAAAGCAGGATCACCCTGAGCAGACTGCCCAGGACCACCTCCAGGAGGATTTGGAATCTCTCCAGAGAAGAAGACTCCACAACATCTCTGAGCAGCCTCTTCTAGGGCTCCCTCCTGCAACCTCTTTCATAGGAAAGAAGTTTCTTCTCATCTTCAGATGGAACCTCCTGGGTTCCAATTTGTTGTGTCACCCCTTGTCCTGTCCCTGGGCACCACAGTCTCCCCCATCCTCTTGACATCCACCCTTTAGATATTTATCAACATTGGAAAGATCCCCTCTTGTCTAGGACAAATAGCCTCAGGTCTTTCAGCCTTGCCTTATCAGAGAGATGCTTCACTTCCCTCAGCCTCTACTGGATTCTCTCCAGTAGCTCCCTGTCTCTCTTGAATTGGGCAGGCCAGAACTTGGACACAGCACTCCAGCTGTGGTCTCAGCTGACTCTCAGCTCAAATGGCTCTCAGTTGCTCCCCAGTCTCAAGGATCATCACCTCCCCAGCTTCCCAGCATAGATCTGAGCAGGACTAGGTGGTCAAGGAGCATATCTCCAGCACCTGGCTCTGGGACCAGCCCCACCAGAATATGAAATGCTGCAAAGGCCATGGGGATTCCTCCATCCATGGTGTGCACACACAGCATGGCGTGACAGCATCACCACACCAGCCTTCACCTCTCTGCAGTGACCATCTCCTTCTCTTACCTATTGCCTTCTTCAGCGTCTCATATGTGATCTCCTCTGCTGGTGCTCTCTAAAGGAAGAAGAAAAGCAGATGAGGCTCAGCATACAGTACAGGACATTAGTCTTGGACCACAACAACCAGTGATCCAGGTTGCATTCCTGCACCAAAACCAGCTCAGCATATAGCACAGGACATTGTCTTGGATCACAACAACCAGTGATCCAGGTTGAATTCCTGCACCAAAACCTGCTCAGCATATAGCACAGGACATTGTCTTGGATCACAACAACCAGTGATCCAGGTTGAATTCCTGCACCAAAACCTGCTCAGCATATAGCACAGGACATTGTCTTGGATCACAACAACCAGTGATCCAGGTTGAATTCCTGCACCAAAACCTGCTCAGCATATAGCACAGGACATTGTCTTGGATCACAACAACCAGTGATCCAGGTTGAATTCCTGCACCAAAACCTGCTCAGCATATAGCACAGGACATTGTCTTGGATCACAACAACCAGTGATCCAGGTTGAATTCCTGCACCAAAACCTGCTCAGCATATAGCACAGGACATTGTCTTGGATCACAACAACCAGTGATCCAGGTTGAATTCCTGCACCAAAACCTGCTCAGCATATAGCACAGGACATTGTCTTGGATCACAACAACCAGTGATCCAGGTTGAATTCCTGCACCAAAACCTGCTCAGCATATAGCACAGGACATTGTCTTGGATCACAACAACCAGTGATCCAGGTTGAATTCCTGCACCAAAACCTGCTCAGCATATAGCACAGGACATTGTCTTGGATCACAACAACAGTGATCCAGGTTGAATTCCTGCACTAAAACCTGCTCCTTAAAGATCAGGAATGGAGTTTGTGCGGCAAAGTTTTGGTAGATAGGCAGGTTTACAGGGCCAGCTCCTGTGACAAGCTGCTAGAAACTTCCATCAATGTCTGACACAGCTTCTGGACAAGGCTGAGCCCACGAGTGATGGTGGTGGTATCTTTGTGATAATTTAGTAAGGGAGATAAACAAACTTTCTGAGCAACAGCAGCTGGAGAGAGGAGTGGGAATATGTGGGAGAAATGACCTTGCAGACACCACGGTCAGTGAAGAAGGACAAGAAGGTGAGATTCCCTACAACCCATGGTGAAGATCATAGAATCATAGAATCATAGAATGGTAAGGTTGGAAGGGACCTCAAGGATCATCTAGTTCCAACTCCCTGCCATAGGCAGGGACACCTCCCACTAGTACAGCTCACTCAAGGCCTCATCCAATCTGGCCTTGAACACCTCCAGGGAGGGAGCAGCCACAACCTCCCTGGGCAACCTGTGCCAGTGCCTCACCACCCTCACTGTAAAGAACTTCCTCCTAACATCTAGTCTAAATCTCCCCTCTGCAAGTTTAAACCCATTGCCCCTTGTCCTGGCATTGCAGGACCTTGTAAATAATCCTTCCCCAGCCTTCCTGTAGGTCCCCTTCAGATACTGGAAGGCTACTATCAGGTCTCCTGGAAGCCTCCTCTTCTCCAGCCCCAACTCTCTCAGCCTGTCCTCATAGCAGAGCTGCTGCAGCCCTCTGATCATCTTTGCGGCCCTCCTCTGGACCCGCTCCAACACTTCCATGTCCTTCACGACCAGGCAACCTATGTTCCTGCAGCCTATGGAGGTTCATAGTGCAGCAGATATCCCTGCAGTCTGTGAAGGACCATGATGGAGCAGATAGCCACTTGTAGTCCATGGAGGGCCCCACATCAGTGCAGGCAGCTGCCCAAAGAAGGCTGTGACCCTGTGGGAAGCCTGTGCTGGACCTGTGAGCCCACAGAGAGAGGAACCCATGCTGGAGCAGGTTTGCCAGTAGGTTTGTGATCGAGCAGGGGACTCTTGCTGGAGCAGCTCATGGAGTACTATGGCCTATGGAAAGGACTCAGGCTGAAGAAGTTCCTGAAGGACTGACCCCCATGGCACAGACCACACACTGGTGCAGGGCAAGAGTGTGAAGAGTCACAGAATCACAGAACTGTTTTGATTGGAAGAGATGTTCAAGATAGAGTCCAATCATTAACCCAGCACTGCCAGGTCACCACTAAACCGTGTCCTTTAGCAACACATCTACAGGGCCTTTAAATCCCTTGAGGGATGGGGTCTCCACCACTGCCCTGGGCAGCCTCTTCCAGGGATTGACAGCCCTTCTGGAGAAGAGATTGTTCCTCATGTCCAACCTAAACCTCCCCTGGTGCAACTTGAGGCCATTTCCTCTTGTCCTATCAGTTGTTACTTGGGAGAAGAGTCCTTCACATGAGGAGGGAGGAGTGGCAGAGACAATGATGAACTGACCACAGCTCCCCATTCCCCATCCCTCAGTGTTGCTGGGGAATGGAAGATCAGGAAATCAGGAGCGGAAGTGAGACTGGGAAGCAGGGATAAATGAGGAGAAGGTATTTGGAGATTTCTCATTACCTCACTCTCATTTCAAGGGTAATTTGAATTAATTTCCCCAAGCTGAGTCTGTTTGGCTGTGAGCTCCCCCTGTCCTTATCTCAATGCATGAGCTTTTTACTGTGTTTTCTCTCCCCTTGTCCAGCTGAGGACAGTGCTAGAGGGGCTTTGGTGGGCACCCACCATCCAGCCATAGTCAACCAACCACAGTCCCATTGCAGGCTAGGACATGAAGGTCCCATCAAGGCAAGCTGGGGTCTACCTGACCCTGTTTGCTGCAAGACATGGTGGGTCTGAGTTACGGGCCCCTGTGCTTGCAGCCAGAGGAGCAGCTATGGGTGAAGCCAAATCAAGAAGGAAGGACAGGGTGTAGAAGGGTTGAGGCAGCCTCCCTGGCTCTGGTACCTGCTCTCTCTCAGGGCTGTTCCTTGACTCCACCTCGACCTGCAGAGAAATGGTCTCACCGATGCTCTTCCTCTTGGACAGGCGATCTTCATCTGGGGAAGAAGAGGAAGGGCTGAAGAGCTAATTTAAGCTACCCTGGGGGCAGTGAGGTGAGCACAGGCAGTTCCTAAACTCATATCCCATTCCCACAGCAGTCCATCTAAGCCCAAAGTCATCCAAACCAGCAGAAGTGAGGACTGAGCCAAGCCTTTCATGGCCATCCAGTCACACACAGCAACTCCGGCAAGTTTCCAATTAAGCAGCTTGTGCCTCAGTTTCCCTAAGCCTGCACTTCCAACAAAGAGTAGGAAAACAACCAGCCCATGTGGAGGGAAGAACTGCACCAAGGGGCAAATTTCCTTCCCTCCCAGTTTCCCAGGAGGCCCTAGAGTGGTACACACCTGTCAGCTGGGGGATGTAGGGTGTGCTGAGGCGATCTGAATTGTAGCCACTGCCACCCAGCACCTCGCTGATCTTGCTCTGCCAGAAGAAGACCTCTGGGCCCAGGCAGTCAAGGCTCTTGCTCAACCTATGGAGATGGAGAAAAAACAATGGAGATGGTAGCACCAGTCCTCCTAAGAGAACCATGCCAGAATGGCTTCCAATCCCTTTGGGTCAGGAACAATGTTCTCATGGCTTTGGATGCATCAATGTTAGTGCTGCTCAGGTGTCCTTGGATCAGCAAGAGTGTGGCCAGGAGGACCAGGGCAGCGATCATCATCCTATGTACGAGAACTGGTGAGGCTGCACCTTGACTCTTGGGTTCAGTTTTGGGTCCCTCACTCCAAGAAAGACATTGAGGTGTTGAAGGGTATCCAAAGAAGGACGACAAAGCTGATCAGGGGTCTAGAGCACAAGTCTTGTGAGGAGCAGCTGAGGGAACTGGGATTATTTAATCTGGAGAAAAAGAGGTTCAGGGGAGACCTTCTTGCTCTCTACAACTCCTTGAAAGGAGGTTGGTGTGAGATGGGGGTTGGTTTCTTCTTCTGAGCAACAGGACAATAGGAAACTGCCTCAGTTCGCACCAGGGGAAGTTCAGGTTGGACATGAGGAACAATTTCTTCCCCAGAAGACCTGGAACAAGCTGCCCAGGGCAGTGGTGGAGCAGTTTAAAAGCCATGTGGATGTGCTGCTGAAGGACATGGATTAGTGCAGGGTTAACAGTTGAAGTTGATCTTAAAGGTTTCTTTCAACCAAAGCAACTCTATGATTCTATGACCTCATGAGTGCCAGTCCCTCAGGAACATGCAGTGGGGAAGAAGATATTTCCAAGCTCTTACATGGGTTTCTCCACAAACACATCTTCAGGGAGCAAATAAGGAGCTTCCTTCTGTCGCATCTGGATGACCTGCAGAAGACAAACAAGAAGCCAAGTTCAAGCTCCATGGATGACCAGGAAAGCTGATGTCTAAGCTGCTACAGGCAAAGGCTTCAGCCCTGTCCCCAGCCACTCTTTCACACCTCATGGATGTGCTGGCAGAAGGTGGGCACAGTGGTGAGCTGGCTGATGAGGTTCAGGTAAGCTGCACCCAAGGCAAAGAGTGCGCAGCGGTTGTACGCAGTCAGGTTGTCCTCATTGATCTGGGCAATCTCCTGCAAGAGAGGTACAGCTCCATCAGACAAGGATGAACAAGGCCTCAGGCATGATCCCCATCCACCTTGTGACATCATCTGCCTTCCAAACATGCCAGCTTTTGGAGCCTGGCTTTGCAGTACTTCACACAAGGAAACTGGGGTCTCCACCTAGCGTGTGAAGCACGTGCATCCCCCTTCCTCCAAAGAAGACCAGCTCCAAAATACCCCACACTTCCACAGGCTCCTTCCCATATGAAGAATAACTTTTTTTACACAGAGGGTGGTGAGACACCAGCCCAGGTTGCCCAGATAAGTAAGTAGACGCCTCATCTTCAGAACCATTCCAGGTCAAGTTAGACAGGTCTCTGAGCAACGTGATCTAGCCAAAGCTGTCCCTGTCCACTACAGAAGGTTTGGACTAGATGATCTTTAAAGGTCCCTTCCACCTCAAAAAGATTCTGAGATTTTATGATTATTTGTTCACATCCCAGCCCACCCACCCCCCCCATGCTGTTGAGCTCCAGCAGCCCCCCCAGCTCCCCAGCTGCCTACCTGCACTGCCAACACCAGGCGGATGAGGTCCACCATGACCTCCTCATTAGCCAGCTCAATGCTGATAAGCATCAGCAGGCTGAAGAGAGCCTCATAGTGAGCCTGCACATTGCTCTCCTCCTTGCATATCAGGTAGATGTGTCTGTAGAGCTGCTGGCCGTGCTGTTGGGACACAGAAAGATGTTTGTCACCTTGTGAGCATCTGCCAGCAACACAGAGAAAGAAAAGCAGCGGGGCCCAGCAAAGATGCCTCCATCCACATGGGAGAGAGCAGAACTCTACCAGTCCCCAAGCAAAAGAAGAAAGCCTCAGGGAGAAGGAGCTGTGACTACCCATACAAATAAATAACATGAGATAACTTTGAAAGCTGTTTGATAAAGAGCTTTTGGGATACCAGCACATCCTGAGGTTAGCCTTCCAGTATCTGAAGGGGGCCTACAGGAAGGTTGAGGAGGGATTAGTTACAAGGTCTTGCAATGACAGGACAAGGGGCAATGGGTTTAAACTGGCAGAGGGGAGATTTAGACTGGATGTTAGGAGGAAGTTCTTTGCAGTGAGGGTGGTGAGACACTGGAACAGGTTGCCCAGGGAGGTTGTGGCTGCTCCCTCCCTGGAGGTGTTCAAGGCCAGATTGGATGAGGCCTTGAGTAACCTGTACTAGTGGGAGGTGTCCCTGCCTATGGCAAGGGGTTGGAACTAGATGACCCTTGAGGTCCCTTCCAACCTTACCATTCTATGATTCTATGATTCTCATTCCTTGTGGCAAATAGCAGAGGAAGGGATGCCCAGAGAGGCGGCAGATGTCCCATGCTTGGAAACATCCCAGGCCAAGGCTCTGAGCAACCTACTCTAGTTGAAGATGGCCCTGCTGACTGCAGGAGCATTGAACTAGATGACCTTCATATGCCCCTTCCCACTCAAATCTGTAATGTAGGAGTCTAAAGGATGCACACATGAAGCAGTGATGCAGGCTGAATCCCACTGGCTTTCCCAAAGTACATCTCTAGGTTTAGAGGCATCACGGTACTACACGACTCCATGTGGCTTGGAGACACAGTGGCACAATCCATACAAGTGGTCTGCAGAAGGACAGCCTGACCCAGACCCTGACTCTACCTTCTTCATGAAGACAGTATCTTGGCGTGAGCATTTGTCCACTTTCAGCTTCAGGACTGAGATGTCATTGATGGTGCTGCAAGGAAAGGCCAAGGAAAAGGTAACCTCAGACACAGGAGGGAGGAAGTGTGAGTCCCACATGCCTGCAGAGCTCCATGTCAGGAATGAGCCACCTGGGAGGGAGCTAAAAGTGGCCTTTAAAACCCACCTGAGCAATTCAGACATTCAAGAGCAATGAGCCAAATTACTACAGAGTTTCAAGGCAGTGTGCTCATGAACACCAAGAAAAGGTGACAAAGAAATGTCCAAGCAAGACTGCAGCAATCCCCACGGAGGTGCTTCCACCTGGGATCACAGTCACCTTCTTCCAAGGCAATGCAGCATGGATAACATGAGTGCAAACAGTCATTGAAGCCACCTGAGAAGGTCATTGCTCCTGTGCATCCTCCTGGGAACACTGTCTAACCACAGCTGCATTCAGCTGCATGACCCATTCTAGGGTGTATTAGAAGGGCTGTGGTTAGTAGGTCAAGAGAGGTTCTCCTGCCCCTCTACTCTGCCCTGGTGAGGCCACATTTGGAGTACTGTGTCCAGCTCTGGGCCCCCCAGTTCAAGAGGGACATAAAACTGCTTGAGAGAGCCCAGTGCAGAGTCATTGTAATGGCTCAGTCACAAAGATGATGAAGGGAATGGAACATCTTTCTTACAAGGAGAACCTGAGGGAACTGGGGCTGTTTAGCTTGGAGAAGAGGAGACTGAGAGGTAAGCTCATCAATGTTTATCAATATGTGAAGAGTGAGTGCCAGGAGGATGGAGCCAGGCTCTGGTCAATGATACCAAATGACAGGACAAGGGGCAATGGGTGAAAGTTGAGGCATACAAAGTTTCATGTAAACATGAAGAGGAATTTTTTTTCTATGAGGGTGACAGAACAGTGGAACAGGCTGGCAGGGGGTTGTGGAGTCTCCCTCTCTGTAGATATTCAAAACCCACCTGGACATGTTCCTGTGTGATCTGCTGTAGGTGATCCTGCTCTGGCAGGGGGTTGGACTGGATGAGCTTTTGAGGTCCCTTCCAGCCTCTGACATTCTGTGATTCTGTAATCCAGAGACCTCCCACCCATGTGGCTCTTCAGAGACCACTGATCTGCAGTACTGAACCACCCCAGAACTGGTACCAAGTTTAACAATCATCCTTCTGGTAGATCTCCCACCCAAGCCTCCTCTGCAGTGTCTGCAGGTCCCAGATATTTTGAGGGGACACACCTGATGGTGGAGAACTTCTGTCGGTTCCCGTGGCGATCAATGAAGCTGATGAGGATCTCCAGGACAAAGAGGCGGATCTCAGCATCTTCCATGAGGGCTGCAGAGAGCAGCCTGTCCAGGAAGGCACTGGGAAGTGCTGTCAGCATGTTATTGCACTGGAAGCCCACAGAGACCTTCAAGCATCAAAGAAAACAAGAGGCAGCATGACAGTGTCACCAAGAAAGAGGAGGTGCAAGCAAAGAAGACCAAGTACAGCTTTCAGTGCTTCCTAAATCACTCCATGAGAGAGGATCCCCAAGCTCAGCTCTACCAGGCCAGCAGCTGAAGACCTCACAGGTCTCATGGGGGTCAGATGTTCCTGTGGGGATGGTGCAACATTCATACCTGGAGGAGGGACTTCAGGAGCATTATCTGTGTCAGCCTATTACGATTCTCCCTGCCATGGAGAGAGGAAACACATGGTAAAACCCAAGTGGAAACAAGACAACCTTCCTTCCACACCCAAAGGATGGAAAAGCCTTGGAAAAGGCAGGACCAGTTTCTCCAGAGTAATCACCACAGACAGCCATAATGTAAACATCTCCAGCAAATGAGCTCCAGACTTAACAGCCAGCAAAAAGGCTGCTAAAGGAATGGTGAACAATGCAGTGATGAAGAAATGATTATCCACAGGCAGTGGAAACAAGGTAGCATTTGCACCTCCAAAGTAGAGGCAAGCTGAGCTCAGGATGATGAACCAACCTCTGGATGTCCCTGTCCCACAGAGACTCTCAAGGGAGACCAAGCACTGTTTCTGAACTTTTAAACAGCTGATAATTGAAGGGACAAAGCCCAAGCACATCTGTTCATGGAGGCATCTCTACTCCTCATATTCTTGCAAAGACACCATGAACCAAACCTTCATTTGAGCAATGTAGTGGGGTTTAATGCAAAAAAAAAAAAAAAAAGAAAAAGAAAAAGAGGGAATCTGGAATTCTCTACTGTATGAACCCAGTCTTTCTTAGAACTGGGAGGAGACAGGCAGCTCCCAAGGGATTACCAGGTTGTCCCATGACATACTGCTTGTGCTGCCTGCCTGTCTCTGCCCAGAAGAGAAGGCTCTAGAGAGACCTTATTGCTGGAGAAAGCTTGAGAGCTGATAAAGCAGCAGTAACAAAAACCCCTGGGCACAGCCAGTCTAGCACTGAGAAGACCCCTGGTGGAGTGGGTCCAGAGTAGGATACAAAAATGATCAGGAGGCTGGAACCCCTCTGCTATGAGGAGAAGTTGAGAGAGTTGGAATTTTTCATCCAGCAGAAAAGAAGGCTCCAGGGAAAACTTTTTGTGGCTTTTCAATACTTAAAGGTGGCCAAGGTGAATCATAGAATCATAGAATGGTAAAGTTGGAAGGGACCTCAAGGATCATCTAGTTCCAACCCCCTGCCATAGGCAGGGACACCTCCCACTAGTACAGGTTACTCAAGGCCTCATCCAATCTGGCCTTGAACACATCCAGGGAGGGAGCATCCACAACCTCCCTGGGCAACCTGTTCCAGTGCCTCACCACCCTCACTGTAAAGAACTTCCTCCTAACATCCAGTCTAAATCTCCCCTCTGCCAGTTTAAGCCCATTGCCCCTTGTCCTGTCATTGCAGGACCTTGTAAATAATCCTTCCCCAGCCTTCCTGTAGGCCCCCTTCAGATACTGGAAGGCTACTATCAGGTCCCCTCGAAGCCTTCTCTTCTCCAGGCTGAAGAGCCCCAACTCTCTCAGCCTGTCCTCATAGGAGAGCTGCTCCAGCCCTCTGATCATCTTTGTGGCCCTCCTCTGGACCCGCTCCAACACTTCCATGTCCTTCCTGTGCTGAGGGCTCCAGAACTGCACACAGTACTCCAGGTGGGGTCTGACGAGAGCAGAGTAAAGGGGCAGAATCCCCTCCCTTGCCCTGCTGGCCACGCTGCTCTTGATGCAGCCTAGGACTCGGTTACTGTCTGGGCTGCATGTGCACACTGCAGGCTCATGTTGAGCTTTTCATCAACCCAGACTCCAAGATCTTTTTCCTCAGGGCTGCTCTCAGCCATTCACCACCCAGCCTGTATTTGTGCTTGGGATTGTGCCTACCCAGGTGCAGGACCTTACACTTGGCCTTGTTGAATTTCATGAGATTGGCCTGGGCCCACCTCTGCAACCTCTGGATGGATCCCTGCCCTCTAGCAAGTCGACTGTGCCACACAGCTTGGTGTCATCTGCAAACTTGCTGAGGGTGCACTGATTCCTCTGTCCATGTCACTGACAAAGATTAACATCTGCACTGGTCCCAGCACTGACCCCTGAGGGACACCACTTGGCACTGGTTTCCAGGTGGACATTGTGCCATTGATCACCACTCCCTGTGTGCAACCATCCAGCCAATGATAGGTGAAAGGTGGGCACAGACTTTAGCAGGGCCTGTTGTGACAGGACAAGGGATTTAGACTACAAGAGGGAGATTTAGATGAGATGTAAGGGAGATTTAGATGAGATGTAAGGGAGAAATGTTTTACAATGAGGTTGATGAGACATCAGCTTAGGTTGCCCACGGAGGTGGTAGATGCCCTGTCCCTGGAATCATTCCAGGTCAGGTTGGATATGGGTCTGAGCAATCTGATCTAGTTGCAAATGACCCTGCTGCCTGCAGGGTTGGTTGGACTAAAAGACCTTCACAGGCCCCTTCCCTCCCAAACCACTGTGTGATGCTATGATTCCATGAGACCACAAGCCCCAGTCACGCAGCCCCAGTCACACTCCCACAGCGAGGAAAGCCGCCCTGGCTGAATGGCACCCAGCACACCTCCCACCACGTGAACTTGAACTGAGGGTAGGCATCACTCCCGTGTGAGCAGGGAGCAGAGCATTTCCCATCAGCCAGCAAAGCCTCTTCTCCCACCACAGACAAGTGGGAAGAGCCTGACCGTACAGCCAAGATAAATATAGCACGAAGCTCTGTTTGCTCCTTACCTACACGTTTCAGAGTTGATACCCTCAAACAGCTCTCATGGTCTGTTCCCACACTTCTTAAGCAATTATCTTGTTTGGGTGTTTTCCCTTCCTTCTTTTCCTCCACTGCTGAGTATAAATATCACCTCCTGCTCAGTGTTAATAAAAGCTCACAGGCAGCTCAGAGTGGGGAAAGCAGCAATGTGCAAGCCAGTCTCATGAAGTAATAGAGGAGCTTCTCAAAAGCCACGAGCAGCTCTTACCCACCAGCGGCCACCTCACTGTCCTCAGACACCTGAAATGTGGATGCTTGACAGGACAAGAGGAAATGGCTTCAGGTTGCACCAGGGAAGGTTTATGTTGGACACAAGGAACAATTTCTTCCCCAAGAGGGCTGTCAAAGCCTGGAACAGGCTGCCCAAAGCAGTGGTGGAGCTACCATCCCCAGAGGGACTGAAAAGCTGTGGAGAAGCGGTGTTGAGTGACATGGTTTAGCGGTGACCTGGCAGCGCTGGGTTAATGGTCTGATGATCTTAAAGGTCTGTTCTAACCAAAACAATTCTACCATTCTAAGTCACACCCCTGAATATTATTTTTAGTTCCTGGCTAGTCCTTGGAACCCAGGGCCTAGGTTCTGGTACCTGAATCTCTCAGCAGGTACCTGGAGCACCACTGCCTGTAAACATTTTTGCCCCTTGCTGCTCTGGTGTTCCAATGATCCTTGTCATCATGTTTGCAGCAGACAGCAAAATAACTTTAAACATGCATCACACATTGCTCAGCTTCCCTCCCTCTTCAGAGGAACCTCTCCATGCTCAGCCTTTCTGATGTGTGCCCATGTCCCACTCTGTCCCCAAAGATCACATCAAAGGGATGGTTCCATAGCACTTTCAGCACTGGTTTCCAAGCATTACACGTGGGATAGCAGCAGGGAGAGCAGGGTCAGGGGAGGATTAAGCGCGAGGAAGATATCAGTTCTCACCCAGCTTTGCCATCCTCAATGGAATGCTGTGAGGAGGGCAGTGGCACCTTGTTCATGATGAAGACCATCACCTCAGACTGCTGGTAGGTGGGCAGTGTGCTGGCAAAGGACCCTGTGGGGACAAGAGTAAGCTAGCTGTGTGCAAGGTACAACCCAGTGCAATGGGGTCTGGCAGCAGGACCCTCATAGCAAGGCCAGAAAAGGACAAGGCCTGCCAGGATCCAGCACTCACAGGCAGCTTTATCTTTGGGGTGATTTAAGACATGTCAACATTCCTCCCAGGTTAGAAACCCCAGGCCCAGGTAGAGTGAGGCTGAGACACCAACACCTGCTTCTGCCCCTTCCTTTCTTGGGACTGGTGTATCATCAACCCTAGCAGATGCAGCATTTTCTTTTCCCACTCTTCTTCCTTTCCTCAGAGTCCCCTACCCAGGGAGAAATCCCGGGGTGTTGGTCAACAGCCAGTTGAAAATAAATGAGTCAGTGTGTGCCCAAGTGGCCAAGAAGGTCAACCGCATCCTGGTTTGGATCAGCAATAATGTGATCAGCAGGACTAGAGCAGGGCCTGCCCCCATGTACTTGGCACTGGTGAGGCCACACTTTGATACTATGTTCAGTTTGAGGGCACTCACTCCAAGAAGCACATTTTGGGGCTGGAGGGCATCCAAAGAAGGGCAATGAAGCTAGTGAAGGGTCTTAAGCACATGTCTTGTGAGGTGTGGCTGAGGGAATTGTGGGTTGTTCAGCCCAGAGAAAAGGAAGCTGAGGGGAGACGTCACTCTCTGCAAAGCCCTGAAAGGGGGTTGGAGCAAGGTCTCTTGTCCCAAGGAAGAAGTGATACAACAAGAGGAAAAGGCTCCAGGTTGTGCCAGGGAAGGTTTAGTTTGGACATGAGGAACAAATTCTTTCCCAAAAGGGTTGTCAAGCCCTGGAACAGGCTGCCCAAGGTAGTGGTGAAGTCCCCATCTCTGGAGGTGCTCACAAGCCATGTAGCTGTCGGTTTGGTAGTGACCTGGCACTGCTGGGTTAACACCTGGACTAGATAGTCTTAAAGGTCTCTTTCAACCAAAACGATCCCACAGTTCTATGACTCTAAACCGGACTCTCCTTGTACTCAGCAGCCCTGCTGGGGATGCCTGGCGTTGCAATGCCACCTGCTGATAGCCTTCGAAGCAGAGAGAGATCACTTCCCTTCCATCACCACCACTAAGATAAGGGTGACTTCGTCTCACCTCAGCTTAACCTCCAGACAAACCCACCCACCAGCAGAGGCCCGTGCCCACTCCAGGCACTGCAGGGCACCCTACCTATGGTTTTAATGACGGCCTCCTGGAACATCCTCTCCTCATGTTCCTTGATGATCTTGGTGCTGACACCAACAGCACAGTCATAGCTCCCCGTCAGTGCGTAGTCAATGCTGAGTCGCAGCTGCCTCAGCAGGGTGTTGAACACCTCCAGTACCGTGGGGCCTGCAGTAGCAAAAGGTGAGAGATGGTGGAGCATGGTGAGAGGAGAGTCACAGTGTTTTCCATATGGAGATGGGAGCTGCTGTGTTTTCCCAAAGGACAGTGTGGTCTATGTGTTGCACCACTTCAAGAAGAGACTGAAAAGTAGTTTTGCCAGACAACAGAAGAGCAACGTCTTTCCAGGAGCATCATGAGGGCCTGAAGATGAGCCAGCAGCATGCCTAGGTGGCCAAGAAGGCAAACAGCATCCTGGCTTGGATCATAGTGTGGCCAGCAGGACTAGGGTAGTGATCATCCCCCCTAGTACTCAGCACTGGTGAGGCCACACCTTGAATACTGAGTTCACTTTTGGGCCCCCCACTCCAAGAAGGATCAAAACTATTCTATGAAATGGCACAGAACAGATCCCCAACACCCCTGAACACTCCAGACTGGATCCTCCATCACCAGCTCACGTGCCAGAGCCCAGTCCAAACCTTCAGCACAGCTCCCACCACAACAAAAGGGTGAAGGGATGGGTGGAGAGGATCAATTTATCCACTTACCAACAGATCCAGAGGCTGCAATCACGGCTGCCTCTGAGAGGACCTCCACAATGCCTGCTCGCACTGTGGCCGCACTCTTGCTGTTGGCATCCAGGTGCCCCAGGAGCTGCTGGATCACGAGATGGGAGTGCTGTGGCTAGAAAAAGGGTGCATGAACATTATAGAATCACAGAATCATGGAATTGTTTAGGTTGGAATAGACCTTTAGGACTATCAAGTCCAACTGTGACCCAGCACAGCAAAGACCACCACTAAACCACGTCCCACAGCACCGTGGGTGCTGCATGCACAAGGTCACAGCCCATTTCTATAACCCACATGCCTACCAGAGACATATCCTGCACTCAGTCCCTGCTCAGCTCTTTCCAAGAGGTAAAATATGAGGAGGCACCTGGATGAAATCTGTTTTACATGACCTACCAAGAGCTCGGAGCAGTTTATATGGGAAAAAAAAAAAGATCTGAAGAGATGCACAAACTTAAGGAAATGGTGACAACTAATCCTGGGGATTTCAGGGAGAATTTGATTTTTGTAGAGTTTCTCAAAGCACTCAGTGCTTCAGAAGGGTCCTGCTGAGCTACTGTGACATTACACCTCCAATACACATCAACAGGATTCTGAAAACTCAAGTAAAGGGCTTGAATCAGATTACAGGAGTGTAAAAAAGGAATGCAGAGCACGGGACAGTAGTTTGCTTTTCACTGTAAAAGTTTGTCCAAACAGAGCTGAGTCCAAAACCAAAGAAAACTCTTCACAGAGTAGCAGGTCTGGGATGGCCTAGCAGAGCGGGAAATGAGCACCGCATCTGACAGCACACAGGGACCTAAGCAAACAGAGTTTCACTGGGGTCCATAGAGAAAAAGAAAAGATGGACCTCTTCCCATCACTTTTGGGGTCTAAACTTCATTTCCACTGTCCTCAAAGAGAAGGAAAGAGCATGTCAGGGTCTATCTCTGAGCATGCCATGTCTAAGGACAAAGATTCTGGGCTGTAGACGGTGTCATGGTGCCTAGTTTGCTGGGGCATGTTTCAGCCCCACAGCCTCTCTCCTTCTCTGCAGAAACGAGGAGCCTGGACTGATTTACACAGCAGCTTTCCATCACAGCTCAGCTGCTTCCTTCAGAGCATTTCACAGCATGCTGCCAGCCCAACTGATTCAGCAAGGCTTTGCTTTCCACTGATGAGAAAACCCCAGCTTGAATCAGCAATAATGTGGCCACCAGGACTAGGGGGCAGGGATCATCACCCTGTTCTTGGAACTAGCCAAGCTGCACCTCAGTCAATGGGTTCAGTTTTGGGCTACTCACTTCAAGAAGGGCATTGAAGGGCTGGAGTGGGTCCAAAGATGAGCAACAAATCTGGTGAAGGGTCTAGAGCACAAGGCTTGTGAGGAGCAGCTAAGGGAACGGGTTGTTGAGCCTGGAGAAAAGGAGGCTGAGGGGAGACCTTCTCACTTTCCACAACCCCCTGAAAGGAGACCGGAGCAAGGTGGGGGTCAGCCTCTTCTCCCAAGGAAATAGCAAAATAACAAGAGGAAATGGCCTCAAGTTGCACCAGGGGACGTTTAGCTTGGACATCAAGAACAATTTCTTCCCCAGAAAGGGTGTCAAAGCCTGGAACAGACTGCCCAGGGCAGTGATGGAGGCCCAATCCCTAAAGGAATTTAAAAGCCATGCAGGTGTGGTGCTGAGGGGCATGGCTTAATGGTGGCCTGGTAGTGCTGGGTTAACAGCTGGACTCAATGGTCTTAAAGGTCTCTTCCAAGTAAAACAATTCTGCAATTCCACAAATCACTCCTGGGACTGATACAGAAGCTCTACGAGCCGCATCCTAAAACATACAGGCTTGGCACAGAGCCAGGCTAACACCCACCAGCCTGCTCCCACCCCCCCAGCCCACACTGCCATACGCCCACAGCCTGCCTGTCTCCAGCCCATGGTGGTGGCCAAGCTCATTGGGAGCGCTTGGGCTCGGTACTGCCGGGATGCGGCAATGCAGCGGCGGTGGCTCTGACTCAGCCCAGGCGTGGAAGCAGAAGCTGGAGCTGCCAAGCACGCACGTGTGTCCCCAGTCAGTGCCACCAGGCAGAGTCCCACCAGCTCCTCACCTGGATCGAGTACATGATGATCCTGAAGCAGCAAGTGGCAAAGATCTTCGGCTCCCAGAGCGAGTGGTTATCCAGGTGGCTGAGGAAGAGATGGAAACGGAGGGGAAAGTAACTGTCAGTCCCTCAGAGCCTGTGGGATGGTCAGAAGCAGCCCAGAGGAAAGCCTGCAGGCACAGGCAGGGGCACAAGCTGACTTTTCTCCACGACAGCTATCTAACTCCATGTCACTGCATCCAAAACCAAGAGTTAAGCCTGAAAGCCACTGCCCATCTCCAGCAGTGTGCTGAGGAACCCGTGCCTTCACCCAGCCCTGCCCCTCACTGTTCCCCTGTGCCTCAGTTTCCCCGGGGCCAAACCGGAGCGCTGCCCAACTCACATGAGGACGGGTTTGATGGCGTTCTTGATGTTGCCGTAGGCCGCTCGGCCCAGCAGCTCCCGCAGGCACCTCTCAGCCAGCTCTGTAGGACTCTCCTTCTCCTTCTCAGCGGCTTGCAGCGGCGAGGGGGAGCGGCTGTGAAAGCAGAGGAGGGCGGTGAGAGTGGTGCTGAGCGTGCAGCAGCAGGAGAGGCACAGAAGGCAGTCAGGGAGGGCTGGAGTGAAATGGTCCTGGCATCTGCCTGCACCTCATGGGTTGCCCCCGACAGAGCCCACAGTCACCCTGCAGCAGATAAATGTCACCTTGACAGACAGGGTAGCTCCATCCCAGCAGTGCCCAGAGATAAAGTGCTGCTGAAGCCAGACCAGAGAGCAGCATGTGTGCATGGATTGCAGAGGAGGGAGACGTGCCAGGATGGCCCTGCACGCAGTGTCAGGTTGTGCCAGGCAGCAGGGACAGTCCCTGCATCCCTGGGACTAGGGAATAGGGAAATGATCACAGTGCTCAGTGCTGCAGGAGGAAGGATATTGGCAGGGGGGGTGGGGATGAAGACTGGGGACATAACATCCTTCCAGGTTGGACACAGTTGCCCAGAGGAGAAAAAGTAATGCAGTCATGACCAGGCACAAGTCACCCTGAATATGCACACCCCAGAGGAGATCTCTGTATCCCCTTTTCCTACACTTGGGCTTGTTTGCCATCACACAACCACCACAAATGCTTTTATCACCTTGGTGCTTCAATTTAGCAGGAAAAATGAAGTCATCAGGCCAGAAGCCAATTTCCCGAGTCTGAAAGATCCCTCTTAACCTTGAGAACAAAAATCCCAGGAGGAATTCATGCCTGTTTGGTTGCTTTGTGCTCAGTTTAAGCAGCTCCCCAGCAAACACCCAGCTGGTGGCAAGCACACAGATGGTGAGAAGTCAGACCAAGAGAATGGAGGGTGAGCAAGTAAAGCCATGTTTCAGTTCCTGACATTCCTTGCCTGGCTTTAAAACACCTCCTGTAGCATTTAAGCAGGAATCTCTCACAAAACAGGCAGCTCAGAGCCTTTTCAAACTGCAAAGGGATGGTGCAGAGAGCTCCCTGGCTCACAGGAGTCATGGTGGCTTACTGCAATAACCTTCACTGCACTGGGGGCACAGAGTTCCCGTCACATGCAGCATCCTTCACAGAATCACTCAACCCCAGCATGGTGGACACTGGAAGGGATCTCTGGGGATCATCTAGTCCAGCCCCTCTGCTAAATCAGGGTCACCCAGAGCAGGTTGTCCAGGATTGCATCCAGGCAGGTTTGGAATCTCTCCAGAGGAGACTCCACAGCCTCTCTGGACAACCTATTCCAGAGCTCGAGCACCCTCACAGGGAAGGTTTTTTTTCCTCCTGTTCAGAAGGAACCTCCTGCATCCCAGTTTGTGCCTCCTGCCCCTTGTCCTATCCCTGAGAACCACTTAAAAGAGTCTGTCCCCATCCTTTTGACCCTGCTCTTTAGAGACGATCCCCTTTCAAGGCTGCTTCTCTTCAGGCTAAACAGCCCCAGGTCTCTCAGCCTTTCCTCTTCACAGAGATGCTTCAGTCCTCTCAGCATCTCTGTAGCCTCTGCTGGTCTCTCTCCAGTAGTCCTCTGTCTCTCTTGAACCAGAGAGCCCAGAATTAGACCCAATACTGCAGATGTGGCCTCATTATGGGCAGAGCAGAGGGGGAGGAGAACCTCCCTTGACCTGTTGGCCACACTCTTTCGAATGCACCCCAGGAGACCATTGGCCACAAGGGCACACTGTTGGTTCACAGGGAGCCTGATGTCCACCAGCAGTCCCAGGTTCTTCTCCACAAAGCTGCTTTCCAGTAGGTCAGCCCTAACCTGTACTGGTGCAGGACATTACTCCTCCCTGGGTCCAGGACCTCACACTCACTCTTGTTGAACTTCATGAGGTTCCCCTCCACCCAACTCTCCAGCCTGTCCAGGTCCTGCTGAATGACACCACAGCCTGACAGGGTGTCAGCCACTGCTCCCACCTTTGTATCCTTTGGTGGGGTACTCACAGGGTCTGCCCTCACCACGTTTTTCATGAGCTGCAGACACAAATTGCAACACCTCTGTTCTGCAAAACCTTGCCAAAAGCCAGAAGCCCAAAGCTTCTGGTAGAGTAGGTGGCTTACAGCAGCAGCATCTGACTCACCTTTCAGTCTCCTCTACGTTCTGTAAGTTGAAGAGCAGCGAGGGCACAATTTTGTCCATGTGCTGCGGGTCCCAGATGTTGGCTTGGAGTTCATCATTCACTGTCTTCCTCACCACTCCTTGCAGGCCTTTAATGCCAGACATCCGGATCCTAGGGAACAAAATGACACAAAAATGCTTCCTATCTCTAGAGCATATGAGATATATTTACATCCACATATATACACAGATCAAATTGGGCAAGAGCTCGGACAGGAGACACTCATTTCTGGGCTGCTGGAGATGTTCATGCAGGCAATGCCTCCATCCCCATTTCCAGACTGCAGGGAAATCATCCTATGAGGACAGGCTGAGAGAGTTGGGGCTCTTCAGCCTGGAGAAGAGAAGGCTTCCAGGAGACCTTAGAGTAGCCTTCCAGTATCTGAAGGGGGCTACAGGAAGGCTGGGGAGGGATTAGTTACAAGGTCTTGCAACGACAGGACAAGGGGCAATGGGTTTAAACTGGCAGAGGGGAGATTTAGACTGGATGTTAGGAGGAAGTTCTTTCCAGGGAGGGTGGTGAGGCACTGGAAAAGGTTGCCCAGGGAGGTTGTGGTTGCTCCCTCCCTGGAGGTGTTCAAGGCCAGGTTGGAGGAGGCCTTGAGTAACCTGTACTAGTGGGAGGTGTCCCTGCCTATGGCAGGGGGTTGGAACTAGATGATCCTTGAGGTCCCTTCCAACCTTACCATTCTATGATTCTATGATTCTATGAAATCCTCCTGCCCTGGGAGAAAGTTGGAGCAAGGCAGGGTTCAGTCTCTTCTCCCAAAGAACAGGACAAAGAGGAAATGGCCTCAAGTTGTGCCAAGGGACATTTAGGTTGGATACAATGAACAACTGCTTCAGGAAGGGGTCATTAAGGCCTAGAACAGGCTGCTTAGGGCAGTGGTAGAGTCACCATTCCTGGAGGACAGTCCAAGATATGTACGTGTAGATGTGGTGCTGAGAGGCATGTTCAAGGGGTGACCTAGCAGTGCTGAGTTAACAGTTTGACTTGGTGGTCTTATAGGTGTACTCCAATCAAAACAATTCTATGATTCTGTGAGTCTATCCCTGAGAGATGTAGCTTCCCACAGCCTGACAGACACGAATGGAAAAGGCTCTGAACCACTTCAAACCATTCTGGCAGTAGCAGCTGACCCATCCATCTTCTATCCTGGCAGGTCTCCAGGGCAAGCAGCAGCCACATGTCTCCACAGCACACACCACTCAAGATGGAAAGGTGGCACCAGTGACCCTGGGCTCTCTGAAGGGTTAGATTTGCACCTGGAAGTCTTTGTTGTCCAGCACGCGTGGAGGGTATTCCCAAATGCCCCTTTCTGTGCAGCTGCAGAGCTGAGATGCACCCATGGGGATGCAGGATGCCATGTAAACCAAGGTGCTTTTGGACATTTGGGTCCAGAAATCCTCACCCTGCTCTAGTCAGTAGGGTCATCAGTACAGATTCCCCTATCCAGCGAGATGCCCAGCTCTGAAACCAGCCCCTCAACACACACTGCTAATCCCTGGGAAAGATACCACGTGCTTATCAGCAGAAATAAAGGCATTAAATAACCTGCTCTGAGAGCTCCCAAAGCATTTAGCAGACCTAATCAAACCAATAATCAGACCAAGGCACAATTCTTGAGGAAGGAGCTTTGAGCAGGACCAAGGGCTCAGAAAAGCAGTCTGCTCCTTCTTAATTACAGGAGCTGGCACAATTCCTCCTTCCCAGTCTCCAAGGTAATTTGGCCAACAGCACCCAGTCCCCTGAAGTTCAAGTGAAAATAATGAGTCCTCTGCATTATTTCCTTATCAAGGAAAGAAAACCACCCTTTGAGTCAATCATTTGGATGAGGGGATCAAAGGAACCCTCAGTAAGTCTGCAGAAAAGACCAAGTTGGGGTGGAAATGTTCATCTCCTGGAGGTTCAGGAGGCTCTACAGAGGCATCAGGCCAGCTTAGATCAATGGGCCAAGTCCAAATGACAGGTCTTGCACTTGGATCACAACTCCATTGTGCTGGTTTGAGGTTAATCAGAATAGTTTAATGAGAGAAATTAGATCATTGGTTGTGAAAAGAAAATAATGATGATGTCTCTACCATTCATTGGTTTGCTGAGAGGGATAAAAAGCCAAAATATAAACCATTTTCCCTCACTCTGTTCTGGGTGTTGACTTATTCATTTCTCCTTCAATCTGATCTTACATTTCTCCTCTAATCTTGGCTAACAACATAAGCTCTGCTGCTTTCTGGTTTTCTTTGCCTATCTGAGAAAGAGGGGGAGAAAGAAGGGGGGTAGCTTTGAGTCCTTCTGGGCAGTTTCTTTGTCCAGGAGGGAATTTGGATTTCTGATTTATTTCTGATTTGTAAATACTCATGTTTTACAACTGTGCAATTATTCCTAATTGTAAACACTTGTAAATAGTTGAACAATTATTTCTCACTGTAAATACCTGTAAATAATTGTACAATTATGTCTAATTGTAAACAGTTGTAAATATATTGTGTATGTGTGCTTGTAAATGTTGCCATGCTGTAAATACAGCTTCATCTTACTTCCAAGCCATCTGAGTGAGTCTGGTAAATTTTAAATAGCATGGGGTGAGGGGACACCCCCCATAGGGTGGGGGGGAAAACTCCTAACTCACCTCACCCATGAACACACCAGGTTTGGGGAAGGGTGGCTGGAGATTGCCTGGTAGAAAATGACTTGGGAATGTTGGTCAACAGCTGGCTGAAGGTGAGCCAGCAGTGTGCCCAGGCAGAGGCTGGGGGCAGAGGGAAGGCCCCTTAGGCCACGTTCACAGAGGCAAGAGGGCTGGGGCAGCCTGCTCTGAGCACTCACTTTGTGCGGATGTCCAGGTCGTCGTGGCTGGAGTGGCACATCTCGCTGAAGCGGGACACGAAGAAGTCGTAGCTGCGGTGGTAGGAGGGGGTGTCCTCCTCGATGTTGGCAAACTTCACAAACTGAGAGAGAAGAGAGAAGGGCTCAGCCCAGCATGGCAGCAAAAGCAGTCTTAAAATCCCCCTCCAAACCAGCAAACCTTGAGCAGTGTCTCACGAGCTCACTGTGTGCTCTGGGAGGTTTTCCTCCCCAGTTGCTCTGCCCTGCTGAGGTCTTGCCTGGAGTGCTGTGTCCAGTTGAGAGCAAACCAGCTCAAAAAGGACAAAACTATTGAAGAGAGTCCAGTACAGGGTCACTAGCATGATAATGGGGCTGGAACATCTAATATATGAGGAAACTTTCAAGGCCCATCTGGATGTGTTGCTGTGTGATCTGCTTTAGGAGATCCTGCTTTGGCAGGGTGGTTGGACTGGATGAGCTTCAGAGGTCCCTTCCAAAGCCTGCCATTCTGTGATTCTATGATTCTCTGTGACTGAATTCCAGCAGCACCCAGGACATGGAGCCTTCACACAGGGATGTGTCACCACACAGCCTCAACGAGCTCCAGCAGCACCCAGGACATGGAGCCCTCACACAGGGATGTGTCACCACACAGCCTCAATGAGCTCCAGCAGCACCCAGGACATGGAGCCCTCACACAGGGATGTGTCACCACACAGCCTCAATGAGCTCCAGCAGCACCCAGGACATGGAGCCCGCACACAGGGATGTGTCACCACACAGCCTCAACGAGCTCCAGCAGTACCCAGGACATGGAGCCCTCACATAGGGATGTGTCACCACACAGCCTCAACGAGCTCCAGCAGCACCCAGGACATGGAGCCCTCACACAGGGATGTGTCACCACACAGCCTCAATGAGCTCCAGCAGCACCCAGGACATGGAGCCCTCACACAGGGATGTGTCACCACACAGCCTCAATGAGCTCCAGCAGCACCCAGGACATGGAGCCCTCACACAGGGATGTGTCACCACACAGCCTCAATGAGCTCCAGCAGCACCCAGGACATGGAGCCCTCACACAGGGATGTGTCACCACACAGCCTCAATGAGCTCCAGCAGCACCCAGGACATGGAGCCCTCACACAGGGATGTGTCACCACACAGCCTCAATGAGCTCCAGCAGCACCCAGGACATGGAGCCCTCACACAGGGATGTGTCACCACACAGCCTCAATGAGCTCCAGCAGCACCCAGGACATGGAGCCCTCACACAGGGATGTGTCACCACACAGCCTCAACGAGCTCCAGCAGCACCCAGGACATGGAGCCCTCACACAGGGATGTGTCACCACACAGCCTCAACGAGCTCCAGCAGTACCCAGGACGTGGAGCCCTCACAGAGGGATGTGTCACCACGCAGCCCAAAAAAGCTCCAGCAGTACCCAGGACCCAGGATCCAGGTGCTGGACACCTCACTGCAAGGCCCAGAAGTCCCTGTTAAGGGTAATTTTGGGTACAACCAGGCTCTGAGGACTCCCTAATACGCAACACATACTAGTAGTAGGAGATGAATTTGCCCCCAGCCTCTTTTCATCCTCCTGGATGGCACAAAATTTGCTCAGTGTTTTCCATATATTGCTGCAGGGATAAAACAGCCTTGGAAACGTCTAAGAGAAACTAGCTGTGAGCAGGTTCTAAACCACATCCTAGATCATGCAAAAGCATGAGATCCTATGAGCTCACCAGAAATGCCACCTGACTGACAGCTTTCAGGGACAGAATCAAGGAGGGAGAAAGGATAAACAAGTTTCCAAGTTTTCTTCTGAATGTCAGAACTTATTCATGAAGAATTGGGAACAAATGGTTAGGTAGGAAGGAGGAACCATTCATCCAGTCCTGTTGAAAGGGGTACCTTTAAAAAGGCACAAAATAAATGAGATCTCAAAAGCAGAAGGGATCAGCTTCTGGGTGGAACACGTGAAGCTTTCAGTCTGGATCCCAAGTGTCTGGTGCTGCGAACAGACAAGTTTTATTCTTGGCCTGGGACATGCATCGTGCCACCATGTCTCTGTGTTTTATCCTCCCACTCAGGGCAAGGACATAAGCAGCTGCTTGCCAACATTCTGGGCAGAGAAATCTGCCAGCTGCTTTTGTGCTCCAGCACACTGGGAAAGGTGAGGCTGTTTGCATGGGCATGGGATGAAAGGAGAGGATGGTCCCTGTCCACGAAACCAAACCAGCAACATTACGACAGCAACCAGGCAGTACTGAGGGAGGGGATTCTGCTACTCTGCTCTGCTCTGCTCTGGTGAGACCTCACCTGCAGTGTTTGGTCCAGCTCTAGGGTCCTCAGCACAGGAGAGGCACGGACACCTCTGGATCCCCTTGCAATGGGTCCAGAGGAGGCCACAAAGAGAACGTAAGGACTGGAACCCCTGTGCTGTGAGGACAGGTTGAGAGAGTTGGGGTTGTTCAGCCTGGAGAAGGCTCCAGGGAGACCTTCTTGCAGCCTTTCAGTACTTAAAGGGGCTTATAAGGCAGTTGGGGACAGACTTTAGCAGGGCCTGTTGCAACAGGACAAGAGATGATAGTTTTAAAGTATAAGAGGAGAGATTTAGACTGGATAGAGGAAGAAATTCTTCACACTGAGGGTGATGAGACACTGGCCCAGGTTGGCCAGAGGGGTGGTAGATGTGCCATCCCTGGCAACGTTCCAGGTCAGGTTGGATGGGGATCTGAGCAACCTGATCCAGTTGCAGATGTCCCTGCTCGCTGCAGGAGCATTGGATGAGACGACCTTTACAGGTCCTTTCCAACGCAAACCGCTCTGTGATTCTGCAGTGCTGGTGCAGCCTTTACTGCTTACAAGAGTGCACAAAGCTCTGTGCCATGAGCAATTCCCACCTAGTGCAGTCAAAGCTGTTTTGCATCAAGGCACCAGCACTGCTGACTTCCCCTTCTAGCTGGGAAGACCCAACCTACCTCCAAGGGGTTACCTGTCCACTATTTCTTATGGTGCTCAGCAACCTCTGAAGATGCTGTGCTGCACAGTAGCTTCTTCTTTACCCCAAACCTATCAATAGGCTTTGCTCACTTCTTGCTTTCTGCATTTGCTTGGCTGTGGTTGCGGAGTCTACTACTCCAGAGAGAAATTCCAAACACATCTGCACACAATCCTGGGTGACCCTGCTTTAGCAGGGGCATTGGACTAGATGACCTCCAGAGGTCCATTCCAAGACTCACAATGCTGGGATTCTGTGATTAATATGCACTCTCTGTGCTGAGCTATTAATACCACCAGCTGCAAAAGCTGGCTCTGAGCTGGCAAAGGAGCCAGCTCAGCCCTGCCAGGAACCATTCCCAGAGTACAGGGACCAGTTCCAACTGATAAAACTCCTCACCAGAAATGTGCAGGGTTGTTATGTAAGAAACCTCTGTACCAGGCAGTACACAAAAGTGGATTTTTCAAACTCATGGCAGCGCCATGTGCAGCCAGAGGTGACTGTTGGATGCAGAGCGAGGAGCAGTAACAGGGCTCCCCACAGCAGCCACAAGAGAAGTTGTCCCAAGTGACCTCATGGTCAAGAACCACCATGAAATAAAGGCAATAGTCCTGCAGGTATCAACTTCACAGCCACATGAAGGACAACACCTCATTTCATGCCATCAGGTCATCGGCACTCCTCATTCTGAAGCTCTTGAGATCATGAGGATCTCAACTCATCCACCACAACAGTGCCTGTGATTCAGCTCTCTGCTCTGAGGGCAACTCCCCCTTGCCAGCTGTCCTGGAGGGGCAGACATCCTTAGGTGGTGCTACTGCACCCAGTGACACTGGTTGCAGCAGGGAGTTCACCTCTGCCAAGGGCTGAAGGCAGCTAACCTCTCTGCATCCATGTTCAGCCTGCAGCCTCCATCAGGGCCACAACTTGTATAAAGCAGCCAAGAACAGAGAAAAACTGTTTTCAAAGCTTCCTTCTCCATCCATGGGACACTTTTGGGAGTCTGCCCCTTGATCACAGACTACTGCCTTTTTCCAAGACTTAGCCGCACATACAGGGGACAGGCTGGATTTCTTCCCAATCTCCAGTCTCAGGCTCCTCTCTTCCAGCTCAAAGCCATCACCCTTCATCCTGTCTCTACAAACCCTTGTCAAAAGTACCTCCCCAACTCTCCTGTAAATCCCTTCAGGTACTGGCAGGCTGCTCTAAGGGCTCCCTTGAGCCTTCCCCAGGCTGAACAGCCCCAACTCTCTCAACCTGTCCCCATATGGGATAGTCTCCATCCTTCTGATCATCTTCATGACCTCCTCTGGACCCTCTCCAGCAGTTCCATGTCCCTCTTACACTGGGGTCCCTGGAACTGGAGGTAGTGCTGGAGGTGAGGTCTCAGCAGAGCAGAGCAGAGGGGCAGAATCCCCTCCCTGTGCTGCTGCTCTCCCTGCTTTGGATGCAGCCAGCACACAGCTGGTTGTGGCTCATGCAGAGTTTGTCACCAACTGACATCCTTAAATCCTTCTCCTTCAGGTTGCTTTCAAGCCACTCCTTGTCCAGTCTGGATTTGTGCTTGGGATTGCCCCAATTCAGGTGCAGGCCCTTGCACTTGGCCTTGCTGAACTCCATGAGGTTGGATTGGGCTCACCTCTGCAGCCTGTCCATGTCCCTATCAAATCAATGACCCAGCTCAGGTAAGATTTATTTTCAGGTAAGATTTATTCTCTGGTAAAGGAAATCTCTCCTTGCTATTCATCAACCTGCCTTCAGCCCTGCAAAGCCTCCAATACACACCCAAACATGTCCTGTCTCTAAACACCCTGAGGAAAAGTCCCTCTGCAGCCTTCCTGTAGGTCCTGCTGGCCACACTCCTCTTGCCGCAGCCGAGTAGAGGGATGCAAGTAGCAAGGGTCACTACCAGCTTGACCAATTTATGGTACTGATGTGTTCAAGTCAGGGGCAGAAGAACATCAAGTAAGTCTCTCCAAAGCCCTGGTAAAGAGCTTTCCACTGGTTTAACCTTCCTAACAGGATCCAAACTCAGTCACTCCTTGTTGACAGCACTGAGCTCCCTAAGGTGCGGTGGAGCTCAGACACGGGAAGGGTTCCAATCCCATCACTCGGGAGCTGTGTTTTGAGAGACATAACCAGGAGTCACCAAAGCCCAAAGGCCTTTCTCTGAAGGATGCTGGCTGGAGGGGCAGTGGGCAGGGCCCCATCACTGTGGCATCACAGGGCCACCATCTGTCAGCTAGCTAGTGCCAGGCAGATCCTCAGGGAGCCAGTTCTTGCCAGGTAGAACCGGAGGCAGCTAGCTAGTGCCAGACACACACTTAGGTAGCCACCTAGTAGCAGGCAGGCTCAGAGGTAAATAGCTAGTGGCAGGTAGGCTCTCTTGTAGCCAGCTAGCAGCAGGCAGGCTCCGAGGTAGCTAGAAAGTGCCAGGCAGACTCTCAGCCAGCAAGTGCCAGGCAGTCTCTCAGGTAGCCACCTAGTAGCAGGCAGGCTCAGAGGTAGCTAGCTAGTGCCAGGGAGACCATGAGGTAGCCAGCTAGTGCCAGGTAGAACCAGAGGTAGCTAGCTAGTGCCAGGTAGACACTAAGGTAGCCAGCTAGTAGCAGGTACGGTCAGAGGTAGCTAGCTAGGGCCAGGCAGGCTCAGAGGTAAATAGCTAGTGGCAGGTAGGCTCTCTTGTAGCCAGCTAGCAGCAGGCAGGCTCCGAGGTAGCTAGAAAGTGCCAGGCAGACTCTCAGCCAGCAAGTGCCAGGCAGTCTCTCAGGTAGCCACCTAGTAGCAGGCAGGCTCAGAGGTAGCTAGCTACTGCCAGGCAGACCCTCAGGTAGCCAGCTAGAGCCAGGTAGAACCAGAGGTAGCTAGCTAGTGCCAGGTAGACACTAAGGTAGCCAGCTAGTAGCAGGTACGGTCAGAGGTAGCTAGCTAGGGCCAGGCAGGCTCAGAGGTAAATAGCTAGTGGCAGGTAGGCTCTCTTGTAGCCAGCTAGCAGCAGGCAGGCTCCGAGGTAGCTAGAAAGTGCCAGGCAGACTCTCAGCCAGCAAGTGCCAGGCAGTCTCTCAGGTAGCCACCTAGTAGCAGGCAGGCTCAGAGGTAGCTAGCTACTGCCAGGCAGACCCTCAGGTAGCCAGCTAGAGCCAGGTAGAACCAGAGGTAGCTAGCTAGTGCCAGGTAGACACTAAGGTAGCCAGCTAGTAGCAGGTACGGTCAGAGGTAGCTAGCTAGGGCCAGGCAGGCTCAGAGGTAAATAGCTAGTGGCAGGTAGGCTCTCTTGTAGCCAGCTAGCAGCAGGCAGGCTCCGAGGTAGCTAGAAAGTGCCAGGCAGACTCTCAGCCAGCAAGTGCCAGGCAGTCTCTCAGGTAGCCACCTAGTAGCAGGCAGGCTCAGAGGTAGCTAGCTACTGCCAGGCAGACCCTCAGGTAGCCAGCTAGAGCCAGGTAGAACCAGAGGTAGCTAGCTAGTGCCAGGTAGACACTAAGGTAGCCAGCTAGTAGCAGGTACGGTCAGAGGTAGCTAGCTAGGGCCAGGCAGGCTCAGAGGTAAATAGCTAGTGGCAGGTAGGCTCTCTTGTAGCCAGCTAGCAGCAGGCAGGCTCCGAGGTAGCTAGAAAGTGCCAGGCAGACTCTCAGCCAGCAAGTGCCAGGCAGTCTCTCAGGTAGCCACCTAGTAGCAGGCAGGCTCAGAGGTAGCTAGCTACTGCCAGGCAGACCCTCAGGTAGCCAGCTAGAGCCAGGTAGAACCAGAGGTAGCTAGCTAGTGCCAGGTAGACACTAAGGTAGCCAGCTAGTAGCAGGTACGGTCAGAGGTAGCTAGCTAGGGCCAGGCAGGCTCAGAGGTAAATAGCTAGTGGCAGGTAGGCTCTCTTGTAGCCAGCTAGCAGCAGGCAGGCTCCGAGGTAGCTAGAAAGTGCCAGGCAGACTCTCAGCCAGCAAGTGCCAGGCAGTCTCTCAGGTAGCCACCTAGTAGCAGGCAGGCTCAGAGGTAGCTAGCTACTGCCAGGCAGACCCTCAGGTAGCCAGCTAGAGCCAGGTAGAACCAGAGGTAGCTAGTTAGTGCCAGGCAGACCCTCAGGTAGCTAGCTAGTGGCAAGCAGGCTCAGAAGTACGTTGCTAGTGCCACGCAGTCTCAGATAGCCAGCTAGTGCCTGGTAGGGCCAGAGGTAGCCACCTAGTGCCAGGTAGACCCTCAGGTAGCTAGCTAGTGGTAGGCAGGTTCAGAGTTAGCTACCTAGTACCAGGCAGAGTGTCAGGTAGCCAGCTAGTGCCAGGCAGCGCCAGAGGCATCTAGCTAGTATCAGGCAGATGCTTAGGTAGCCAGAATGTGCCAGACAGATTGAGAGGGAGCTAGCTAGTGCCAGGCAGACTCTCAGGTAGCCAGTTAGAGCCAGGTAGAACCAGAGGTAGTTTGCTAGTGCCAGGCAGACCCTCGGGTAGCTAGCTAGTAGCAGGCATGCTCAGAGATAGCTAGCTAGTGCCAGGCAGACCCTCAGGTAGCCAGCTAGTAGCAGGCAGGCTCAGAGGTAGCTAGCTAGTGGCAGGCAGGCTTAGAAGTAGACAGCCAGTGCCAGGCAGACCTACAAGTAGCCAGCTACTGGCAGGTAGGCCCAGAGGTAGCTAGCTAGTGCCAGGCAGATCCTCAGGTAGCCAGCTCTTGCCAGGTAGAACCGGAGGCAGCTAGCTAGTGCCAGACACACACTTAGGTAGCCACCTAGTAGCAGGCAGGCTCAGAGGTAGCTAGCTAGTGCCAGGGAGACCATGAGGTAGCCAGTTAGTGCCTGGCAGTCTCTATGGTAGCCACATAGGAGCAGACAGGCACAAAGGTAGCCAGCTAGTGCCAGGTAGTCTCTCAGGTAGCCAGCTAGTGCCAGGCAGAACCAGAGGTAGCTAGTTAGTAGGAGGAAAGCCCAGAGCTAGCTAGCTAGTGCCAGGCAGGCCCAGAGGGTAGCCAGCCAGGGACAGGCAGATGCTCAGTTATCCAGCGAGCGGCAGGCAGGCCCAGAGGTAGCTAACAGATGTGAAACAAGTAGCAAAAAACAGAGTCCTGTTTCCACTCATATCCTTTGTGGTTTGTGTCCTTGCAAGAGGTGTTGGAGCTGGTAACCCCCTGGCATCTCAGCCCAGGACAGGCTCATGGTTTCTGGCCTCATGGTTAGGACACAGAACAGGAGAAGTCTGCTCTGCTGTGTCCTGCTGAGTTCTGCCCCACAGTGCTGAGGGTGCTATGGAGAACAACAGCTCTCTGCAGGGCAGCTCCCAGCCCAATTCAGCATACAGAGGCAGGGATGGGCACACCTACAACATGGCTTAGGCAAGGGCTGGAGGCCCCAGGCTGAGCTGAGACATCTCCTGGGCCCTTGGCAGGAGATGGTGGAGGTGGGAGTACCAGGGCTGGCTAGCTGCAGACAATGAGACTTACAAGCACCCCAGGAGCCTGACAGAAGTGGACTTGGTGGTTGGCCACTTTGGGGACAGAGTGCTGTGCCAGATGGACCTCCTCTGTGATGGAGTTCTGTTGTTCTCAGGTTCTTGTGCTTCAGTGTGTTTGGCCAAGGCAAACAGCTCTGTCCAACATGGGGGATACTCCTGGTAGCTTGATGAGGCCTTGAATCATAGAATCATTCAGGTTGGAAATGTCCCTTGAAATTATCAGGTGTACCCATTAACCCTACTCTACCAAGTTCACCACTAAACCATATCCTCAAGCACCACATCTAAACAACCTTTAAACACCTCCAGGGATGGTGACTCCAGCACCTCCCTGTACAGCCTGTGCCAATGCCTGACCACTCTCACCCTGAAGCATCTTTCCTAATGCCTAGCCCAAACCTCCCCTGCTGCAGCTTGAGCCTGTCAGCAGCCTGCTCTAGTAGAAGATGTCCCTGCCAATGGCAGGGGTCAGAACTGAAGGAGCTTTAAGGTCCCTTCCAACCCAAAGCACTCTGTGAATCTCCTCACAGAAGGTCTCTTCCAATCAAAACGATTCCACGATGCTATGATTCTATCACACATGGAAATCACAGAAACATTCCCATTGGAAAAGCCCCTCAGGATCACCAAGTCCAACCAATATCCCTACTCTACAAGGGAGAGATTCACTCTAAACCATAGCCCCAAGCACCACACCCAAACGACTTTTAAGCACATCCAGGGTTGGTGACTCCACCACCTCCCTGGGCAGCACATTCCAATGTCTGAACACTCTTTCCATGAAAAAAAACTTCCTAATGTCCAGCCCAAACAGTCTCTGGTGCAGGTTGAGGCCATTCCCTCTTGTTCTATCACTATTTACCTGTGAGGAGAGACCAGCACCAACCTCTCCACAGTGTCCTTTCAGGCAGCTGTAGGCAATGATAAGGTCTCCCTTCAGCCTCCTCTTTTTTAAACTAACCATCCCCAGCTCCTTCAGTCACTCCTCATAAGATTCATTCTCCAGGCCCTTCCCCAGCTTTGTTGCCCTCCTCTGCACTTGCTCCAGCACCTCCACATCACTCTTGTACTGCAGTGCCCAAAACTGAACACAGTACTCAAAGTGTGGCCTCACCAGAGCCCAGTACAAAGAGACAATCACCTCCCTACTCCTTCTGGACACAGCATTTCTAACACAGGCCAGGATGCCTTTAGCTTTCTTTGTCACCTGGGCATGCTGCTTGCTCATAATAAGTTGCTTGTCAATTAGAACTCTCAGGCCTCTTTCAGCTAGGCAGCTTTCCAGCCACACTGCCCCAGGCCTGTAGTGATGCTTGGGGAAAAATCTTGGCCAGCAGGACAGGAGCTATCAAACCTTCAGTGAAAGAAGTTTATTCTCACTAACGGGCACCACACCCCATCTGAGAAGCTGCTCTCTAGCTTCTCACCATAAAACCAGGCCAAAATATTGAGCTGAAAAAACTGTTTCTGCTGTGGTTTGAAGAGGGATGGGGTTGGGCAGCTGGGGGCTCCTGTGGTTGAAGCTGTTAAGCTTCAAGTGAAACATGGTTGGGACGAGCAGGGAGCAAGTGCAGGGAAAATGTGAGTGCAGCTGCCTTGGAGAAGCAAAACAAGGGCTGGGATGGGACAAGTCTGCCACCTATAAATACCTCAGACATAAATACATCAGGAGAGGAACATTAAGGAGGGGGAAGAGCTGTTTGAATGAGAGATCAATGTTTGTTAGAGGGAAAATAAAATAAATAAAATGGGAATGACACTGAGTTGGAAATTAGTTCCTGCCCAAAGCAGGGAGGTCGCCCAGTAGCCTCCTAATGAGGATGAAGATCCAAAGTGGATTTAAGCCACAGCTCCATATGTTCACCCCAGGGATTAGCAGATGGGGTTATAGCCATCGTGGGACACTGGATTTTCACTGCCACCTCCAGCTCCGTGGCCATGGAGCCTGCCCGGGTTGGTCACAGGGCTCAGCTCCTCCACAGTGTGACACCTGGGCTTGGTGTGAGGAGGAAAGATGTTCCAGGAGAGATTTCACGACGTGGAGGATGACTCACTTGGAGCAGGCTTCTATAAACAACCTCCTCACGCCATTGCCATCAGCTGCCTTATTGTGAAGATGGCTTGAGCCAGCACCCTCTAATTAAGCACAAGCCTGAGGCACCTTCCTCATTAGCAGAGATAGGAAGAAGTGTCTCGTTATCATTCCTCACTTTCCTACAAAAGCTCACAAGTTTTTGGTGTTAGTTGACCTCTGAATGCCACCATGCTTGAGAAGGTAAAAAATAAAAGCATCATTAAACCATCATTCCTGATGTGGACTCCTCATTAAGAGATTTGCTCCCCATTCCTGACCACGGTGACAAGGAAACATCTATCCATGGTCCAAGACCATCTCTCTTCTCCAAAAATGCCTGAATGTGGGAGGTTTGCTCTGCACAGGAAGGAAACATTAAGCAGGGCTCTGTCTTGCCTTGACCCAATGCCTCCTGCTCGAGGATGTGCGTGCTGTGGCCTGAAGTCTTTGCCACTGGACTGTGAGCCTCTGCAGTAAGAGCCATCCCCTCCACAGTTCCATGCCAGTAACTCCCACTGAGGCCACAAGAAGAATACTGAGTTCAGTTTTGGGCCACTCACTCCAAGGACTGGAACATGTCCAGAGAAAGGCAACAAACCTTTTACAGAATCACAGAAACATCCAGGTTGGGAAAGCCCCTGAGGATCAGAGTAACCTGTACTAGTGGGAGGTGTCCCTGCCTATGGCAGGGGGTTGGAACTAGATGATCCTTGAGGTCACTTCCAACCTTACCATTCTATGATTCTATGATTCTATGATCACCAAGTCCAGCCTACAACCCTGCTCTGCAAGATTCACCTTAAACCATAGCCCCAAGCACCGCACCCAAACGACCCTTACACACATCCAGGCTGGGTGACTCAGCCACTTCCCTGGGCAGCTCATTCTAGTGCCTGACCACTCCACAAAAAATTTTTTTCCTAATGTCCAATCTAAACCTCCCCAGCCTCAGCTTGAGGCCATTTCCCCTTGTTCTGTCTCCAATTATCTGCGAGAAGAGACCAGTGGCAGCCTCTCCTTTTGAAGGGTCTAAAGCACAAGTCTTGTGAGAGGTGGCTGGGGGAACTGGGGTTGCTGAGCCAGCAGAAAAGGAGGCTCAGGGGAGATCTCACTGTCTACAACTCTCTGAAAGGAGACTGGAGCCAAGCAGGGTCCAGTCTGTTCTCCCAAGGAACAATCACTAGGACAAGAGGAAAAGGCCTCAAGTTGTGCCAGGGGAGGTTTCAGTGGCACATGAGGAACAATTTCTTTTCCAAGAGAGTTGTGAAGGCCTAGAAACAGGCTGCCCAGGGAAGTGGTGGAGTCCCCATCTCTGGAGGGATTGAAAACATTATAGATGTGGTCTGAGGGACATGGTTTAGTGGAGACTGGGCAGTGCTGGGTTAATGGTTGGACATGATCTTAGAGGTCTCCTTCAATCAAAATGATTCTATGGTTCTATGATACTCCAGTCTCCCATAGAGCTTGGGCACCCTTTGGGCAGAGGGATGTGGGTGATGCCTGGAGAGCCTGTTCCCATTGAGCTCACACAAGGAGCTTTCTGAGGTAGCTTATGGCAGCACACCACACCAAAATGCCATGCTAAAAGTCTGTCAGCAGTAGGTTTCAATCAACGGATCAATCTTCCCAGGGCTAGAGATTAAGAGGTTTGCTGATGGGCAGCTCACATCACTGGGAGCAATTAGCTGCAAAGGAGAACAAGATGTGAAGATCTCTACTCAGATGCCCATGCCTCAGTAGAAACATTTACAGCCTTGTGTCTGGGACCCTGCCAGCTCCTGGGGGAGAGAGCAATGCAGCATGAAGTGCTACCCTGTCCAGGAGGTGTCAAGGGAAACATTAACACCCTCCTTCACTCTGACCCACACAGCAGAGAATTAAAGCTTAGGGCTGAGCTGTCTGTGCATTGCCTGGGCACTCAAGATGCTATCTACCAAGTCCACCTTCCTGTTCACAGATCACAGAATCACAGTATGGTTAGAGTGGGAAGGAACCTTTAAAGGTCATCTAGTCCAACACCCCTGCAGTGAGCAGGGACATCTGCAACTAGAGCAGGTTGCCCTGAGCAACGTCCAATATGGCCTGGAATGTTGCCAGAGATGGGGCATGAAACACCTCTCTGAGCAGCCCAGGCCAAGGTCTCAATGCTCCCAGTATAAATAATTTCTTCTATCTAGTCTAAATCTCCCCTCTCTTAGTTTAAAACCATCACCCCTTGTCCTGTCACAACAGGGCCTGCTAAAAAGTCTGTTGCCACCTTTACTATCAGCCCCTTTAAGTACTGAAAGGTTGCAAGAAGGTCTCCCTTGAAGCCCTCTCTTCACCACACCAAACTCTCTCAGCCTGTCCCCACAGCAGAGGGATTCCAGCCCTTTGATTTTGTGGCATCCTCTGGGCGTGCTCCAACATGTCCATGTCTCTCCTGTGCTGAGGATCCCAGTGCTGGACACAGTGCTGCAGGTGGGGTCCCACCAGGTCAGAGCACAGTGGCAGAATCCCCTCCCTTGACCTGCTGGCCAAGCTGTTTTGGGTGCAGTCCAGGATGCAGTTGGTTTGTGGGCTGTGAGTGCACACTGCCAGCTCCTGTCCAGATTTTCACCTACCAGCACCCCTAAATCCTTCTCCACAGGACTGCTCTCTATCCCCTCACCCCCCAGCCTAGATTGGTGCTGGGGGTTGCCCTGACCCGGGTTGTAGGATGTTGGACTTGGAATAGTGGAACCGCATGAAGTTCACACAGTCCCAGTTCTCCACCTTGTCAGAGCCCCTCTGGATGGATCACATGGCTCAAAAGGGGCCTATAAACCTCCCCACTCAGCATCATCTGCAGAGCTGCTGAGGGTGCACTTAATCCCACTGTCTCTACCATTGATGAAGATATTGAACAGCACTGGTCCTAGTATGGACCCCTGTACTGGGATACACCACTTGTCGCCAATATCTGGACAAGGAGTCACTGAACTCTGGATGTCACCATTCAACCATTTTGTTATCCTCCAAAACATCCACTCATCAAATCCATCTCTCTCCAACGTGGAGAGAAGGATGGTGGACTCCATCAAAGCAGCAAAGACAGATGCTGCTTGTCCAAGCAAAGCCCTCAGGTACTGGGAGAACCCTCACAGTCTGGATGTTGGGTACACCCAGTGCCTCCAGTAAAACCAGCAGAAAGGCCATGCACAAGTGTCTGCTGGCTGCCAGCTGGGATCAGAGTCTGGATGCTGGGAGGACGTCAGCTCTGTTCATCTGCGCTCCTCATTTTACATCTGCGACTGGCACATCCCCACTCCAGCTAAGCCTTTTATTACAACCAGCAGCTCTGTTTAATCCAACCCTTTTCTGAGCACAAAGAGCTCCCAAAATCCACGGGAATCACCTCCTAAGTTGGTCTGTTGTCCAAAACTGCTGACAGCCCCCATGTCCTCGAGATTGTTTAGAGAACTCAAAGAGAATGGGGGCATGGAAACCGAGATCAGAGGCCAGCGCCTGGTCACAGGCAGCACAGTGGAAACATCATGCATGGCAGGACACAAGAGTGGACTCCATAAATGCTGCCTTTCAGCCCCTCCTTGTTCTTTCACAAGATTTCCTGCCCTGGCACCATGCAGAGATGTGGGGGCAGTGTCAATGTCAAGGTCATCAGGGTGCTGTCACCTCCCATTGCACTCCTACTCACCGAGTTGGTCCCCAGGATCTGCAGGTTGGGCTTCTCTGACTCCAGTAGCTTTGCAACCATCTTCAGGAAGCTCTCCACAAAGAGGTTGATGCTCTGGCAGTGGCAGGCCATGAGGAGCTGATCCAGGGCCTCCATGGCAATACACACATACCTGGAAGTGGGCAGAGACCAGCATCACTCCCTGACATCAGCATGGGCTTGTGGCCTCCCTCCTTCTCCCCTCTTCCAGACCTCCAGCAGAACACTAACCTTCTGTCCTGGTCAACCAAAGAAGACGACAACTTTTGATCATCAAGTCCAACCATTAATCCAGCACTGACAGGTCACCACCAAACCATGTCCCTCTGCAACATATCTCCATGACTTCTAAACCCCTTCAGCAATGGTGATTCCCCCACTGCCCTGGGCAGCCTCTTCTTGTTCCAGGCCTTGACAACCCTTTGGGGAAAGAAATTGTTCCTCAAGTCCAAGCTAAACTTCCTCTGGCACAACTTGAAGCTGTTTTCTCTTGTTATATAATTTGTTCCTTGGAAGAAGAGACCATCCCCCACCTTTCTCCAACCTCCTTTCAGGTGAGAGTGAGAAGGTCTCCCCTGAGCCTCCCATTCTCCAGACTAACCAACCCCAAGAACTCTTGTACAACCTCTGAGGTACCTGGCAGCAGGACACTGGAAATAAACCAGACTTTAACATCTCCTTACTACGTCCCTTTGACTCCTGCTCTCCATGCAACTGTGAATCTTTCTGCCACAGCAGCTCCCATTGAGCCCAAATCTCCTGACATGGTTGACAGCAGGAGATAGCAAGCCCAGATCTCTTGGTATCAAGCACAACTCCTCTTTTAACCTCCATTTCTCAAGTGAGCATCTACAACAGCTGGGTTCACAGCCTGGGTGGAAAGCAGCAGCCAACAGTTGTGCTACAAGAGGGAAACTTGAAAGCATCAATCTCAACAGTGAAGGGTGGGCAGGAGCTGGTCCCTCCAACCCAAAACATTCAATGATTGCATGGTCTGCTTGCATCAGTCCAGCCTGCACTTTAAAGGAGGTGCCTAACAAACACCACACTCCAGGCTGCAGCTGGCAAATCACAGTAAGAGCAATCCCTTCTCCTGGGGGCCCAGAACTGCTGGAATCTGGCTCCAGCCTTGAACAGATTCTCCTGTGTTCTGTAACATGGTTGAGCTGACACTGCAGCCTGCCCTTCAGAGACCATTACAGCTCTTCCACGTGCTGTGAAAATAAGCAGCCAACTATTCCTGAGCTACAAAGCCCCAACCCATCTGTTAAACTGGGTTAAAACTGGCCTAGGGGTGAAAAAGGTATGAAGTGGTGACTGATGACCAGCATGAAGCACCGAGCTCCTGACTTGTAGGAACAGACTGAGAAGATATTCTGTGCCCAATATGACTGCAACAGCATGGCTTCTCTTCTGGGGACAAAGGCCACCAAGAGGGAAAAGGGACCCTTGTGGAGTTGTAACCTTCAACCTACCCCCAACCAGCTTCTTACAGATCAGAGAATCACAGAATTATTTTGGTTGGAAAAGACCTGTAAGATCATCCAATTCACCCATCAACTCAGCACTGCCAGGTCACCACTAAACCATGTCCCTCAGCACCACAGCTACAGGGCTTTTAAAGCCTTCCAGGATGGAGGCTCCACCACCACCCTGGGCAGCCTATTCCAGGTCCTGACAACCCTTTAGGAGAGTAAATTCTTTCCTGACAACCCTTTAGGAGAGTAAATTCTTTCCTGTGTTCAACCTGAACATCCCATGGTGCAACTTTAGGCCATTTCCTCTTGTGTTGTTGCTTTGTTACCCGGGAGAACAGTCTGGCTCCTCCCTTGCTCCAGCCTCCTTTCAGGGAGTTGTACAGAGTGAGAAGGTTTCCCCTCAGCTTCCTTTTCTCCAGGCTAAACAACCCCAGTTCCCTCAGCCACTCCTAACAAGCCCTGTGCTCTAGACCCTTCACCAGTTTAATTACTCTTCTTTGGATGTGGTCCAGCCTCTCAATGTCCTTGGAGAGAAAGGTTCCAGACTGAAGCCAGTATTCAAGGCGCAGCCAAATCAAGGCTACCTTCACCTTACAGGCAGGAGCTGCTCCTGCAAGGCTGGAGCAGTGTGGCTGCAGACACCACAGCCAGGCTAACTCCTACCTACAAACTGAAGGCTGATCCAAACACACTGCAGGCCTTTCAAAGTTAAGAGTTTGATTCAACCAGCTAGTGCTCCAACCCAATTACATGCCTATATGCACCAGTGGTGGAGAAAGGAATCTGTTCCCCTCCTCCTCCTGCTGAGGCTTGTCATCAGATGTCAGAAGTGGTTGAAAGCCTTTTCTTTTCCCAACATAGCAAGCAGAGCCTGTTAACAGCCACTGAACACGAGGCACAGCTTTGAATGTCCTGTCACTCCCAGTGATGGGTGATGTGGATGAGGCTTTGAAGGCTTTCCAACTTCTAACACTTCTCAGGCAGGCTGCTGCCTTCTCTTCCCCCAGGATAAAAGGCAGGTTGAAGTTCACAACACGAAGCAGAGCCCTGTTTGGCTGCCACGGCTTTGTTCAGGAGACAAGAAGGATCAATCCAGGAGCTATTTCAAAGGGATGGAGCCCTCCTGTGCTCTCCCAGCATGTCTAATCAGGGCAGTCAGCTGTTCCCTTGCAGTAAACACGTCAACACCCTGCTGCAAGTGATGCGTGCAAGAAAGAAGGGTTGGAACCCAGACAGGACCATGCAGGTAGGTCAGACAGAGCAAACACAGCAATCCTCACTTAGCCCAGTGCATCCCCATCCTGTGTTCTCTGAAAAGCATCAGCACACTGTTTGTTCTTGTCAGCCATGCCTGTGTCACATCCCCACTTCTCTAAAGAGACGTGCATGGGGTACAGCATGCCTAGGCATGTCCTGAGTAATTCTCAGCAAGCTGCAGCCATGGACATGGCTTTACAGTGAGGGTGGTGAGGCACTGGAACAGGTTGCCCAGGGAGGTTGTGGATGCTCCCTCCCTGGAGGTGTTTAAGGCCAGGTTGGAGGAGGCCTTGAGTGAGCTGTACTAGTGGGAGGTGTCCCTGCCTACAGTAGGGGGTTGGAACTAGATGATCCTTGAGGTCCCTTCCAACCTTACCATTCTATGATTCTATGACATCTGGTTTACCTGCTTGCTCGCAGCCAGTCAGGCTTCTATGAGGCTCTGAAAGAGCCACTGTGGGCTTTTAAAGGTCAAGAGGGTGCACAGACCTCTGATTCCATAATCCAGCATGGTGGGGTTTGGAAGGGACCTCTGGAAACCATTTAGTCCAACCCCTGCTGAAGCAGGCTCAGCCAGAGCAGGCTGTCCACAGAAGTATCCAGGCAGGTTTGGAATCTCTCCAGACAGGGAGACTCCACAACCTCTCTGAGCAGCCAAGGCTCCAGTGCTCTCATAGGAAAGAAGTTTTTCCTCCTGTTCAGACTGAACCTTGTGGGTTCCAGTTTGTGCCCACTGCCCCTTGTCTTGTTGCTGGGCATCACTGAAAAGAGCCTGAGCCCATTCTCTTCACCTTGTCCTTTGGATACTGATCAACACTGAGAAGGTTCCCTTCCAGGCTGCTCTTCTCCAGGCTAAACAGTCCCAGGTCTCTCAGCTTTTCCTTCTCACAGAGACGTTCCAGTTCCCTTTGTAGCCTCTGATGGACTCTCTCCAGTAGTTCCCTGCCTCTCTTGAACTGGGGAGACCAGAACTGGACACAGGAGTCCAGATGTGGCTTCTCTAGAGGAGTAGAGGGGAGGAGAACCTTCCTCAGTCTGCTGGTCACACCCTTCTGAATGCATCCCAGGAGACCACTGGGCTTCTTGGCTGTGAGAGTACATTGCTGGCCCATGGGCAGCTTGTCCACCAGTGTTCCCAGGCCCTTCTCTGCAGAGCTGCTTTCCAGCAGGTCATCCTCTACCCTGTGCTGCTGCAGGACCCTACACTTGCACTTGATGAACTTCATGACCTTCCTCTTCACTCAACTCTCCAGCCTGCCCAGGTCCAGCCTGTCCCAATGCTGGCCTGGAGGGACAACGGCAGTCCTCCTGCCAGGGACAAGCACCATCCATGCAAACTCTTCAGGCACAGTTAGGGACTCAGTACATGGCTTCCAGCCTGCTTAGTCCCTTGCACACCCCTGCACGCTCCTGTGCTTGATGTTTGGATGCAGAACGTGCACACAGGCCCTGAGCTCCCTCTGCTATTTAGTGCTCCAGCATGAAGCCAGTCACTGTGGCAGCCGAAGCAGTCCGCAGACCTTACCCATATCGGTGCCGGCTCACGTCTCGGATAAGCCGCTCGGAAAGGTAGGCACCGATGCGATCCAGCTTCTCTGGGGCAGACAGGGCATAAAAAGTCAGCTTCTCCATGTTGGTTTTCACCAGCCCATCCTGTGAAAGAGCAGCACAGGGAGTTATGGCCTCACACACAGAGCTGGCAAACATCAGAAGCGTCTCTGCAGAAAGCCTTGGCAGCTTTAGTTGGAAGAGACCCTTAAGATTATTGAATCTGACCCTTAATCTGGTACTGCCAGGTCACCACTAAACTATGTGTGCTGGTTTGAGGCTAATTAGAATATTTTAATAGAGAAAATTATATTATAGGCTGTGAAAAGGAAACAATGGTGATGTCTACTTTACTCACAGGCTTGCTGAGATGTTTAAGAATAAGTACTCAAAACACAGATAAGTCAGTCTCTGGGGCACAGTGCCTCGGTCTAGCAGTTTCTGGCTTTTTCTCCTGTCTGCCGAGTAATCTCTCTAACTACTTTTCTTCTAACCCCCGTGGCTGATCCTCCAAACTCACCTTGCACATAAGGCAAACCTTGGGGTAAGGTATAGGGGTGGGGAGAAGGTGGAAGGGTGGTTGGGAGCCCCTCCTGGGGTCTCTAATTTCTGGGAGGGGAGTTGTGTTTCTGTATTCCCTTTAACTTGTCTATTTCTGTAACTATTCCTGTCTATAGTGTATATCTCTGCTTGTACATTGTGCTGAGCTGTAAATAGAGCTTCAGTCCTTAACTTTCAGCTGGCTGAGTTTTAGTCCAAGCCATTTTACAAGAGGGGGGGGCGGGGAACTCCTAAACCATCACATTATGGCACTCAGCACCACATCTCCAAGCTTTCTCAATCCCTCTGGGGATAATGACTCCACCACTGCCTTGGGCAGCCTTGACAGGCTTGACAACCCTTTCAGGCAAGAAATTCTTCCCTCACTTCCAACCTAAATCTCCTCTGGCACAAACTGAGGCCATTTCCTCATCTTATCATCCCCACCTCTCTCCAACCCCCTTTCAGGGAGTTGTAGAGAGTCAGAAGGTCTCCCCTGAGCCTCCTTTTCTCAGGACTAAACAACCTCAGTTCCCTCAACCACTCCTCAAAAGAATTCTTCTCCAGACCCTTCAGCAGTTTCATTGCCCTTCTTTGGACAGGCTCCAGTTCCTCAGTGTCCTTTGTGGAGTGATGGGCCCAAAACTGAACACAGGATTTAAAGTATGGCCTCACCAGTGCCCCAGCAAAGGAAGATGATCCCTGCCCCAGTCCTTCTGGGCACGCTATTCCTGATCCAAGTCATGATGCTGGTGGCCACCTGGGCACAATGCTGGTTCAATCTCAGCCAGCTGTCAACAACCCCAAGACCTTTTCCCCTGGAAAAGGATGAACTTTAAAGGTCCCTTCTCACCTAAACCATTGTAAAATTCAATTTCTGAGGAAAACCAGGCTTTAAGGGAAAATCCAACCCTCCAGGCACCATCTTATGGAGTCACAGCATCACCTGCCTTCCAGAAGCTGTTTCTGGGCAGGCTACACCACACCCCAAACAACAGAGCTTTGGTGTGTAAAGCATGGCAGCTACAGCACGTGGAGCAGAGCCTCATTTACCTCTGGGTCCTCAGGAAAGATGTTGTCAACGAGTCTCTTGTAACGAGGCCGCAGGGCACCACAGCAGCCACACACTCCTGGAAGAGAGGAGACAGAGTCGATCAGCAGGGAGGAAATCCTCAGCTCCTGGGCAACCCTCTGCATGGAGGTGTCCTTGGTGGAAAATGTATCCTCGGATTCATGGGGGAAGCCTGGGAAGAGCACCAAGCTGACAACATCCCAGAGCTTTGCAGACAAAAACAAGGGAAGAAAACTGCAACTGTGAGGCAGGGAACTGGCTGCTGACCAACATCATCTGATGCTGAGCTGAAGAGTTATCTGCTCTTCTCACCCAAGACAGCAGTCTCCAGAGAGCACACTGCCCAATGCTTCCCTAAATCTGTGCCTTGGTACCTTGCAAAATCCTCTTTTGCAGGTCCTCAGACCAAGAACTCTTTCCTCCAACCACCCACCTAAAGGAGACACTACTTACACCCTGCCCCGTGGAGCTGGCATTGATGGAGAGGGCCTAGACTGCTGGAGGCAGGCAGACAGGAAAAGGAGAGAGTGAGCATCTTATGATGGTTACAAAAGGAAAATGCACTTTCCTGTCTGAAGCTCTGAAGCTGAGCTCATGACAATGAGTAGAAGGTCCAAAGGTTGCAGGACTGTGGTTCTTCTCCCCTGAGGGGGACACCAAGTGGTCTGGTGTTTCACAGGACACCCACACCACCATACTCAGCTCTTCTCTCCAAGAAACCTCAGAAGTGACAGTAGCTTGTCCCTGATGCACAAGTCACATAGGCTCTCCAAAAGCCAAAACACCTAACAGCAGCTACTCCACATGCCAACAAACAATAAACATCAACTTCATTCCAACTCATCTCACAGCAATCAGCCACAGCCTTCGAACACCCTGAACAGGGCTGTGATCCCCTGCTTTGCTTTCAGAAGGGATCATTTGCAACCTGGAGATTTCTCCTTGGGCCAGATTCTGTTTCTCAGGGCCACAGCACACCCTTCACAGCAGGCAGGGGTCCCATCTGCAGCTTGGGGTCCAGGTGGGCTCTCAAGCACCAAGTATGGGGGTAGCTGGAGCACCAGCCAAGTTCAGCCCCTCCACTGCCATACATCCTCCTGTACAAGGCTGTACCAGCTATGTCCTGTCTCCTCTCCTCTGATAAATATCTGCAGAGTTTATTTTAAGGAGGGTGTTGGGGAAAGGTATTTCTGGACACAATACCCTCCCCAGCACTGCTCCAAGGGCTTTCCATGCCAGGACCCCTCCTCTCCAACACAATGCATTTTTCCCAGGAGCCTGGCGTTACTGGGTTGCTGTGCCCCACAGAGGAGGCATCCCAAACTGCTGGCCTTTCTGAGCCCAGGGAAGCACGAGTAATCCAAGGATACCTTTTGGCAAACACTGCCAAGCAGCAGAAGTTGAGGGGACAAAGGCTGCGCGGGTGGGAGCCAGCAACCGCTCCGTCGGAACGCGTGAGCTCATGCCAGCTTGTGCCAGTTCCTGGCGCCGGCACCGCGAGCTTCCCGTGATGCGCTCACTCGCTTCCCAAGCAAGCTGTGTTGCTCCTGCTGGGGAGGCAATCAGCACCCATCTGCGAGTTGCTGCTTGCTTTGGGGCCCCCTCTGGGGTCCCAGCAATGCTGCAGTAGCAGAATTCATTCCACCTCTAATACTCCCCTTGTAAACTCCTCCACACCTTAGAATCACGGAATTGCTTTGGTTGGAAGAGGACCTTAAGATCACCAAGTCCAAGCTTTATCCCAGCACTGAAAGGTCACCATTAAACCACGTCCCTCAGCATCACATCTTCTAAGCTCCTCCATTACTGCACTGGACAGCCTGGTCCAGGTCTCAATAACCCTTTCAGGAAAGAAATTGTTCTTTAAGTCCAACCTAACCCTCCCCTGGAACAATGTAAGACCATTTCCTCTCGTCCTATTGTTTGTTCCTTAAGAGATGAGATTGACCCCCGCCTCATTCCCACCTCCTTTCAGTGAGTTGTGGAGAGTGAGGAGGTCTCCACTAAGCTTCCTTTTCTCCAGGGTGAACAACCTCAGTTCCCTCAGCTGCTCCTCACATTTGTGGACTAGACCCTTCAACAGCTTTGTTGCACTTCTCTGGACATGCTTCAGCACTTCTCACAATGAAGGGCCCAAACTGAGTCCAGGTCTCAAGGTGCAGCCTCACCAGTGTCGAATACAGTGGGATGATGCCTGCCCCAGTCCTGTTGTCCACACTATTGCTGCTACCTGCCCAGTATCCAATATTTTATTTCCAAGTCTCAGATCTGCTGCTCTCCCTCCTCCCTTTCTGGCCACTTACAATTGATTTTGCTCCTTTTCCAAAGTACCTTTAATCTGGTTTGTTAATAAATCCTCATTTGCCATTCATACAAATGAGCGTCTGATGAGCTCCTGAACCAATCTCAATAAATCCCCTTTGGCTGTGTGTTGGGCCACACATCTCTGCCATCTCTGCTCTTGCCTCAGCACAGGCCAGGAGCTCTCCTCAAAAAATACCTGGAGATCTTCCCTGCAAGCATTCCCTTTAGCCAAGAAGTCAGGTCCCTGCCACCTCCTGCAGCTTCCTCAGTAGTCATCTCACTGCACAAATGAGACCTCAGAGTATTTTCAGGACTAATGCACATTCCTATCCCTGGCAAGGAGCAAAGAGTCCAGCAGTGCTCCCAGTCCACCACTTTCATTCTGATGAATGAAGATGAAGAGCAGACACAGTACAGATCCTATCAATAACAACAGTGTAATTAAACCCAGTACCTTCCTCCTCACCTAACTCAACCTCTTCTTTCAGAACTAGGAGGTTCTAAAGGCCACACCTAAAGAACACAGCAGCAGGAGGCAGATGAAGACCCAAAGTTCCCAGGAGGAGCGTGTCTCATCATTCCCACAAGTCCATACAGGGAAGGAAGGAAGGCTACTCAGTCCAAAACCACACCAGGCTACCAGTAGGAAGCATCCCACCCTAGACCAGCAGAACAGAACTTCCTACAGTGCAGTGCTTCCAAGTGAGCCTCTCTGATGTCTAGTAAGAGGGCTGAGCTCCCTGTAGCAGGGCACTGGAAGTGTCTCTCCTACTCTGCTTGCATGAAACCAAGAGAAACTTTTCTGCCCCAAACCCACTTTTCCCCTCCCTAATCCCCTCCCTGCTCTTGGTTGTGCCCACCATGGACATACACAGACAGAGAGAGAGACTATAAACCCTTTCTTAAGCAGAGTAAAAACGACACAGAGCTTGAGGAAAGAGGAAGATTTCCCCTTGTTTTACTACCCCCCCACCCCGGTCCAAGAGAGCAACAAACCCAAGCATGGTCCTGACGCTAGGGCTGAACTCATCTCTAGGGTTTGTCTGTACAGGACTCCCCAGGTCCTCCCAGCACCAAACCATGCCACTGGGGCTAGGAACACCCTACACCCCCCCCAAACAAGCCAGATTACCCAACAGAGGTCTCAGACAGATATTCCTTCTCCCAGTCACTCATTTGCCTTTAGCATTCACCACACTGACCCCACAAACCTCGGGCCACAAGCACCCACCCTGAGAGAACGGCACTGACCAGCAGCATCCAGCCCAGGAGAACAAAACCCCGCAGCCACCGCAGAGCCCTCCATCCCAGACTGGCACAAGGATGAAGCTGGCCGGTAGCCACAGCAGCTTCCCCATCCCGTGAGACGCAACCCAGCAGCCCACGGCGGAGTCGGGCGGGGCGAAGGTACCTGCTCCAGCCACGGGCAGCATCTCCAAGGGGCAAGCCGGGCCGGTGGCACAGAGCCGCAGCGTGGGGCCGACAGCCCAGCTAGTCAAAGCCATCGCCTCCGGAGCAAACCGGGAGGCTCGGCGTGCCCGGTACCGCGCTCCTCCTCGCCGAGCAGCAGCCGGGGCCGACCCAGCGGCAGCATCGCTACAGGAGCTGCTCAGCCGAGCGGGAGCAGCCTTTTAAATAAATAAGGCAGCTTTCGGCGCGGCTGCAGCCGCCGCTGCCGCTGCTGCTGAGTCACCCAGGCGGCTCTGATGGCAGCTGCGAACGGCGCTGCCTTCGCTCAGAACGGGGACGCGGGGGTGGCCGGGGGGAGCTGGGCATGTCGGAGGGCCCTGCAGGATGGGGCCAGGGGTGGTTGTACAAGGTCCTTTGAGCTCCAAGCTCTCGCGTTCCGTAGACAGGTGAAGCGTTACCGCTCGTCTGAGGGCAGGGCTAACGGGGCGGGCGAGCTCCGTAGGTCAGAGCTGGCCCCAAAACAGCATCCAGGGATGCGACAGACACCGGCGTGGACCTGTACAGTGCGTCATGCTCTCCTCCTGCTGGCGGCCTGCCGGGACGTGGATTTTCTTAACGATGAGGTAAACGGAAGCATGGGGAAGTGCCACTCGAGCCTCTCCCTATGGAGAGAATAAGGTGGGGAAGGCAAAGAGCAGCATTGGCTCCCATAGCGGCTCAGGAGTTATTCTCCCAAGCAACAGGACAAGAGGAAAAGGCCTCAGGATGTGCCAGGGGAGGCTTCGGTTGGATGTACGGAACAATTTCTTCCCCAAAATGGTTGTCAAGCCCTGAAGCAGGCTGCCCAGGGAAGTGGTGGAGTCCACATCTCTCTTTCAGGGAGCTAAAAGACACGAAGCCATGGTGCTGAGGAACATGCTTTAGTGGTGACCTGGTAGTGACAGCTAACAGTTGGGCTCAAGGATCTGACAGGTCTCCTTCAACCAAAGCAATTCTATGACTATGATTTGATGGACAGGACACCCTGGATGGGACCTGGTTGAGAAGGTTTTGTCTGAAGACCAACAAGACTGTGTGTAGTTCTGGAGCCCTCAGCACAGGAAGGACATGGAAGTGTTGGAGCGGGTCCAGAGGAGGCCACAAAGATGCTCAGAGGGCTGCAGCAGCTCTGCTGTGAGGACAGGTTGAGAGAGTTGGGGCTCTGCAGCCTGGAGAAGAGAAGGCTTCCAGGAGACCTGATAGTAGCCTTCCAGTATCTGAAGGGGGCCTACAGGAAGGCTGGGGAGGGACAATTGACAAGGTCTTGTAATGACAGGACAAGGGGCAGTGGGTTTAAACTGGCAGAGGGGAGATTTAGACTGGATGTTAGGAGGAAGTTCTTTCCAGTGAGGGTGGTGAGACACTGGCACAGGTTGCCCAGGGAGGTTGTGGTTGCTCCCTCCCTGGAGATGTTCAAGGCCAGGTTGGAAGCCTTGAGTGACCTGTGCTAGTGGGAGGTGTTCCTGCCTATGGTAGGGGGTTGGAACTAGATGATCCTTGAGTTCCCTTCCAACCTTAACATTCTATGATTCTATGAAAACTGGCCAGAAGTCCACCTGTGGGGACCCATCTCATGGGGTGGGTGTAGCCTCATCTCAGGGTAGGGCTTGGTTTATTCCCCAGGACATGGTCTAGTAGTGATCTGGCAGCGCTGGACCTGTCAGCTGGGCTCAGTGACCTTAAAGACCTTTTCCAACCTGAATCGTTCTATGATTCTACTCACAATTCACGTGTCCCCTGCTTCCACACCTGCCTGGGGCACCCTGGCAGCATTTACTGAGCTCTCCAGGCTGCAGCAGGTCACATCTGTGCTGTTGCTAGGGTGGGGGCAATTCAAGCCAGAAGGGCCTTTTTTTTTTGATAGCTCCGCTCTGAGAAAGTCGATCTAATTGGGGATAATTACAACCTTTCAGTCTCATCGACTGCAGCTGGGTAGCATAACCCCCACTCAGATGCTCTGACACAGTCATGAGCCCTGAGGCTCTGGGATAAATTCATGGCATGAGTTTCCAGGAGCTGGGGTCAATGGTACCAGCTGTAACTGGAGATTTTGGGGATCAAGGACAGGGCACAGGCTCAGCTCGCCTCCCAGAATGACCACTCACTCTTCCATCAGAGCTCTGGCCTTGAGCCTTTCCTCATTCATCCACTCCTCATTTCAATGGCATCCTGGCAATGCCATCCCAGGAAAATCTACAGCTGGAAAACCTTACAGTCATACAATCTGAGGTGTGGAGTTTACTTAACCAGGCCACTCCAACTGATTTGAAAGTAAATCTAAACTAAATCTCACACACACACAAAAAAAAAATCCCTTACTAAACTTAATATTCTGTGAAGGTCATTCTGCTAACCCTGAATAAAAACCTCAGCTCAAAGGCAGGGGTTGTGGTAGCTCTTTCCCCAGGCCCCACAACAATCCAGAGACCTTTCCCTAATCTGCTTAGCAAAATCTCTTTTACACAGCCAGTGTGAGTCTCCTTCATACCCATCCTCTGACTCCCTCAGGTCTTTGGCACCCAGTGGGCAAGCCTGCCTGGGTGAAAAGGATGAGACCTCCCTGGTCCCTTCCACATTGGAAATGTCACTAAGCAAACTCAGCTGGGCCCCAAGATACATTAGTCCTATTTTCCATCCACCCTGGGGTGGGTAGAGAGATGAAATGAGGAGCCTCAGCCCGTGGGAAAGGGGAAAAAACTATTAGGAATGCAAGAAACAAGTGATATTTGGCAGAGAGAAGGGACAGACTCTGGCACTGAAAATGTAGAGCACAGCTCACAGAGCCACTCCTCCCCAACAGCTATTCCCAGGAGAAAGCCATAAGCATGGTTGTGAGCTCTCCTGAGGGAAAGGCTTGCTCAGGTGCTCCTCAACTTCTGACCCTGATTTAACACACAAGAAAATCTACACTAAAAATCCAGCTTCTGCACTAGCCAGCTCCCATTTGTACCCCTCCAGAGCCAGGGCAGATCTCCATGTAAATCAGCATGACCCCATGGGCAGGCAGAGCTGTAAAGCAAGCCAGTAAATCTCTCTCTAATCATGTTTAAGAGAGCCCAAGGCACTGGGTACCAATTAAAAACTGTGGCCTGATGCCCTCCTTGAGTGTGCTGAGATGGGAACATGGCGAGGACAGCAGAGTGCCCTGGCAGGGGGACGCAACAGCAGCCCCCAAACTGGAAGAGGAGCTGGACTGAGCAGCTCAGTGCAAAGAATAGCTGCTGGGAAAAGAGTAGCCATGAAAAGGAGGACACTGGGTTGTTGCATTGTGGCTGGAAAGATGTTCAGCAGAGAAAGACCTGGGCGTGTTGGTCGACAGCCAGCTGAAGATGAGCCAGAGTGTGCCCAGCTCACCAAGAAGGCAAAAGGCATCCTGGCTTGGATCAGGAAAGTGATTGTCCTCCTGTACCCAGCAGTGGGGAGGCCACACCTCACGCACTGGGTTTGGCTTTGGGGCCCCCACTACAAGAAGGACATTGAGGGACTGGTGTGTGTCAGAGAAAGGCGACAAAGCTGGTGAAGGGTCTGGAGAACAAATCTGAGGAGCAGCTGAGTGAACTGGGGTTGCTCCTTCTGGACAAAAGGAGGCTCAGGGGAGACCTTCTTGCTGTCTACAACTTCCTGAAAGGAGGTTGGAGCCAGGTGGATGTCAAGTCTCTTCTCCCTAGTAACAAGTGATAGGATGAGAGAAAATGACCTCATCAGGGAAGGTTTAGGTTGGATACGAGAAGAAATTTCTTCACCAAAAGGGTTATCAAACAGTGGAAAGGGCTACCCACGGAGGTGGTTGAATCACCAACCCTGGAGGTGTTTAAAAGACACACAGTTGTAGTGCTGAGGGACATGGTTTAGCACCAAGGCTGGCAGAGTTAGAAAACAGTTGGACTCTATGATCTCCAAGTCTTTTCCAACCATTTATGATTCCATTAGACTTCTATCACCTCCAGTGGGAAAGGAAGAACTGGGGAGGTAGCCAAATCCAGCTCATCCTGGCAGCTCTGTAATTCAGAGTAATGTCCTGATGTTAATTAATAGTTCCTGACCTTTCTGCTGCACAGCCAGCTCCTTATCTTCTTCCCTGCTCCTTAATCACTGCTCATCCAAGTGTCCCTCAGTCAGAGTCAGCATCTGCAACAGAGTTGTTCTAAAACCTGACAGCTCATCTGTGAACAGAGATGCTTCTGAGGACATTGCAGAAGACCCAAACCTCCAAGGACAGCACAAGGCAGCACTGCTCGCAGGGAGCTGCGTCTCTTGACATCGGCACAAAGGGACAGCAAAATATTGAGGCACTGACAGCAAAGGGAGAGCAGAGATGCTGGGGACTGGCGAGCCAAGGCTGCTGCTGCCAGGACGTATTTCTCGTGTCGCTGAGTGGGATGGACAGGAGCATGCCGGAGAGGGAAATGCTCTCTTGGAGCCATGGGCACAAAGACTTTTAGCTCAGCAATTAAATTTGCAGCTTCCCCCTGGCACTCCTCCATGTGCTGCTCGTCTCAGTACCACCAACGCAGCCAGGGCACACCAGGGAAGATACAGAAGATACTGAGGCAGATACTGGGGCAGGTAGCAAGGGAGATACCAAGGGTGAAGTTGCTCCATACCTGTGAAGAGACCTCACGAGCATCAAGAGATGCTTGAGGCTAAATCCATGCAGGCACCACATCTGAATCCCACTTGGATTTGCCTAAATGCTCTCCCTTCCATCTCATCTCACCCCCCCCATTCCAAATGCCAGCAGATCCAGGGATTCAGGCATCAAATCTAGCTCCATCAGCTGCATGGTGAGTGGTGGGATGTAAACCAACCCTGCTGTCAGCTTACACCAGCGATGGGTTCAGCCCTCCATGATTTACACTCCACCGCTCGGCCACGTCTGCCACTCTGACACCGCAGCACACACAAAGCTTCAGCAGCAGCCAGATTAATTAATATTTCACAGCAGTGATTAGATTCGGGCATTAAAACCACACCAGTCCTTTTGCATGCGGGAGGAAACCACCCATTAGGGGCAGAGCTGTGTGCTGGGAGGTTTGTGTTGCCTACCTGGCACGGTGGCAGCCGCTGCTTCAAAGGGAGAAGAAGGGGAGTTAAGCACCTTAATGGGTGCCTGGTTTCATTAGACAGAAGAGGGAAAGAGCTTAGGGAGGGAGGAAAGAGTTTAGATAGTGAGAAATCATAGAATTATAGAAACGTTTTGGTAGGAAGAGGCCTTAAGATCACTGAGTCCAATCATTAAGACAGCAGCACCTAGTTCACCATGAAGCCATGGCCCTCAGCATCACATCTGCACAATCCTTCCAGAGATGGAGACTTCACCACTGCCCTGGGCAGCCTTGGCAACCCTTTCCATGAAGAAATTGTTCCTCATCTCCAATCTGAACTTCCCGTGGTGCAAACTGTGTCTGTTTTCTCTTGTCCTATCACTTGTTCCTTAGGAGAAGAGACCAACCCCCACTTCAGTCCAACCTCCTTTCATGGGGTTGCAGAGAGCCAGAAGTCCTCCCTCGAGCCTCCTTTACTCCAGGCTGAACAACCCCAGCTCCCTCAGAAGGCTTGTGCTGTACTCAAACTCTGGCCTCAGTGTGGCTCCTTCAGACATTCACCGGGTGCTGTGTCGACATGGTGTGTCTAGTCCAGATCACTTAACTGGGGAAGCTCCGACTGAGGAGAGTCAACCCAGCCTCCAAATCCTGCTTAATTAAGAGCCAGGTTCATTTGATGACCAAGGACATGAGAGGGCTTAGGAGTTTGAAAGGATTTTAAAGAAAAAAATCAACATGCAACCCCCCCACACTGTGTTCTGCACGTTCAACAAAAAAAGCACAATGAGAACCTTTGTGAGGTGCTGACCACACACAGCTCTGTGGTTTCCTATTTCCCCACACATGCTACAACAAAGGTCACAGATAGATTCTGCTTTTGGCAGAAAATATGACTGGACACCCTCATTTACAGAGACAGAACCATGATGGGATCAGCCACGTTTTCTCTCCAGCCTTTCTAGGTTGTTTGCAGCTCCTGAGAAGGGGGAGCAACACCAGTCCCCATGGCAGAGAGACCTGCAACAGGGTCACAGTGCTGCAAAGATTTCAACATCTCTGGAAGTGCACCTTCCTCTGAAATTACTGATTATGCAAGTGATTAGTAGAGCCCTTAAGCGGTCAGGCTTGATGAGGTTAGAGGCGACCAATGCCAGCTGCTGGCCTTGGCACAGTCCTCATCTAGCATTTGCTCCAGGCAGAGGAGTTCCCATTTCCAGCAATGTCCACTGCATCCAAACTCACCAAATTGTGGAGCTATCTCCTGCTCTAAGTGAACCTGCTGTGGCAGGGTGGTTGGTCTAGCTGACCTGCAGAGGTCCCTTCCAAACCCTTTCATTTTGTGATTCTATGATTCACTGCACAGATCAAATCCTGCCCAGACACGACAATCCTGTCTGGAAATGCACCAGGAAAAAAGCCCTGGTCTTGGCCATAGACATTGAGGGTATCCAAAGTAGCATAGCCAGCAGGTCAGCTGAAGGGATTCTGCCCCTCTGCTCCACTCTGGTGAGACCATGCCTGCGGTGCTGGGTCCAGCTCTGGGATCCTCAGTACAGGAAAGACACAGACTTGTTGGAGACGATAAAGAGCAGGCCACAAGAATGATTGGAAGACTGTAACCCCTGCGCTGTGAGAACAGGCTGAGAGAGCTGGGGTTGTTCAGCCTGGAGAAAAGAAAGCTCCGTGGAGACTTCACAGCCTTTCAGTACTTAAAGGGGCCTAGAAAAAAGCTGGAGAGGGAAACATTTCAGGATAGGTTAGACACAGTGCTCTGAGCAACCTGTTCTAGTTGAAGATATCCCTATTCACTGCAGGGGGGAGGTTGAACTAGATGACCTTTAAAGGTCCCCTCCCACCCACAGCAGTGTGTGATTGGATGATTTAACACAAACCTGCACATGAGCAGGGAACCCCCCAGCACTGCCAGCACCACAGAAATAGCCCCTTTGCCTCCACCAGCGCTGAATTAATTTGTGGATCATTTAGTTAGAAAGCACAGAAGAGAGAAAAGGAAA
>VWZE01006211.1:199621-243489 GCA_013396675.1 Eubucco bourcierii | reverse complement strand
TAGTGTGCCTTCCTCCGGGACACTCGCAGGTTGCTGGGGGAATTGCACCCCTCCTCAGTTTTACTTCAGTCGGGGATTCCTCAGGAGCCTTCCATCTTCCTTCTGTGGCGAGTGACCCAGCTCTTCTCTGAAGTGTTGTTTTTTTCTGTTCAATATCTTTATTGGTAATCTGGATGAGAGGATTGAGTACATCATCTGTAAGTTTGCAGATGACACCAAGTTAGAAGCAGATGTTGATCTGTTGGAGGTTAGCAGGGCCCTGCAGAGGGACCTTGACAGGCGGGATGGGTGGGCAGAGGCCAGTAGGATGAGATTTAACAAGGCTAAGTGCAGGGTTCTACACTTTGGCCACAACAACCCAAAACAGTGCTACAAGCTGGGGACAGAGTGGCTGGAGAGCAGACAGGCAGAAGGGGTCCTAGGGGTGCTGGTTTATAGTAGGCTGAACATGAGCCAGCAGTGTGTCCAGGTGGCCAAGAAGGCCAATGGCATCCTGGCCTGTAATAATAGGAATAGGTTGACCAGCAGGACCAGGGAAGTGCTTCTGCCCCTGTACTCAGCACTGGTCAGGCCACACCTTGAGTCCTGTGTCCAGTTCTGGGCCACTCGATTCAAGAGAGATGTTGAGGTGCTGGAACATGTCCAGAGAAGGGCAGCAAGGCTGGTGAGGGGCCTGGAACACAACCCTGTGAGGAGAGGCTGAGGGAGCTGGAGTTGTTTAGCCTGGAGAAGAGTAGGCTCAGGGGTGACCTCATTGATGTCTACAACTACCTGAAAAGAGGTTTTAACCAGGGGGGAGTCAGTCTCTTCTCCCAGGCAACCAGCAACAGAATGAGGGGACAGAGTCTCAAGTTGTGCTAGAGGAGGCATAGACTGGATATTAGGAGGAATTTCTTGACAGAGAGAGTGATTTGCATTGGAATGGGCTGCCCAGGGAGGTGGTGGAGTCACTGTCCCTGGAGATGTTCATGAAAAGACTGGATGGGGCACTTAGTGCCATGGTCTAGTTGATTGGATAGGGCTGGGTGTTAGGTTGGACTGGATGATCTTGGAGATCTCTTCCAACCTGGTTGATTCCATGATTCTTCCAGGCACATTCTGTTCTGAAGTGCTGCTTTTGTTTTAATAGAATCATAAAATGGTTTGGTTAGGAGAGGACCTTTAAAGGTCACCAAGTCCAAACTCTCTGCAGTCAGCAAGGACATCTTCAACTGGAGCAGGTTACTCAGAACCTTGGTCCAACCTGACCTGGAATGATGCCAGGGATGGGACATCTGCCACTTCTCTTAGTAACCTGCATAAGGATCGCCCAGACCTCACAGAAGGTCTCACATCTCTTCCTTATATTTAATCTAAACCTTCCCTCTTTCAGTTCAGAGCCTTCACCTCTTGTAAAAAAGTCCCTCTTCAGCTTTCTTCTAGACCCGTTTTAACTACTGAAAGGCTGCAGGAAGGTCTCCCCAGAGAGTTTTTCAGGCTGAATAACCCCAACTCTCTCAACCTGTCCTCACGAGAAAGGGGTTCCAGCCCTTGCATCGTTTTCATGGCCTACTCTGGACCTGCCCCAACAGGTCCATGTCTCCTGTGACTCCAGAGCTGGATGCAGCACTGCAGGTGGGATCTCACTGGTGTGGAATAGAGGGGCAGAATCACCTCCCTTAACCTGCTGCCCACACTGCTGGAAATGCAGACCAGGAAACAGTTGACTTCTGGGCTGCAAGCCAACATTAATTTTCTTGCTGAATAAATGTAATCCTAGTAAACTGCTGACAGCAGGAGGACTCCCTTGCGGCAGACAAATGCTTCACTGACGGCAAGAAAATCCAGCAGGGTCTTGCAGAACAGAGCAAGTGGGTGAAAAGGTGGCAGGTGACATTTATCTTTCTGGCTTTTCTCTCTCAACAGCTGATAGCCAACTCCTCTGCTCTTCCTAAACAGTTTTCTCTGCCAGTCGGAGGCAGAAATGGGGCTGGAAGGACCTGGTGTGACCCTGAATGTGCTTCTCAGGTTGTCAAAATGTTCCTCGTGGCTTTTGGAGAGCAGACAGCCCAGAAGCCCCTGAGCATGCAGCTCCTCCAGGCTGGATATTTTGTGTAGAGAAATAAATAAGAGTTTCTTGGCAGTCTTGTCTCCAAACAGATGAGGAATAATTGACACCTATGGGATGTGGGCGAATTAGCTATAGTTTAGTGACTTGGGACAGTTTTGGTGTCTCTGTAGCCATCCAGCTGGTTGAAGGTTTGTTGCTGAGTTCCCTGTGAATGTAAATGTGATGGTGTGTGGTGCCATACTGCTGAGACTCCCTTTTCCTTTCTCCCAGAGCTGCATTATAAAACGTTACTGCGAGAAGAGGTTTGTGCCCAAATACTTGGCCACTATTGGCATCGACTACGGCGTCACAAAGTAAGTACTTTGGCTGAAGAGCTGCAAGTAACAGGAGGGTGGGATGGGTCACATACCTGCAGATAAACATCAGGTGTGGATCTGCCAGTGCCTGGGCAAAGTGTATACCTTGCTGGCCACTGATTTCCACAGGGGAAGGCATGCACTGGGACTGTCCCACTGCTCCTGAGTGACTACAATGAGCCAGGTGGGCACTGCTCTGCTAAGGCTGTTCAGTTTCTGTAGCATAATGTCTGCTTTAATAAGTTCATCTGCATAATTAATGGATGAGTCCCTGTCCCTGGAGGGGTTGAAAAGCTGTGTAGATGTGTTGAGGGACATGGTTTAGCAGTGACCTGTCAGTACTGAGTTAATGGTTGGACTCAATGAGCTTTAGGTCTTTTCCAAATGAAACAATTCTGGGATAATTAACCTATTGTGTTAAACCCAGAGCTGGTGGTATCTATCCTCCTTGTCTTACTGGCTCTAGGGCCACTTTTCTGGCCATTAAACCCTGATGCTCAGAACTTCCATTTGACTGTTTTCTGTCTCTAATCAGCCAACTGCTTCTCTGGAGAGGCCTAGGGTGTTCCTGCAGGTGCACAGCCAGTGTGAGGCCTGAGGAAGAGCCTTCTCAAGCACCAGGTCAGAATCATAGAATGCTTTATGTTGGAAGGTACCTTTAAAGGTTATTTAGTCCAACCTCTTACACTCAGCAGGGACATCTTCAACAGAGCAGGTTGTTCGGAACCTCATCCAGCCTGACCTAAAATGGTTCCAGGGATGGGGCTTCTACCACCTCTCTGAGCAACCTGGGCCAAGGTCTCACCGTCCTTCATTGTAAAAAAGTCTTCCTCATATGTAGCCTAAATCTCTCCTCTTTTAGTTTAAAACTATCAACCCTTGTGCTGTCCCCATCAAGCATTTCCATCTTCTCTTTCAGAGTGCAGGTGAGAGACCGAGAGATCAAGGTGAACATTTTTGACATGGCAGGGCACCCGTACTTCTACGAGGTAAGGCAGACCCACACCACAGAGCTGCCTGCAGCCAGCCCTTCTCAAAAGCATTTGGCACCCATCAGCACTGCCTGAAAAAGGGTTTGGGGGTAGAAAACATGAAAATATGTTCCTCAGGAGCTTCCTCTGTTGCCATCTACCCCCTTCTTTGTCATGGACAACTAATGCAGACCAGCACTGTCAGCAGTGACTCCCTGCTGCTAGGGGCTGCTAAATCTAGGAGCATGATGGTGGTGAGGCTGCCAAAGCTCTATCCAAGGCCCAACCTTTATTGAGGCTGAGTATGTATCCTTAGTAGGCCTCACCTTTGAATACTGAGTTCTGCTTTGGACCCTTCACTTGATCGTGGACATTTAGGTTCCAGAGCATATCCAAGGAAGAGCAATGAAGCTGATGAAAGGTCTAGAACACAAGTCTTAGGAGGAGCAGCTGAGGCAACTGGAGTGTTTAGCTTGGAGAAAAAGAGCCTGAGAGGAGACCTGCTTGCTCTCTTTAACTCCTTAAAAGGAGGTTTTAGTGAAGTGAGGGTCATTCTCTTCTCCCAAGGAATAATGCAAGAGAAAATGGCCTCAAGTTGCACCAGGGGAGGTTTAGACTGGATATGAGGAAGTTTCTTCCTCAAAAGGTTTATCAGAGCCTGGAAGAGGCTGCCCAGAGCAGTGGCGGAGTCGTCATCCATGGAGGGATTTAAAAGCTGTGGAGGTGTGGTGCTGAGAGATCTCAGTGATGGTTTAGCAGTGACCTGGCAGTGCTGGGTTAACAGTTAGACTCAATGATCTTAAAGATCTTTTGCAACCAAAAGGATTCTGTGATTCTGGCAACACCTCTGTAAGACACACACATGCACACAGCTGGCTGCCCAGGCTGACACAGACAGAAACAGTCAACACTGGTGCAGACATCACCAGGGGTCTCATCGTGGTCTCTCTGGCTGATCCAGAGAAGAAAAGCAAAGTTATTAAAACTGAAATTTGTAAAGCCACAAACAGCTTGGAAACACCAGTGTAAGAGAGGTAAGGAACTGCTGGAGAGCCCAGAGGAGACTGTGAAGGTGCTGAAGGGACTGGAGCATGCCTGTGATGAGGAAAGGCTGAGACACCTGGGGCTCTTCAGCCTGGTGAAGAGAAGACTGAGATGGGATTTAAAGGGCAAGTGGTCAGCAGGATGGGGCTAGACTCTCTTCCGTGGTGTTCAGCAACAAGACAAGGAATAACAGGTACAAACTGGAGCCCAGGAGGTTCCATCTGAAAAGAGGAAAAACCTCTTATGTGTGAAGGTGCCTGAGCCCTCAACCAACTTGCACAGAGAAGTTGTGGAGTCTCCCTCTCTGGAAAGTTTCCAGACTCACCTGAATACCATAGAATCATAGAATGGGAAGGTTTGAAGGGACCTCAAGGATCATCTAGTTCCAACCCCCTGCCATAGGCAGGGACACCTCCCACTAGTACAGCTCACTCAAGGCCTCATCCAGTCTGGCCTTGAACACCTCCAGGGAGGGAGCAGCCACAACCTCCCTGGGCAACCTGTTCCAGTGTCTCACCACCCTCACTGTAAAGAACTTCCTCCTAACATCCAGTCTAAATCTCCCCTCTGCCAGTTTAAACCCATTGCCCCTTGTCCTGTCATTGCAGGACCTTGTAAATAATCCTTCCCCAGCCTTCCTGTAGGTCCCCTTCAGATACTGGAAGGCTACTATCAGGTCTCCTGGAAGCCTTCTCTTCTCCAGGCTGCAGAGCCCCAACTCTCTCAACCTGTCCTCATAGCAGAGCTGCTGCAGCCCTCTGAGCATCTTTGTGGCCTCCTCTGGACCCGCTCCAACACTTCCATGTCCTTCCTGTGCTGAGGGCTCCAGAACTGCACACAGGACTCCAGGTGGGGTCTGAGGAGAGCAGAGTAAAGGGGCAGAATCCCCTCCCTTGCTCTGCTGGCCATGCTTCTCTTGATGCAACCTAGGACTCGGTTGCTGTCTGGGCTGCATGTGCACACTGCAGGCTCATGTTGAGCTTTTCATCAACCCAGACTCCAAGGTCCTTTTCCTCAGGGACCATCCTGGGCAGTGCAGCAGTGCACTGTTGGTGACTATGCTTTAGCACGAAGATTGGACTAGATGATCTTCAGAGATTCCTTCCAACCCCCACCATGCTGGGACCCCAAGTGAAAGACTAACCCAAAAACTTACCCATATACCACAACTGTAAGGTTTAGCTTTTTCAAACTACCACACTTGTTGCCATATTTCCAGGTGTTTCCTTGTACTTAGGAATCTGCCCATCTTGAAGTTAAATTTGCTGAAATTGGGAGATTTCTGGAGCTTGCCTTGGACATTTGTAGCATGCTGGTATCCTGATCCATGACCAAATTGCTGTCAAACACTTGCAGTTGGGCTAGGTGGTCATTATAGGGCTTTTCTAACTGAGATGTTCTGTTCCCTTCTAAGTATTATGATGATCCTTACAAACAGGGCTGAAGAGTGACACAGCAGTGAGGAAGGGAATGGTTTCTACTGGCCAGATGGCTGCCTTGCTGTTGATTATAATTTATCTGATCACTCATAAGCCTCCCCTCCCTCCCTTTTGTTCTCAGCAGTTCCTTGTTGTGTACTCTGAAGTTTTGAGGACAAATATTTCAATATGACTGGCCCCTGTGGGAAGAACTACAAGTCTTGACTTGGGTTTTACTTCAAAATACCAGGTTGGAAGTGACCTGAAGGATCATTTGGTGTAACCTTTCTTGGCTAGCTGACTTAGAAGTGTGCAATACTGGGGGCTCCATCACTTCCCTGGGGAAATAAATGAGGACAAATTCTACTGTATGTCTTTTTTTTTCCTCCCTGTGATCTTCTGTTTGTGTGGAGATAAGTTTGTTATTGCAAAATCTGATGGGTACCAGCTAAGTGATGATCCTCCAAACCTCCCAGGACATGTACTCTTGGCCTGGCTGCCACTAATGCCAGTCCCCTGCCTTTGTCCCCCACAGGTGAGGAATGAATTTTACAAGGACACACAGGGAGTCATCCTGGTCTACGATGTTGGGCAGAAGGAGTCTTTCGACGCACTGGATGCGTGGCTGGCTGAGATGAAGCAGGAGCTGGGCCCGCATGGGAACATGGAGAACATTGTCTTCGTTGTCTGTGCAAACAAGGTGGGCTGTCATGGGATCTTATCTCCAGCCTTCAGGGCTCGTTGTGCTCCCAGCAAGTGCCTAAGCTGTTGAGCTTTAGCTGCAGCATGGGAAACTCTGCTGCTGGAACATGTCCTGAGTAGAGCAGCAAAGCTGTTGAAGAGTCTAGAGCACAGGTCTTGTGAGGAGCAGCTGAGGGAACTGGGGTTGTTCAGTCTGGAGAAAAGGAGGCTCAGGGAGGACCTTCACACTCTCTACAACTTCCTGAAAGGAGGTTAGAACGAGGTGGGAGATGGTCTCCCAAGGAGCAAGCAACAGGACAAGAGGAAATGGCATCAGCTTGCACCAGAGGAGGTTTAGGTTGGAACAGGCTGCTCAGGACAGTGGTGGAGTCCCCATTCCTGGAGGGATTTAAAAGCTGTGTAGCCGTGGTGCCGCACGACACGGCTTAGCGGTGACGTGGCAGTGCTGGGTTATTAGTTGGTCTTGATGATCTTCAATATCTTTTCCAATTGAAACTCTTCTGTGAATTGCTGTTAGGTTGCAGGGAAGCCTTTCTAAGATGCAGGTGTGTCCTGGCTGGGCTCTGACCTCTGCTATTTCCCCTTGTCCAGATCGACTGCAGCAAACACCGCAGCGTGGACGAGAGCGAGGGGCGGCTGTGGGCAGAGAGCCGCGGGTTCCTGTACTTTGAGACTTCGGCACAGACAGGAGAAGGCATCAACGAGATGTTCCAGGTGGGGCCTGTAACAAAGAGGGGCAGGCACAGACAGCAGGGTCTGATGGTAGGACATCCCCTGAACTGCCTGGATCCCACAAAACCTGTTGATCCTCTGCCCAGTGAGACCTTGCCCTGAAAAAGCTGTAGGTGTTCGACTTAGGGTCTGTGTTGGTCCTCTCCATCCCAAGCTGGCCCATAGTATTGCTTAGAGCTGGTGATCCCTCTTGCTGCACTGGGATTGTGAAGCAAGTCTGCCTCTGTCATCTATGGAGGTCTATCACTTAGCTGAAGTAGGTTTGAGATAAATATGGGACCTAACCTCCTCAGTCTATCCCACAGTCCTTGCAGGGCCTCTATCTCCCCAGACTGAGGTATGGCAGTCCCACCACAGCCCTGGCAGAGGGACGTAAACATTCAGCAGTTGTTCAAATGCTTCCCTATACTTTGGAAGATGAGCGCACAGCCAGTGAGAGCAGTGTGGTGTCCTCTGCGTGGCCACCACCTTTGGGGACCATTTCTTTCTGCTAACTCCTCCCTGTGTCCACAGACTTTCTACTCTGCCATCATTGACCTGTGTGACAACGGTGGGAAGCGCCCTCCCTCCAGCATAGGTGTTGGCTTCACCAAAGAGCAGGCAGATGCCATCCGCAGGATCCGCAACAGCAAGGACAGCTGGGACATGCTGGGAGTCAAACCTGGAGCCACGAGGTGAGGGAGATTTCAGCATTTGTCTGACTGTTCCTTATCTTTCTGACTCAGCAGGCTGGTGGCATTTGTGATCCTTTAGTGACCTGCCTGCTGGTAAACTCACCTTGGTTTATACAGCAGCTGGGCACTAGCATCTAACCAGAAAATGGAGGGAATGCAAAAGAAACCCTTGGTTCTGAACACCAAATTTCCTCTTTTAACAGAGAAACCAGGCTGGAGGCAAGGTGGGGGTGATGGACGTCCAATCATGGAATGGTTTGGGTGGGAAGGAACCTTTAAAGGTCATCTAGCTGCAGTCAGCAGGGACTTCTTCAACTAGAGCAGTTGAATGTGGCTCTGAGTACTGTCCAACCTGACCTGGAATAATTTGAGGGATAGAGCCTCTACCACCTCTCTGGGTAACCTGGGCCAGAGTCTCACCACTCTCAGCATTTAAAAAAAAAATTTTAAAAATCCTTCTCTTTAGTCTAAAATGTCCCCTCTCTAAGTTTAAAACTGTTACCCCTTGTCCTGTCACAGCAGAGACTATGCCTTGATTTCTTCTCTCCAGAACATGAGAACCACCCCTTGTGTGCTCCTCATGGAGGAACTAGAGAGTGGATTTTTGGATAACATATGTCATTTAGGTCTCATACATGCTCCTGGTAGCTCTCTGAAGTATAGGTGTTGAGCTTAACCCTTCCTCCAGCACCCTCTCTTCCATGGGGGAGTGATCAGCAGCTCTGCAGGGCGGTTTGTGCTGTGATCACCAACACGAACCCTCAGGAAGTGCTACCCTCTTTCTACAGCCTGCAGCAGGAGCTGAGATGTCTGTCTTGGATCTGACAGCCAAGGCTTAAAGGGCTGCTGCAGCAGCGTGCAGTGCCTTCTGCTGGAGCGTGTGGGCGGTTCCATGCAAAGCTGAGTCAGGGCGCAAGTGCCCCCACGCTGTCTCCCAGCTTTCTGCTCTCCTGGTGCCATAGGCTCAGCACACCACAGCACGTGGCTTGGGCATGTGGATGGAATGATGGGAGCAAACTGAAGATGAGCCAGCAGTGTGCCCAGGTGGCCAAGAAGTCCAACAACATCCTAGTTTGGATCAGCAACAGCGTGGGCAGCAGGGCTAGGGCAGGGATTGTCCCCATGTACTGGGCACTGGTGAGACTGCACTTTGATACCGGGTTCAGTTTAGGGCCCCTCACTCCACAAAGGACATTGAGGTGCTAGAGTATGTCCAAAGAAGAGCAGCAAAGCTGGTGAAGGGTCTAGAGCTGCTCTTGTGAGGACAGCTGAGGGAACTGGTATTGTTTAGCCTGGAGAGAAGAAACTCAGGGGAGGCCTTCTTGCTCTCTACAACTCCCTGAAAGGAGGTTGGAGCCAGGTGGAGGTTGGTCTCTTCTCTCAAGGAGGAAACAAATGGGACAAGAGGAAATGGTCTCAAGTTGCACCAGAGAAGGTTTAAGTTGTACACAAGGAACCATTTCTTCACCTGAAAAGATTGCCCAGGCTGCCCAGGGCAGTGATGAAATCACCACCTCTGGAGAGATTGCAAAGCAATGTAGATGTGGTGCTAAAGGACATGGTTTATTGTTGACCTGGCAGTGCTGGGTTGGTGATTGGACTTGACAAACGTTTTTCCATCTTATTTTCCACTCTTCTTTGATTCTATTATTCTATGAAATGCCAGCACAGTGCTGTGGTGGGGAGGGTCTGTCTGCCCCAGGAGAGGTTCTCCTCCTCTTTTGCTCATGCTATACTTCCCAGCATAGCAGGAGTTTGAAGGGACTTCTGGAAATCATCTAGTCCAAACCCTCTGCTAAAGCAGGGTCACCCAGAGCAAATTCCCCAGGATCACATGCAGGTGGGTTTGGAATCTCTCCAGAGAAGACTCCACAACTTCTCTGGGCAGCCTGGTCCAGGGCTCCGGCACCCTTACAGCAAAGAAGTTCCTCCTGTGTGCTATTCCTCAGCTCTTCTTTCACAGCATCACCTCTGAAGCCTGGAGGTCCTGGTCAGGGCAGAGTTCTGAAGTGTCTAGATAGGGCTGTTGACCACAGAGGGAGCTCTTGGTCCTTTTGTGCTCTGCCGCGGGGCTGAGCCGGGCCGAGTGTCACCCGGGTGCCCTCCCTCTTTTCCTGTCTCCTAGGGACGAAGTGAACAAAGCCTATCGGAAGCTGGCCGTGCTGCTCCACCCGGATAAGTGCGTGGCTCCCGGCAGCGAGGACGCCTTCAAAGCCGTAGTGAATGCCCGCACCGCGCTTCTCAAGAACATCAAGTAGCAACACAGCTATTCAGAGCTGGAAACCTTCCCCTCTCCCAGCTTGCTCCCTCTCCTCCTGACGCTGGCATGGGACACCACGGGAGCAGAACTGCATCTGACCTAGTGCACTTGTGGTACACTAGAAAGGAGGCATGAGTGCTGAGGAGGGGAGAGGGACCCCAGAACACTCCCTGCATCCCTGGTCCTAGGTCAGTGGTAGGTGTAAGTCCTGAAAGCAGTGAGGTCCTCACCTGTCCTAGCTGTGTTACACCTCCTGGGAATTACCAGGGAGAAACTTGCTCTGTGGTAACTGGAGTTAACCAGCGCAGGGAGAAACCGCTCCAAGAGCATCCTCCTCTTTGTCTCCAAGCTGTTGTGGTACCAGGAACAGTCTCTTTGGCAGGACTAGGGCTCTCTTCCAGCACCCACGTTCTCCTTACAGTACAGTCTCCTGCCACCACCTCCTAAAGCTGCAGTTCTTCAAGCCATGTGCTCACTCTCTCCTGTCCCTCTGCTCAGGCAACCTTTGGGTAGGTGCCACTGCTCCGCTGTCCTTGTGTGTGTGTGGCCCTGGCTATCTGCAGGCAGGAGGAAGGTGCTTACCCAAGGAGGAGGCAATTCATGACTGTCTGTTGGCTCTGCCCTTCCTCCCCTGGCCAGTCTCATCTCCTGAGCTTCACTTGCACCACAGTTGTGTGGATGCCTGCAATCTCCCTGCTCACTTGGCCCCACTGTGCTCTTGGACGGCAATGAGGGCACATTTTCCTCCAGCCATCTCCTCTCACACCAGCAACGTGCCACTGCTGTTGCTGACAGTGCCATGCTTTGCTCCCTCCTAGTTGGCTGTTCTTTTCTTTGAATACTTTTTGTTGATTTAGAGGGAAGCATTTGTGGTCACCCCACCCCTTGCAGAGGCTTCAGAGGCTTCAGATCTGGCCATCATGTTCATGAGGGAGAGCAGAGCTGTGATGGCTGCTCCTAAGCTGTGATGGCTGCTCCTAAGAGGAGAGCAAACAAGAGGTTCGTTGGGCTCCATGGTTTGGTCAGGACTCAGTTTTCTTTTCTTGCTGCTGTGTGAGCTTGTCTAGGAAGATCAAGACACTACACTATGAAATGAAAGTGTGAATGTGTGTCTGTATCCCACCCCACAGGTATCCTGCCCCAAACTTTTCTCCTATGGTCAGTGCAATATATATATATATATTTTCTCACTTCAGGGCAGCTTTTTTATGTTTCTCTTTCAAAACACATCATAAACCAACAGTGGATCCCACTCTGCACTCCTTTTTGGCAGCAAGCATGAAGGGACTTAAAAACCAGTATGATTTTTACTCTGGTTCCTGGTGCTGGGTTGCTGGAAAGAAGAAGAAAAGTTACTCTGCTCAGAAGCAGGTTTTCCTGCTAATCCGGTGTAGAAATAACCATGCAGAGATGCTGCTACAAGAGTTTTAAACAGCTCCATTTTTCCTCTCCTGGATGTATGAAAAACTGGGCTGGGGGAAATCAGGCACTGAAGCTGTGGGAAGTTGCACCAATGGGGTCTCGTCCCACAGGCTTTATAATACTATGAAGTTCACTGGCACTTTCCCTACTTATCTGGTGGAGAAAGCCACTTGTGGAGGAGAGTAAATAATCCTGTTGCTGAATGGTGCTCTTCACTTTGAGGGCAAGATAGCAGTTCCTGGAGGGGTTGAAAGGCTTTCCTGGTTCCTGCTGCTCAGGGGCTCTCCAGGTCTGTTGCGTCACTCCTGTCTGCTCCTTGGGTTGACTCTGGCCCCTGGTCTTGGGGATTTGTCCTGTCTGCTTACGGAGCTGACCAGATGTTTGGAGATGATTACCCAGGCATGTCACATCCAAGGATACTGGTGACCTTCTAAGTTGTGTTCTTTTTCTAAATTAAACCCCCTTTGGAACAAAGGAGGCTCTGTGAGCTGTCCTCCCACAACGACCGCCTGCTGTTAATGTTTAATTGACCTTTGACTCATTTCTCTCCTCCCAAGCTGGATCTGGCCGAGGCTGGTGGTGAAGAGCTGCCCTCCAGTGTGATGATGGAGGCAGTGAATCAGCTCCTCAGGAATGAACACTGGGTAAAGGGTTAAGGGAACAGTGGAGATGTAGTGTGGTCAGGGGACAGAGAGAGGTAGCTCCAACCTTGCTCCGTGCACACACAACTCCACACCAACAGCCCTGGTTGTGTGCTTCCTCCATCGCCATCGGGCCCCCAAGCTCCAGATCCCTCCAGCAAGGCTCCCTCTACCCAGGCTTTGTCTCTGGCATATGAGCCCTGTGTCCTCTTCTCTTTGTGTGGAGAGTGAGTCCTGCAGCTGAAGGTCTAAGGCTCACATCCCAAACAGAGCAACATCCCCTTCAGCAACCAGAAATGCAGCCAGGTGCCACCTCTGAAGATCTGTGGGAAGGGAAAGCCTCCCTTGGTGCGCCCTGAGGCACTGCCCTGCCTGCCAGCACTCGATAGAGCTGGTAGGTAGGGAGGACAGGAGTATTTCTGGTCTGGCTCTGTGCCTGACAGCTGCTGTCTGCTCTTTGCTGCTGCCTCCAGGCTTGTACAACCCGTAACATGCCCAGGCAATGCCCAGGGAATGAACCAAACCCTCCCCTGCTGCACAAACCAATACTACCTCGTCTTGCTGGTCTCAGGCCAGGTTTGCTGGCCTTCAGACCAGTTAACCTTACCAACAAGGGCCCATCTGGGGTGCCCTGTCCATAGAATAGTTTAGGTTGGAATAGACATTTAAGATCATCGAGTCCATCCATTGACCCAGCACTGCCAGGTCACTGCTACACTGTGTCCCTCAGCACCACATCTGCTTAGATTTGCAGTCTCTAAAGGCATGGTGACTCCTGGGACACAGCATGGCAACCTTTTCAGGGAAGAAATTGTTCCTCATGTCAAATCTAAACCTCCCATAGCACAACTTGAGGCTCTTTGCTCTTGTCCTATCACTTGGGTTGATGTAAGCTCCACATGCCAGGCCCAGAGCCGAGCTGTGGGTGACCAGGACTGGCCAAGGCATGGATAAGGCTGGGCAGCCCAAGCCCCTGCCTGCACCCTGCTCACTTGTGCTTGCTTCAGCTGCAGCAGGTCAAGAACAACTCTGAGCACACTTAAAGTCTCCAGGAAGTTGTATCTTTGGTGCTTTCAATTTGATATTAATTACTGCACAGAAGCAGCTACTTTCCTCAGTAAAGTGATCTAGTTTGTGTCTTTTTGGAGCTCCTGGGCTGAGGACATTCTGGAGTGTGGTGCAGCCAGCCATGCATTGGTTTCCTAGTGCCAAGTGTGATACTCCTAGATAGCAGGGAGGGCTCCTAGAGGCATGATCTCCATCAGCTCTCAGCTGCAGCCAGTTTTCCAGGTGTAAATGGGGTGCAGGTAGTGGCTGAAACCAAAGGAAGAGGAAGACCTGTCTGAAGAGGTTTTGGTGGGGTATTGGTTGTTGTGGGAGCTGAGCTAGGCACTGTAAGCAAAGAGGAATATACCAGGGCAGCATCTCATGGTTCTGTGCTCTCCACCGAGGGTATTCTGAGGTAGCTTTAACCCTGGGGAGGGCTATGGGGTGAATAGAGCTGGGTGAAGGACAGGCTAGCAGATTATGAGTGCATGGGGTGTACAGATGGTCCCCTGCTCCTCCCCTTAGGGTCCCTGGTATCCAGTGAGGTCACAGGCAGTTGGTTCAAGACTGCTTTGGATGTGAAGGAACCCTTAAAGGTCATCTAATGCAACTCTCCCTGCAGTCAGCAAGGACATCTTCAACTAGTGCAGGTTGTTCAAAGCCTTGTCCAACCCTTACCTGCAGTGGTTGCAGGGATCAGTCATCTTCCACCTTGCTGGGCAACCTGGGCCAGGTCTCACCATTCTCAGTGTAAGAAGTTCCTTACGGCCAGCCTAAATTTCCCTTCTTCTGGTTTAAAGCCACAACCCAAGGTAATGGAGGTCCCAGTGGGGTATAGCTGTGGGTTCTTCGGGTTCTGCGAGCTGGGAGAGGGCTGATGAGGAGGCCTGAGTGAGAAGCAGGAAAGCAGCATTGGGATCAAGTTGGGACAGAGTCCCCGCGCACGCTGGGAATGGTCACTCGCCCGTTTTCCTCATCCTTACAGCCGGCACCGAGAGGGTTACGGAAGGCGGGGACGCACCGGGGCTCACCGGTACCGGCACAGCCGGCGGTGGGTACCCGCCCCCGGCCCCGGGGAAGCCCTACCCGCTTCCCTTGCCTTTTCTTTACACACGCACACTCACGGAGCTGCTACTATGGCCCCGCGGCCGGAGTCGCCGCCTCCGCCGCCTCCCCGGCCCCGTGGAGACGGAGGGGGCGGCGGGACGGGGCGGCCCCGGGCGTAGGGAGCGGGGGAGGCCGGGAGGATGCTGGCAGCGATCGGGCGAAGACGAGCGCATCGCTTCGGGACTCGGGCTGCGGCAACCGGTGGTCTCCCGGCGTGACCCCTCCCAGCCTTTCTCCGTCCATTCATCCGTCCACCCTACCATCCATCCCCGGTGAAACGAGGCGTCTCGGCGAAGGGTAAAGAGAGGAGGAACGGTGAGGGTTGCCCCCCAAAAGCGGCTGCCCTCGAAGGAGGAGCAGGGAGGCATCGCGACATCTTTCTGCTCCACGTCGCTTCGGTTGCAACCTGGCAGTGCGCAAGGGCTGGAGGAGAGCCGGGGAAACAGGATCGCTCCGCTCCCGGCCTCCCCACCGCCCCGCCGGCCACTGTCCGTAACTGTCACCCTCCGACTGCTCCGCGGCACGCAGCGCGACTTGGGGTGACGGCCACGGGAGAAGGGGACAGGCCTCGTGGCGAGGCAGGGATGCTGTGGGCAACACCGTGGTGAGCATCGGGGCGCGGGGGCCCGCGGCGTTTCTGCGGGGTCGGGGCAGACAGAGGCATCACGATGCCCAGGAACAGGGCTTTCTCCGAGCCCGAGTACTCGGCCGAGTACTCCGCCGACTACTCGGTGAGCTTGCCGTCGGACCCCGAGCATGGCGTGGGTCGGACCCACGAGGTTACGGTGCGCAGCTCGGGGCCTTGCCTCTGCCTCCCCCGCTTCATGCGCCTCACCTTCGCTCCCGAGTCCTTGGAGAACCTCTACCAGACCTATTTCCGTCGCCAACGCCACGAAACCCTCCTGGTGCTGGTGGTCTTCGCTGCTCTCTTTGACTGCTACGTCCTCATCATGTGCACCGTGGTCTACACTGCTGACAAGCTGGCTCCGGTGCTGGCGGCAGTGGCCGGGCTGGTGGCCCACATCCTGCTCTTCATCCTTTGCAAGTACAAGCTGCTCCCTGAGCGTGTGGCCCGCAGGTTCCTGCCTTACGTCCTCTGGGTCCTCATCTTGGCCCAAGTCTTCTGCTACCTTGGTCTCAACTTTTCCCGCTCAGCCGAGGCCAGCGACACGGTGGGCTGGCAGGCTTTCTTCGTCTTCTCCTTCTTCATCACCCTGCCGCTGCGCTTGGCCTCCATCGTGCTCATCACTGCCATCTCCTGCGGCATTCACACCCTGGTTCTCGGTGTCACCGTTGCCCAGCAGCGACAGGACGCCCTAGATGAGGGCACACTGCTGAGACAGGTAGGAGGGGACACAGGGTAGTGGGACCTGACAGGCAAATCATCCTCGTTTGGTGTTTCCATGAGTTACTGTTGACTCCATCCCCATCCCTATGGAATGGGTTTGATCCAGACTTTTGATGCTAGTCCTTGGTGTTTGCTGGGAGCTGGGGACTCCCTAGAACATATCCAGGGATCAACCCACACTAGGTTCAAAGGTGTGCAGGAGCACACATCCATGAGCAGATGTAACCCTGCAAACATGAGTGCATCCCCAGGAGCCACCTGGGCTGCAGTTAGGTAACTGGGGAAACTGAGGCACAGCGGGCTGTGGGCTCCTCTGCCTGGCAACCTTGCTTGTGCCCATTTCCCTCTGAATTACAAAAAGAGTCCAAAATGGCCATTTTTAGTGGAAATGTGGCAAGGGGCCAGCTTCTGGGCTTGCAAACAGCCACCAGAGCTTTCCCAGGAGGAATTTGCTGGGCAGCCACTTGGTCCCAGCTTAGTCCCCCACCACCCAGCACTGTGTCTGAGGCAGAGCCTGGGGACTCCCTGGGGTGATTTTCTGCCCCAGCAAAGCTAGAGAAACAACATCCTCAAGCATAAGTGTAACCCTGAGGACGAGCCACCCACTCATGTGTGCAGCAAAGGAAAGAGCAGAGGGGTCAGGCAAGGGGAGAGCAACCCCTGGGCAGAGTGGCTTGCCTGGAGCAGCCAGAGACTGGTTTTGTTCCCTACGTCAGTGAGTTTCACAGCACGGCCTAGTCCCTTTCCTCCCACTGATGTCCCCATTAGCCAATCCATCAATCTGAGGAGCCTTTCAGTGGCTGAGGTGGGGAAACAGACCCCGGGGCTGAAAACTTGTGTGCCAGTGACTGCTGACAGCAGTGGGGATAGTCTTCCTAGAAGCATCTGCTTTGGCCCACTATGGTGTGAGAGGATGCTGTGGGTCAGGTCCTGGGAGACCTCCAGCTGCTTCCAGCCGAAGTAGGAAGAGACAGGCAGGATATTTATTTGCTTTTGGGGAGTGTTGAGCCTGTGGACACACTGGAAGTTTGGAAAATGGAACCTGTCCTCCAAAAAACCCAATGGTGCTGTATTTTCCCTGTCTCTGGAGTGCTTGGCATGGGTCTGAGCCATCAGCATGGCACATCTCCTGGTGCCAGACTGCATTCTCCAAAGAAAAGCACTTTTGGGGTGCCATTTCTGAAGCCGGGCAGTGGGACAGCAGCCTGGGTGCCCTCTCACCCCTGCCTAGCCAGAGGCACCCTGCTGGCTGGAGAAATCCCGGCGCAGCAGCGGCTTCCCCAGGTTTTCCTGGGGAAGGAATTTGCATTCTTCTCTGGGATGCAAATGTTGCAGGGAATTTGCATCCTTCCGTGGGATGCAAATGCTGCACGTGGCAGATCCAAAGCCAAGGGAACCTCTTGCTGCCACCAGCCTCAGGATGGCTGCTGCTGCTGCCGCCACCACCACGTTAATCATTGGCGTGGCACGGAGAGGCCGGAGCCGCTAAAACCTTGGCAACGCAGCATGCCTGCTGCAAAGGGAGGAACATTGTGTCCAGAAATAAACATCGTAGGCTTTATTCTTACAGCTGCTGGTGCAGCTCCCCGAGGGCACTGCTATTAATAGGAGGAACCGGAGGATGTCGCTGGAGCGGGGCCGTCACAGCTCGAAGGGGGAGCTTCACAAACGATGCTGGCAGCTTCTGCCTGGCTGTTGGCCTTAAAGAGGAGCCCGAAGGCTGAATCATGGCAAAGGGGTTGAGAGTTGGTGGTGTTTGAGGCTGTATCTACCACGATTCTCTATTCAGTTCTGGACCTCTCATTACAAGGGGGACATTGAGGTGCTGGAGCATGTCCAGAGAAGGGGCAGTGAGGCACGTGAAGGGCCTGGAGCACAAGGCCTATGAGGAGCTTCTCAGGGAGCTGGGTTTGTTCAGTCTGGAGAAGAGGAGGCTGAGGGGAGACCTCTTTGCTCTCTACAGCTACCTGAAGTGAGGTTGGAGTGAAGAGGGGGCAGCCTCTTCTCCTTGGTGGCTAGAGACAGGACTAGAGGAAATGGTTTCAAGCTGCTCCAGGGGAGGTTCAGGCTGGGTGCTAGGAAATATTTTTTTTCACAGAGAGGGTTATCAAACATTGGAATGTTCTTCCCAGGGCAGTGCTAGAGTCACCATCCCTGTAAGTGTTCAAGCAGCCTGTGGACCTGGCTCTTAGGGACATGGTTTAGCACTGACCTTTCAGTGCTGGGCCGAGGGTTGGATTGGACCCTTTGAGGTCTCTTCCAATTGGATGTATTCTGTGGTTTTATGGTTGTTGGCAAACCATTTGTGAAGCATCCTTGGGCTTGGCCAATGACCCTGCACCCCTTGGCCTGGTCCCCCTGCATCCCACCAGGACCTCTCCTACAAGACACAGATAGGGAGGGAGAGATAAAACTTGGTCCACCAGCCACACACACTCCTGCAGTGTGAGGTCTTCTTCTCGCTGCCCTCAAATTACTGACTGCAAATGACAACTGGTGACTGTGCCAGGAGCAGGATCTTCTCCTTTCTAAGAGCAGGGTCTCCTCTGTGCCAGGATCAGTGTCTTTATGCTGGGAGCAGGGTCTCAACCCTGCTGAGGTCTCCTCTGTATCAGGGCTTTCTGTGCAGGTTTTGGGGTGTCAGGAGGTGTTTTGCAGCTCAAGGCATATGGGCACATACTGAAGTAGGTTCTTGGGGCTGAGCACCCGTTGCACAGCTGTGGGATGGAGGCAGAAGACACTTGGTGTGCAATGTGGCTGTGTCATGTGGTGTTGAGTGAGTGGGTTCCCAGGTTTCCCTTTGGCCACAGTGTGCCAAGCAGTGCCAAGCTGTGCTGAGTTACCCCACCCAGCCCTCCTAGAGTGGCCTGTTGTTATGACAACCCAAGAGGCTGGTTAAAAATAGCAAGTGGTTGCTTGTTTTGGGGGTTTCTTCTCTGTGCTCACCTCCAGATGGCTCTTCATTTGCTGTCTGCTGCATCACGGATGCAGGAGCTTCCTGGGGATCCCCAGCTCCAGCTATGGGTCCTGTGAAAGGATCTGGCCCTAGAACACTAGCTGGGAGTCCCAGCTGCTCTCCCCTGCTCCTCATGATGATTAGCCACCTCCCAAAGAAGTTTCTTTGCTGCAAGGCATTTTATTAACCCCAGCATGGTGCCACCCCAGTACCCATCCCCCCATGCCAGGGCCTTGTGCTTATTTATTGATGCACATGGCCTGTTCCAGCCCTGCCTCCGCTTTTCCCTGCATGGAAAGAGCTTGCAGATCCTCTCTGTCTCCATGTGATGATGCCAGGCTGCTCAGGATGCACTGCTTTTGAGTGGCAAAGACTCTGAGGACAAGGACACTTAGGGAGCAGGGTCACATTAGGGCTTTCCTAGGGGGACTAGGGACGGGACAAAGTCAGTAGAGGGGAGCTGGAGCACAGAAGGATGCTGAGTGCAGTGACACTTCCCTGATGGAAACAATCCTGGGGATGTCTCCATATGCTTTCTGTTGTCCACATTGGCTGTGATATAGCAAATGGCCCATGGGGTGGGAGGACATCACCATGTCCCCATGACCCCTTTGGAAAAGCTGAAACCTGTTACATCCTCCTATTGCTCTTCCCCTTTCTAGATTAAACAAACCAAATTCTTTCATACTTTCCACAGTCATATGCCCCTCAGTCATATTTTCCACAAAGGGCTCTTTGCTCCCATCTGCAAACTTGTGCTGTTCCTTTCTGGGCTGCAGGAACATGGGGTCCAGCCTGTGGGATGGGAAAGAGTCCAGCCCATGGGGACTGGCTCCAGCCCAGAGAATGAAACTGAGCCTGTGGAATTTGGGTCCATCCCATGGGAACAAGATTTAGCCCATAGGGACAGAGTCCAACCTGTGAAAACAGAGTCCTGCCCATGGGGACAGAGCCTAGCCCATGAGACAAGGTCTAGCTGATGGTGGCAGGGTCCAGCCCATGGGAACAGATCCTGCCCACAGGAACAGAGTTCTACCCGTTGAGGTGAAGCCCAGCTGATGGGGATGAGATCCAGCTGGTGGGGACAGTGTCCTACCTGGGAATGGGACAGGGCCAGCTTTCAGGATGAGGCAGCAAGCCTCTGTGTCCCACTCCCTTGAGCCTTCAACGAGGGGTGGGCTGTCACAGCTAGCAGCACCCAGAAGCATCCCTCTCTGGTGCTGCAGGCTCCCTCCCTTATTTGTCGTCGTTGGAAGGGATGCAGGGAGGCAGGACCATGAGTGAATGTGTGGGGATTGGGATTCAGCAGTGTTTTGCTTCCCTTTGCACAAAGGGCTGCAATTACCGTGGCAGGGATGCAGGGAGTGGCTGGCACATGGGCCACCGAGTGCCACTTGCCTTCCCCAGGGCTGCACCCAACCCTTGCCAACCTGCTGCTTTTTTCCAAAACATCTCTGCAAGCTTTAATGAAGCCAAGGCAGCCCACAGGGACCACAAGAAGTCTCCTGGGGTGCTCGGGCATGATCCTTTCCAGACCTGTTTGACAGAGCCACCCTGAGTGCCCCTGAGCAGAGAACAGTGGTTGTGACAAGGATTGCTCACCGGGGGTGTGTGTGTGTGTGTGTGTGTGTCTTTGATGTCCTCCTCTAACACTTTATCCTCTCTCACTAATCAGGCTTGGCTGCCTAAACAGGGCCTTGTGGTGACACCAGCGCTGTCCCTGGGGCTTCCCCTCTGCCTCCACTCATCCTCATCTCCTTTTCTCTGTCCCCAAAGATCCTGTCCAACGTTGCCATCTACTTTTGCGCCATCACGGTGGGCACCATGTCCTACTACATGGCCGACCGCAAGCACCGCAAAGCCTTCCTCGAAGCGCGCCAGTCCCTCGAAGTCAAGCTCAACCTGGAGGAGCAGAGCCAGCAGCAGGTAGGACAAAGGGACAGTGCAGGGTCAGTGGGCGAGGGGACAGTGTGGGGGCACAGAGAGAGGAGGGCGATGGGACACCAGTGCGGCTTTGGAACGCAGATAAGGCATCCACAACACGGTGCCACCATGTCTGGTGGTGACAAGGACAGAAGACCCAAGGTGGGAAATGCATCTGTGCTCTTGCACCCTGTACTCAGTTTGGGAACTCACTGCGTGACCATCCCCTTCCAGGACCTCCCAGCTCCTGCCATGGCAACCATCAAGCTGTGATCAGGCCTGAGCACAGCCACGCAGCAGGTCCCTGGCCTTGGAGCAGATTCCCATCCCTATGTACCACCACATGGCACACTCCCAGGTGCATCCACACAGCAGGTCCCCAGGCATGGCCACGTGGCAGGTCCTCATCAGCATGCACAGTCACATTGCAGGTCCCTAAGCACAGCCACACGCCAGTGTGGCAGGTCCCCATGCAGCGTGTCCCTGGGCACAGCCACACCGCAGGTCCCCATCCCCATGCAGCTCGGCCTCATCCCAGGCACAGCCACGCAGTGAGACCCTGGGCAGGGCCACACAGCATGTCCCTGTCCCCTGGCACAACAACATGGCAAATCTCCATCCCCATGTATGGCCATGCAGCATGTCCCCATCAGTCCCCCTGACCATCTCATGGCAGGGAAAGCTGGCAGCAGGCAGAGCCAGCTGCTTTCTGCTCATCCCATGAGTGATGCCAGCTGTGACAGAGCCCTGTGGCCATGCTGTCACCAGGCTGTGCTGACCCAGCCACAGAATAGGTCAGAAGGGACCAGGCATCATGGTAGGAAGCAGCTGTTTCAAGCCCTGTTGTCTCCAGACATGGTCCAGCTGGGCTAATTTTAGCACCTTATCTGGGGCCTATCTCCCATCTTTTATCTGGCTGAGCTGCTGTCAGCAATTTGCTCCCAATAGCAACAAGAGACACGTGGTGGGTCCAGGCCAGTGCCACCAGAGTCCTCTTTGCTGTGAGACCTGGGTGGATGCTCTGATGCCTAATATGGGCTCAGGTCCAGGGAGGGGTTTTGGGTGGTGAGGGGAAATCCTGAAGCTGAGGAATGCTCAGACTCAGAGCATCTCTGAGGCCCCAGAGGGGCAGAAGAATGGATGTGGGGAATTACTGTCAGATGGGTTCTGTTCCTTAGGGAGCTGAGCTAAAAATAACCTGTGATCTTGCAGGGAAGTGAGAGGCCCATTGGCTTGGGGCAGGCAGCTGGACCCAGCCCTCCTACCTCCAGGCCATCTGTGGTGGCTGAACCTGCAGCCCCACAAGCAGAGCCAAGAGGAGCTGGGGAGCTCCCCTGTGCCTCCCCAGCAGCCCCCAGGGGCAGGGATGAGGCCACGGTGCCGTTCCTCCAGCAACGGCTGCACACCACAGCTGTGCACAGAGGCTCTGCAGCCCAGGGGAGAAACCACTTCATTAGCTCACTTACAGTTAGTGCAGGTCCCCACGCACAGCCAGGCACATTTATCCCTTCTCCAGCTCTGGGGATGCAGAAGAGTGGGGATAGCAACAGATATGATGTCCCCAAGTGTGCTTGGACCTCCTGGGGCAACCTTGCTTGAGTCCTACACATGGTTGTAGAGTCTTGACATGCTTTTAGGTTGTTAAAACCTGCCTGGCATGGTTTAACACAGGTCCGTACACCCAGCCCTGACTCACTGCCAGGGCAGGATACACTGGGATTTTGGGAGGCATTGGTGGAGACCCTGAGGTGGCTTCCAGCACCACGGCCCAGGTTTGTTTGGACCAATAAAAGCCTGGCCAACCCAATTAATTTTAATTCTTAATCCTGCAGAAGGGATCTGGGATGCACAAGCAAAGTTTGCATCTCATCCAGTGTCCAGAGAATTGTATGAGACTATCCCTCTTGCATGCCTCCAAGGACAGAGAGACTGCTGGCTGCAGCCCCCCAAAAATCACAGAATCAGCCAGGTTGGAAAAGGGTCGTTGAGTCCAACCTATCACCTAACACCTTCTAATTGACTAAACCATAGCACTAAGTGCCTCATTCAACCTCCTCTTAAACACCTTCAGGGATGGTGACTCCACCACCTCCCGGGCAGCCCATTCCAATGCCAATCACTCTTTCTGTGAAGAATTTCTTCCTTATATCCATCCTAAACCTGCCCTGGTGCAGCTTGAGGCTGTGTTCTCTTGTTCTGTCACTCTGTGCCTGGGAGAAGAGACCAAGCCCCAGCTGGCTACATCCTTCTTTCAGGTAGTTGCAGAGAGCAATGAGGTCTCCCCTAAACATCCTCTTCTCCAAGCTGCACACCCCAGCTTCCTCAGTCCCTCCTCACAGGGCTGTGCTCCAACTCCCTCACCAACCTTGGTGCTCTTCTCTGGACATGCTCAAGCATCTTTCTTGAGTTGAGTGGCCCAGAACTGGACACAGTACTCGAGGTGTGGCCTAACCAGTGCTGAGTACAGGGGCAGAAGGACTTCCCTGGTCCTGCTGGTGAAACTATCCCTGATCCAGGCCAGGTTGCCACTTGCCTTCTTGGCCACCTGGGCACATTGCTGGCTTATGTTCAGCTGCCAACCAGTACCTCCAGGTCCCTCTCTGCCTTGCTGCTCTCCAACCACTCTCTCCAACTTGTAGTGCTTCATGGGGTTGTTGTGGCCAAGTACAGCACCCAGCACTTGAACTTGTTAAAACTCATGGCATAGGACAGTACCCATCTATCCAACCTGTCCAGCTTCCTCTGCAGAGCACTCCTGCCCTCTAACAGAACTACACATGCTCCCAGCTTGGTGTTGTCTGTAAACTTACTGGTGGTGGACTCAATCCCCTCATTCAGAAGATGAAAATATTAAAAATGCCACCTTCCCATTCTCCCCTAGGTGGGATTAATCCCCACATCCAAAAATCTTGGTGACAGCATGTGAAAAAAGGGAGGAAAATAATCAAAGGAGTGGTTGGCCATGTGCTGGCACTCTCCATTAGCACCAGGCCTTTGCACCACGTGTTTGGATTGTGCCTTTTGCTCTGCTGGCTTGCAGCAGGCACTCAGCCTGTGAATTTGCACCATGGCTTCACACCCTGCGTTGCTGCGCTGGGCACAGCCTCAGCTTTGTGCTATGCTGAACCTCCTTCCTTGCTTGCTGTCCCCAGGAGCGGCTGATGCTCTCCATTCTGCCCAAGCACGTGGCTGATGAGATGCTGAAGGACATGAAGAAGGACCCAAGCCAGAAGGAGATGCAGCAGTTTAACACCATGTACATGTACCGCCACGAGAATGTCAGGTAGGAGCAGCTGATTGCTGGGTGGCTGAAAGAACCGCCGATTTGGGGGCAGAAAAGTGTATTTTACAGCTCTGGCTAGAGAAGAAGGGAGAGGTTGGGGTGGTTTGCAGCTAAAGCTTTTGGGTTGTCAAGCCTTGGAGCAGGCTGCCCAGGGAAATGGTGGAGTCACCACCTCTGGAGGGATTTAGAAGGTGTGTTGGTGGACATGGTTTAGTGGTCACCTGGCAGTGCTGGAGGGTTGGACTCGGTGATCCCAAAGATCTCTTCCAACCAAAACGATTCTGTGATTCTAAAGCAAAGGGTGACAGAAGATGGCGCCAAACCAGACTGAGGTTTGGGGCACCCTTGTGCTCCAGCCATGGTTTGCAAAACTGTGTCCCAAAGGAGGACCCAAGGTGGGGAACACACTGGGGCTGAACTGCTCCCTGTTGCCGCCTGCAGCATCCTTTTCGCTGACATCGTGGGCTTCACCCAGCTTTCCTCGTCCTGCAGTGCACAGGAGCTGGTGAAGCTCCTCAACGAGCTCTTTGCCCGCTTCGACAAGTTGGCAGCTGTAAGTGACATTCCCTTGCCTCTGCAGCACCCAGACTGCCATGTCACACGGGGGGCAGGCCTCAGCCACCACCCCACTCTAGCCCCAAGCCAAAACCTACATCCTGGGGTGAGACAAGGAGGTTAAAATAGGATTGCTCCAGGATGCCGGAGACGCCCTGAGATGCAAAAATAGAGCTGGGAAAGCGGCAAGGGGGAGGCTGCCCTAGAGCCAGGAGGGCTCTCTCCAGCCAGGATGCAGCCAGACAAGTCCCCGAGGGAGGCAGGGTGGGAATGGAAAATCCGATTACTTGTGTGTCTGCCAGGCATGGGAGACTTCCGCGCCGTCAAGGGCAGCCTGCGAGAGGGCTGGAGGGAGCTGGGGGAAGTCCCAGGTGATGGATGGGGCTGATGCTGTGCCCCCTCCCCACCCCCTGTCCCCAGAAATACCATCAGCTGCGCATCAAGATCCTGGGAGACTGCTACTACTGCATCTGTGGGCTCCCCGAGTACCGGGAGGACCACGCTGTCTGCTCCATCATGATGGGGTTGGCCATGGTGGAGGCCATTTCGTAAGGGCTTTGTCCTCAAGGAAGGGTAGTAGGGTGGGCAGGAGGTCCTGGTGGGATGGGGTGCAGGATGGGGAGGTTCAGAGGTCTGGACTCTGCAAAATGTATTAAAATATAGAAGGGTGGTAAATAATATGGGAGGGTGGGTGTTGGGATGGGGATGGACTGTGTGTGGAGTGTGGACTGGTTGGGAGTCAGTTCTCAAGAAAGATGGGGACAGTGTTTTACAGCAGGGCCTGTTGTGACAGGACAAGGGGTGGTGGTTTTAAACTAAGAGAGGGGAGATTCAGACTGGATCTACGGAGGAAATTGTTTACACTGAGGGTGGTGAGACACTGGCCCAAGTTGCCTGGAGTGGTAGTAGGTGCCCCATCCCTAGAATCATTCCAGGTCAGGTTGGATGGGCCCCTGAGCATCGTGCTCTAGCTGAAGGTGTCCCTGCTGTCTGTAAGGGGGTTGGAATAGATGACCTCTGACGTCCCTTTGCACCCAAACTGTTCTGTGATTCTGTGATATCATCCATGTCTTCTCCCCACCCCCAGCTACGTGCGGGAGAAGACCAAGACAGCGGTGGACATGCGGGTGGGGGTGCACAGTGGGACGGTCCTGGGGGGTGTGCTGGGCCAGAAGCGCTGGCAGTACGATGTGTGGTCCACCGACGTCACTGTGGCCAACAAGATGGAGGCAGGAGGCATCCCTGGGTGAGTATCTCTGGTGAGCCCCCACCCGTGGTGCTAGGTCCAACTCTGGGGTCCTCAGCACAGGAGAGACATGGACCTGTCAGATAAAGCAGAGGCCACAAACGTGATGCAAGGGCTGGAAGCCCTCTGCGGAGAGGACAGGCTGAGAGAGTTGGGGTTCAACCTGTAGAAGAGAAGGCTCCAGGAAGACCTTCTTGTGGCCTTTCAGTAGTTTAGAGGGGCTAGTAAGAGATGAGGACAGACTTTTTAGCACGGCCTGCTGGATAGGACAAAGGGCGATGGTTTTAAACTAAAAGAGGAGAGATTCAGACTAGAGAGAAGGAAGAAATTGTTTATGCTTAGGGTGGTAAGACACAGGCCCAGGATGCCCAGAGAGGTGGTAGATGCCCTGTCCCTGGAGCCATTCCAGGTCAGGTTGGACAGGGCTCTGAGCAACCTATTCTAGATGAAGATGTCCCTGCTGACTGCAGGTGGATTGGACTAGAAGAGCTTTAAAAGTCCCTTCCTGTCCAAACCATTCTACAATTCTGCAGTCTCCAGAGGGGAGGTGGATGGGATATGGTGCCCTGCATCCAAGGCTAACTCTGGCACCCGGTGCTGGCAGGCGGGTGCATATCTCACAGAGCACCATGGATTGCCTGAAGGGTGAGTTCGAGGTGGAGCCAGGTGAAGGTGGGTCACGCTGCGAGTACCTGAAGGAGAAGGGCATTGTCACCTACCTCGTCGTGGTCCCCAAGCAGCCCCTGCGCAACGGCATCAACGGGGTGGTGAGTGATAGTGGTGACCCCATGGCAAACCATGGGGCGCACACACCTCACTGCGACCCACCCCCTTCTACCTTGCAGAAGCTGTCATTGACCTCATCCCATGGTGGTTCCCCTTCGCTGGTCAACACCAAAGAGTGCAACGGCAGCCTCAGCCTGGCCTGCACCACCCCTGAGGACGTTGAGGAGCCTGACGCCAGGGTGAGGAGCACTCTGGAGAGCGGGGAGGAGGATGGAGAGGTACAGCCCATGTGAAGCACCTCCTTTCCAGCACCTCACCTGCATTTGGGGGGCCACCAAGAGCCGCCCTGGGGTGGTTGAACGTCCCAGCGGTGCTGGCGTGGCCTCACTGATGCCTGGGCTGTGCCGGCGCAGGCGGTGAACCCCTCCTTCCCCAACCCCCGGCGGCGGCTGCGGCTGCGGGACCTGGCCGAGCGCGTCATCGACGCCTCGCAGAACGAGCAGGAGCTCAACAAGCTGCTCAATGAAGCCCTGTTGGAGCGCGAGTCCATCCAAGCGTGAGTCACCTCAGCTGGCAATGTGTGCCCTGGCATGGCTTGGCAGGTCCGCGGTGCCACCGGGCGCTGACAGGTGGCGTTGCCCACAGGCTGAAGGGGAAGAGCACCTTCCGGCTTTCCATGCGCTTCATTGACCCTGAGATGGAGACTCGCTACTCGGTGGAGAAGGAGAAGCAGAGTGGAGCTGCCTTCAGCTGCTCCTGTGTTGTTCTCTTCTTCACTGCTTTGGTGGAGGTCTTCATTGACCCTTGGTACAGCAGGGAGGGGCAAGGAATTGGGTGGCCTGAAGCCACCGCGTTAGCGATCAGCCACCCACTAGGTCCCACTGGGATTCAAACCCATCCCCTCTTGATCTTTTTGGCAGGTTGGTGGCCAACTACATGACCTTTGTGGTGGGGGAGATCCTGCTGCTCATTCTCACCCTCTGCTCGCTGGCTGCTATCTTCCCCCGGGTGAGATGGGGTGCATTCACCGCTCGGTGGTAACGGGACAGCAGGGTGTCTGAGCGAACGCCCTCCTCTCCTCCCACTTCCTCTCCCCACAGGTCTTCCCCCAAAAGCTTGTGTCCTTCTCCACTTGGATTGACAGGACCCGCTGGGCACGCAACACCTGGGCCATGGCCGCCATCATCATCGTCACCATGGCTGACATCGTGGACATGGTGAGGCACCAGCCTGCATGCCAGCAGGGCCGAGCCTGCTCCATCCAAGCAGCCCACAATTGTTCGTGGCTGATCGCTGATGTGGTTAACAGCAAAAGCATTGTAGGGCTGACATTTAGGTCAGGTGTCCTCCTCCTGGACTTTGGGTGGTCATGGAGCCCACGCAGAGATACACCTTGTCCCTGCGTCTCCCTCCTCATCCTGCCCTTCTGTCCCCAGCTCAGCTGCTGGCAGGACAACGGCAGGATGGGCAATGGGACCGTGGGACCACCACAGCTGGGGGGCTGCGGGGAGCAGCCCAAGTACTACAGCTACATCGCCTTGCTGGCCTTGGTGGCCACCATCATGCTGGTCCAGGTCAGCCACATGGTCAAGCTGACTCTCATGGTGCTGATCACTGGGGCCACCGGCGCCGTCAACATCTATGCCTGGGAGCACATCTTTGACCAGTATGACCACCGTCGTGGGCAGCAAAACATGTAAGGGTGGCAGGGAGAGTGGGTACGGGTTGGAGGGCATGGCCATGCCCACCATCCACCCACACCTGCCCATCTCTGTTGGCAGGTCCTCAATCGTCCCTTCCAAGTACTCCATGACAGTGATGATCTTCATTGTGATGCTCAGCTTCTACTACTTCTCTCGCCACGTGAGTGACTCTCCCACCCCCACCCCAGGAAGCTCCTCTCCTATCTGTGTCTTCGTCCTCAGCTCCTGCCCTTATTTCTTGCAAGCATCAAGGCATCAGGATTTGTGAACAGCATCTCCAGCTCTAAGAAAGTCTGCTTGAGGGCTCTGTAGGACTGATTCAGTGCAGAACACATCTCCATCTTGTCCTCGTGATTAGGGGTGGGCAGTAACATGGTGGTCCCAAGGCCCATGCCTGCCCTGCAAAGGTCACATCTGCACCTCAGAGCAGGTCTCATTCACCAGTTAGGGCTTCACCTTGCCTCTGAGCCTTCCTCCAGGCTGTCCCCAAGCACAGACTGGCTCCACAGTGAGTAGGATACTCCAAACACTGGAGGGGCCCCACTGGTGAGTGGGAGTTGGGGTGCAGCCATTTACCCTCACCCACAGGTGGAGAAATTGGCCAGAACCCTTTTCCTGTGGAAGATTGATGTTCACGATCAGAAGGAGCGAGTCTATGAGATGAGGCGCTGGAACGAAGCCCTTGTCACCAACATGCTGCCTGAACACGTAGCACGACACTTCCTGGGCTCCAAGAAGAGGGATGAGGTGAGGGGTACCTAGCAGAGGGAATTTGTCCCAGCTTGGGGGTGGGGGAGTAGCTCCAGATCTGGAGGCTTTGCCATCGACTCTAGCTGATCATCTTTGGTTGGATGAAGATGATGTTTGGCCATGCAAGTCGAGGTTGCAGAAGACTCATGCGATGAGATGGCTTTGCAGGAGGGTTTGGGTCGGCTGGAGGTGGTGGTGCAATGCGTGGCCACCTCCCTGGCTCTCAGGCACCATCCCATCTCACCTCCAGGAGCTGTACAGCCAGTCCTACGATGAGATCGGTGTCATGTTCGCTTCTCTCCCCAACTTTGCTGACTTCTACACAGAGGAGAGCATCAACAATGGCGGCATTGAGTGCCTGCGCTTCCTCAATGAGATCATCTCTGACTTCGATGCGGTGAGTTGGGATGCAGCCAGCCACAGCAGCGGTGCTGGGCATGGTCAGACCTTCCCCTCCTTCCCCATCTCGGAGGCAGAAGCACCTGCCACGGCCTCAGGGTGTCTGAGGGTCTTGTCTCCACGCCTCAGCTCCTGGATGAACCCCAGTTCCGGTGCATCACCAAAATCAAAACCATCGGCAGCACCTACATGGCCGCGTCGGGAGTGACCCCAGATGCCAACGCCAATGGCTACAGTGCCAAGGTGAGGGGTCCTTGTGGTGTGTGGACAGTAGGCAAGAGGTGAGCAGGTATGACAGGAAAGCTGCTCAACAGGGGCTGTTGGTCAAAAGGCAGCTGGAGATGAGCCTGTGTGTGCCCACGTGGCCAAGAAGGCCAACAACATCCTGGCTAGGATCAGCAATAGTGTGGCCAGCAGGACTAGGGCAGGGATTGTCCCCCAGGTGCTGCTGAGGCCACACCTCAAATCCTGGGTTCAGTTTTGGGGACCTCACTTGAAGAAGGACATTGAGAGGCTGGAGCATATCCAAAGAAGGGCTAGAGCACAAGTCTGGTGAGGAGCAGCTGACAGAGCTGGGGCTGTTTAGCCTGGAGAAAAGGAGGCTCAGGGGAAACCTCACTCTCGACACCTCCCTGAGAGAAGGTTGGAGGAAGGTGGGGGTCAGTCTTTTCTCCCAAGTAACAAGTGATGGGACAAGAGTAAACAATCTCAAATTGCATCAAGGGAGGTTTAGGTTGGACATAAGGAACAACTCCTTCCCAAAAAGGGTTGTCAAGGCCTAGAACGGGCTGCCCAGGGCAGTGCTGGAGGCACCATTCCTGGAGAGGTTTAAAGCTGTGTAGATGTGGTGCTGAGTGCTATGGCTATTGGTGAGCTGGCAGTGCTGGGTTAGTGGTTAGACCTGATGATGTTGGAGGTCTTTTCAAACCCAAACGATTCAGCAGTTCCATGCTTCTCTGACCTGTGCTGCTCTTGCAGAAGGAGACGCTCTCGGATAAGGAGCGCTGGCAGCACTTGGCCGACCTCGCTGACTTTGCCTTAGCCATGAAGGTGACATTGATGAACATCAACTACCAGTCCTTCAATAACTTCATGCTCCGTATAGGCAAGTCCAGGAGTGTGGGGACAGGGTCTGCCTCAGCATCTCCTGTCCATGCTTCTCCATCAGTGGTGCAACACTGGGAAGCAGCTGAAGGCAGTAGGGCTGATGGGGAGGGACCTTATTTCCCTGCCCCATGCCCTGGGACAGACTCTCCTGCAGACCAGGATGCCCTGTCCATGTCACCCAGCACAGAGGTGACATCTACTCCCTGTCTTGCACAGGCATGAACAAGGGGGCTGTGCTGGCCGGCGTCATTGGTGCCCGCAAGCCGCACTACGACATCTGGGGCAACACAGTGAACGTGGCCAGCAGGATGGAGTCCACTGGCGTGATGGGAAACATACAGGTGGGGTGATGAGGAGGGGCAAGAAATTCACCACCAAGGGCAGGCTTCAGCCTTCAAACCCCCCCCAGGCTTGGAGTGGGAGTGGGAAAGTGCTGCTGGCAGGGTTGGGGCTGTTTGAAGGGCTTGTTCAGGCTGAGTGGGGCAAGGTGATGCTTAAAGAAGGACACCTCAAGATTGTGGGGTGGCAGACAGGCTGGTGAGCAGACCAGAGGTCCCTGCTTCCCCTATCACATGCCAGGAAAAGACCTGCTCCCCATCCTCCCACCAAGTTCCATTATCCCTGCAGGTGGTGGAGGAGACCCACCTCATCCTGAAGGAATACGGCTTCCGCTTCGTGCGCCGGGGAGCCATCTACGTCAAGGGCAAAGGGGAGCTGCTCACCTTCTTCCTCAAAGGCCGAGAGAAGCAAGGCTCCTTCATCAATGGCTCCTCTGTCACCCTTCCCCATCAGGTGGTGGACAGTTCATGAGGCTCTGGCATCTGCCCACCACAGCCACCACCTCCCAGCACTGAGTGGGGTGGCTAGGAGGGTTCTGGGGATGTCCGTCCCACCACTGGTCTGGATCTGAAACCACACCTTGGGAAGCCAACCCCTTCGTGCGGCCTTTTCTGAGCCCCGATGGAAGTTTCTGGGGTTTGCCCTATCGTGCCTGTGGCTGAGCAGGAGGGAGGTGTGAGGCCACCTTGGTGAGCTCCTCTGGCTGTTCATGCTTGCCCAAGCACAAACAAGCCTGCAGCACCAGTTGGGCATGAGGCCGGGGACATGCATCACCCTTCCCCGGGCATCCTGGGCTCCACTGGCTGTGCCAGGGGACAAAATGACCTTAAAGTAGCATCACGGGCCTTGGCACAAGGAGATCCAAACTCAGGGCTGGATGGGAAGACACTAAGTCTCTCCTGTGTGCCAGGAGTGGGAGCTACAGCCCAGGAGTATCCAGGCTTTGCTGTTAGTTTGTACCAAGTTCATCCTGGTCACAGAGCACCACAGTCAGGGGATGGAGAGAGCAGTGTGGCCACCCTTGGCTAGAGGAAAAAGAAGGAGGTCCTGACCTTGTGCATTTCAGATATATAAATATATAGAACACAAGAGGACAGCTGGACAGGTGCCTTTTAATGGTGCCCCTTCCCTCCCTGCACGCTGCCTTCTGCTGCTGCCACTTTGCTGTCGCTTGATGGAACAGAAGAGCTGGGGTGGGCCGAGGAGGGGGTGGGTGGGCTGAGGCTAGGGGAGAAGGCAGGCACCTGAAGAGTGTAATTAAGCTACTAGATTCTTGAATAGAAGCAGTTGAGTTTCAAATGCTGTTTCTGTGCCTGCTTTGTTCTGGAGTTGGGGCTGGATATGGCAAGAAGGGTTTGCCCACCCTCGTGAGAGGATGTTGGCTTTGGAGCCGAGCACCTCTCACTGGAGGGATTCACTCCTCTCTCAGGCTGGGGCTCAGCAGGGCACCCAGCAGTACTTTTTTTTTTTAAATTGCTTTCCAAACATCTTTCTCTGAAGAAAGCACAACCACAGAATTAAGAATGCAGGACAATGAAAGTTGTTCTTTTAATGAGCAAGATCTTCCATCAGGTTCAGACACTCAAAAGACCAAGGCTCTCCAAACACCAGAAAGCAAAGGAAGGCACACCCTGTAGCACCTCATGAGCACAGTGAGCTGTGGAGGGGTCAGCCCCCCCAAGCCTTCCTCTGTGAGAAACTCTGAATATTAGGGGCAGCAATCACTACCTGGAGCTACAACTGGATAACTGCAGGTTACCCTTAAAGAGGCTGGCCAGGCTGAGAAGCTCTAATGATTAAAGAAACAATTAAAACCATTATAAAGTGCTTTTCTTGCTGCCTTATCTCAGCGGGGCTGGCCTAAAAATGAGACAGGAGAAAATGCTGTCATTTAAGTTATACAGATAAAAATTAAAAAGAGGCTTCTTAAACACCACTCTTTCAGTAACAAAGAGTTTTTATGAATGGACTTCTGAAGTACTGGGAGGAAACAGCAACTTTAAGGCTTTAAGCACTATGGGAGACCAGCAAAGCTTCCCCTGAAGGGAAGAAAATGGGAGGTGTAAAACTACTGCTGGTTGAAATTGTCTGGATAGTTCAGGGTTTGTGGCTGGAGGGGTTTAATACAACCCACAGGGGCTGCTGCTGGCAACAATTAACCCTCCCTTGCATCCCTCAACCCCTGCCACCTTCTAATGTGAAGTCCTATAGTAAGGACATGGATTACTCAGCTTGCTCTCCTCTTTCTGAGGTGCACTGGAAGAGTGCACAGTGCTGACCCTCAAAGCAATGATCTTGAGCTCTAATATAGTTTCTAATTCCAAATGTGAGATGTTTCTGCAGCACCAACCACAGCTGAAGCAGAACAAAAACAAGGGAAGATTACCTGCAAAAACAGGTACTGGAAAGCCTCAAGGAAACATCTTTCTGAAGATCCAAACTGGGATGGGCACTCCTCAGGCGGATTCCCAGCAGCAGCAATGCTGCAGTCCATGGGAGACATCTGCATTTTGACATCATTCCCTGTAGGCAGGGCAGCTGGGGACAGCCAGGGTGGTTTAGGGTGCTCCATCCACCTTTTCTTCAGTATTGCTGAAGGTGCAGAAGGCTTTGTGCAGGGCCATGTGGCGAAACAGCTCTGAGTGAGCTGCTGCTGTCTCTTCTAGATGCTCAGGAGCCTTCACTGGTGGGAGAAATGGTTGTGTGAGGAAAGAAAAATCACATCGGCAGCAGGAAATGATTTGGTTCTCATTCCTCTCTTCCCCCTGGGAGTTTTTCATTCTCCCTCACTGTAGTTCTATTTCTCATAACCCTTCTCCCTCCTTTCTAACCCTTCACATCCTGCAGCTCCCACGTGGGATTTTATGGCTGCAGAGCACAAGTGCCTTAAGAAGCATCCACTGAAGGGATAGGACAATAAAATGCGGGGGCCTCTGACACCTGGTTGCTGTCTTAGCTCAAAAGACACTGAAATTTGTGAGCAGAGGCAGAATTTAACCTCTAAGGGGAGGAGAGAGGGAAAATGTTGGTACAATTCATGACAACTCCTGCAGCCCAACTGCAAATCAAGAATCACCAAATGGTTTCGTTTGAAAGAGACCTTTAAAATCCCTGCCAGGCCACCACATTTACTTGGCTTTTAAGTCCCTCCAGGGGTGGAGACCCCACTACTTGCCTAGGCAGCCTGCTTCAGGGCTTGACAACTCTTTTGGGGGAAGAAAATTGTTCCTCGTGTCCAGGTGAGACCTCCTCTGGCACAACCTGAGGATAATTTCTCTTGTCCTATCACTTGTGACCTGGGAGAAGGAAGCAACCTCCACCTCACTCCAATGTCCTTTTAGGGAGTTCTAGAAAAGCAGAGGAAACTTAATCCCAGCTCTGCTCAGAGCTCCATCTAGCTGCACGATGGTCCACATGCTCCACAGCCCCTCCAGCCCAGAGCAGAGCAGCGTGGTTGGGAACATGAGAAGGCAAAGGGGAGCACTACTCCTCAGCCCAGCTTGGCATTTGTAGCAAGCCGTTAGAGAATAGTGTGGTCCGGGACTGTGCCATGCCACAATATTAGGGCTGCAAAAGACATTCAGTGTTTGGGTCACTCTGATGTGTCAGGAGGAAGGAACAATACTGACACAGAGGTAGGGGAGCAGCTGGTGTCAGGGAAAGATTTTATTGTAGAATCACCAAGTCACGGAATGGTTTGAGTGGGAAGAGACTTTTAAAGGTCATCTAGTCCAACCCTTCTGCAGCCAGCAGGGACATCTTCAACTGAGGCAGGTTACTCAGAGCCCTGCCCAATCCGGCCTGGACTGTTGCCAGGGATGAGTCATCAATCACCTCTCTGGGCAACATGGGCTGGTGTCTCACCACCCTCGGTGTAAAACACTCCTTCCTTCTCTCTAGTCTGAATCTCCCCTCTTTCCATTTACAACACCCCTTGGCCTGTCACAACGCTGCCTCCTAAAACGTCTGTCCCCAGTTTTCTTATCAGCCCCCTTTAAGTATGGAAAGGCCACAAGGAGGTCTCCCTGGAGCCTTCTCTTCCTGAGGCTGAACAACCCCAACTCTCTCAGCCTGTCCTCACAGCAAACAGTTTCCAGTGCTCACATAATTTCTGTGACCTCCTCTCCATCCATTCCAACAGGTCTATGTTTCTCCTGTGCTGGGAACCCCAAAGCCAAACAGCCCTGCAGATGGGGTCTCATCAGAGCAGAGGAGCAGAATCCCCTCCCTCAGCCTGCTGGCCATGCTGTTCTGGATGCAGCCCATGAGATGGTTGACTTCTGGGCTGCTGATGAAAATAAATGACAGCTTGCTCCCTTCTGTCTCCAAACTCAGCTAGAAGGAAACTTCATCCATCTGCGGATCCACAACAGCATCTGAACACTCCACATCCCCAGGCAGATTCCTGCACTGTCCACTTACCTGTGGAGGAAACCATGACCTCAGTGGGGAGGCTGCAACAGATATCTCTGTAGATCAGTCTGGCACTGAAGGGAAAGGTCTTGTCCCCACTTGGCACCTTGTAATTAAAGACCAACAGGTTGCACAGGGAGTTCCTCTGCAAGCTTCCTTCAAGTTGATCTGAAAAGTGTTCCTGGAGAGACAAAGACAGCTCTGAAACATGAAGCTAGGGATGCCATCTGTGACGGTCTGGGAGTTCCCTCCCCTCCACACACTTTGTAAAATGACCCAGACTAGAACTCAGTCGGCTGGAAGTTAAGTGATGAAGCTCTATTTACAGCTTTGCACAATGTACAGCAGATATTTACACTATATACACAATATTTACAGAAATATACAAGTTAAAGGTAATACAGCAACACAACTCCCCTCCCAGAAATCAGAGACCCCAGGAGGGGTTCCCAACCACCCTTCCACCTTCTCCCCACCCCTGTACCTTACCCCAAGGTTTGCCTTACGCGCAAGGTAACTTAGGAAGATCAGCCAGGAGGGTTAGAAGAAAAGTGGTTAGTAAGGATTAATCAGCAGAGGAGCCAGAGCCCAGAAGCTGTTAGATCGCTCCAGCAGCTCCTGCTCCAGCAAGAGCCAGAGAGAGACTGCACTTATCTATTGTTTTGGTTAGTGTTCCCAAACAATTCTCCAGCAAGCGTATGAGTGAAGTAGACACCATGATGTTTTCCTTTCACAGCCTAGAGTGTAATTTTGTCTATTAAAATATTCTAATTAGCCTCAAACCAGCACACCATCACCATAGGGCTGGGAGCTCACCAAGTGCAGGGCTCTCATCCCCCTACCAGGTTTATCTCCACACAATAACTGATGAAGTTCTGGGAACGGGAATCGTGAGAACTTCAGAGAAAACCCCTAAGGCTCCACACAGCCCTTTGGAGGCTCCTGCCACTTGGTACCACAAAGGGCAAAGGACGGGTGAGGAGCACTGCTGTGAGCACTGGTACCTGTAACTGGTCTGCCTGGTACCTCCTGCCGGCGTAAGCGTTGAGGTGGTCGGACAGGACGGACAAGAAGCGCCTGATGTCCGTCTGCAAGTACCTCTTGGCGATCTGCTCCAGGGGGATGAAGACGGGGACGGAGTGGCGGTGGATCCGCACCGCTGGCTTGGTGAGAAGGTCCAGGTAGTAGGAATCCAAGTAGGTGCCCTCATAAGCTGTGCTGATGGAGAAACACACTCCCTGCTTGGTCAGCTTCCCACTGATGCCTTGGGTGCACAGAGAATCACACAGTCACTCTGACTGCAAGAGACCTCCAAGAGCACCCAGTCCAACCACTAACCCAGCACTGACAGGGCACTACCAAACCATGTCCCTCAGTACCACAGCTATGTGGCTTTTAAAGCCCGCCAGGGATGGTGACTCCATCACTGTCCTGGGCTGTCTGACCCAGGCCTTGACAACCCTTTTGGGGAAGAAATTGTTCTTCGTGTCCACCCTAAACCTCCCATGGCACAATTTGAGGTTGTTTCCTTTTGTCCTGATGCTTGTTCCTAGGGAGAAAAGATCAACCTCACCTTGCTACAACTCCCTTTCGGGCAGTTGTGGAGTATGAGAAGGTCTTCCCTGAGTGTCCTTTTCTCCAGGCTAAACAACCCCATTCCCTCAGTTGGTCCTCAGAGGACCTGTGCTCTAGACCTTTCACCAGCTTCACTGCCCCTCTTTGGACACACTCCAGCCAGACCCAGAGGGTTTACTCAGTGCTGATCACTGTAGAACATCTTTGCTGGGGCAACTCAGACTGCCATAGGGACCATGTTCTCTTACAAAACTAACCTGGGGAGCTCCCAGGGGGATTAGAGGCATAAAACTGAGCAACTTTTTAAACAAGTGATCTGTAACAGAACCACGGAATCCCAGCATGCTGAGGGTTGGAAGGAATCTCTGGGGATCATCCAGTGAAATGCCTGATAAAGCAGGGTCACCCAGAGCAGGATGCCCAGAATCATATCCAGGCAGGTTTAGAATCTCTCCAGAGGAGACTCCACAACCTCTCTGAGCAGCCTGTCCCAGGGCTCCAGCACCTCACAAGAAAGACATTTTTCTCTTGTGTTCAGTCAGAAACTCCTGGGTGCCAGATCATGCCTGTTGCCCCTTGCCCTGTTGCTGGGCACCACTGAAAAGTCTGACCCCATCCTCTCGACCTCCACCCTTCAGCTACTGATCAGCATTGAGAAGATCCCCTCTCAGCCTGCTCTTCTCCAGGGTAAGCAGCCCCAGGTCTCTCAGCTTTTCTTCCTCACAGAGATGGCTCCAGTCCCCTCAGCACCTTTGTAGCCTCTGCTGGACTTTCTCCAGTAGTTCCCTGTCTTTCTTGAACTGGGGAGACCAGAACTGGACTCCACTAGGGCAGAGCAGAGAGGGAACCAATTCAAGCAGCTTAATGGCATCTTGAGTTCCCAATAACTGAACTACAGTGCCAACTTCAAACATGCCTCCAACATGATAGGGTTAAAAGGGTGCCCTGGGAGGAGGAAACCGACTACAGCATTTTCAGACTCTAAAGTCTTTCAGCAGGAAGGTTACCAGGGAAGCCACATTTCATAGAATCATAGAATCATAGAATGGTAAGGTTGGAAGGGACCTCAAGGATCATCTAGTTCCAACCCCCTGCCATAGGCAGGGACACCTCCCACTAGTACAGCTCACTCAAGGCCTCATCCAATCTGGCCTTGAACACATCCAGGGAGGGAGCATCCACAACCTCCCTGGGCAACCTGTTCCAGGTTTTCATCAGGCTCATTTCACATCAGGCTCATTCTCCAAAATTCAGCCCCTCAGTAATGCAGCTGATGGCAGAACAGGCACAAATCTTGAGGCATTACCTGTGAGGTAAAAGAGCTGCAGCATGCCCTTAATGCTTCTTATCTTCCACTCCAGCACAGCCCCAGCACTGGCCTCTGCTGCATCTGACATGATCCCTTCTTTCCCACTTAGCTACAAAAGTCAGAAGAGAATAAAATTCAGAAATCACTCACTCAAATGTGTCACCTGCAGAGAACAGGGTACAGAGAAATACCACCTCACTTTACTCAGAGCCAGGTTGTTTCAAGCAGAATAGAGGAGAAATGAAGCAGAAAAGGGGAGAAATGATGCAGAAAAGGAGGGGAAAAGCTCAAGAAAATACTTCAGAAACAGTTATACAGCCCCCAAGCAAGTACATGCAGCAGTTTTGGACCAGGCAATACTGAAAAAAGGTGACAGTTGGACTGCATGTCACTTAAGCAAAGAAAATGAAAAACAGCTGACACTGTCAACACCCTCAGTAAACCTACCCTCTGAGAACAAGGTCTTTGCGGCAAGCCCCTTCTCACCCTTTTTTTCTGCAGATCCACTTTAGCCTGCAGTTTATCCCTCTGGATTCTCAGCTCTTCCACCCTCTCTTTGAGGCTGGCCAGCTTCTCTTCTTGCTGTTTCTTTTCCTCTTGCTTCCTGCCTGCCTCGTGAGCCTGTGCCTCCAGCATTTCCAGGTGATTGAACACCCCTGCAAGGAAAAAGCAGGGCAAGTCAAAAATGCAGGCTGCGATGATCAGAAGTCTGCACCGCAGTAGCCAAACCCAGAGTGGACTCAAGATATAAATGAACAAGCCAGGGAGTCACTGCTGGCCTCATTTTTTTAACTGACTTCTGCAGGGAGGACATGCTTTGCACTGGATGTCCCACACCCTGCAACCCAGCAGCTTACCATCCCACGAGTATGCTCTGCCTTCCCCCATCTTCCCCAGCCACTGAGAGGCAGACATTGTCTCTCAGTCGGGATTCGTCCCTTAGGCAGCAGTGACGTGGGCACAGTGAGAGCTCTCCCTCAGGGAACCTTCTTCTTCCTACTGCTGCTGAAATGGGACTCGGAGAAGCACCACAGGCAGGTCTAGCACCTGTGCTAGCCCCATGCAGTTGCAATCCAAATGACCTGAAAAGACAAATGGCATCCCAGTCATTTGCTACACGCCAACATTTTGCATCAGGTCCGTGGAGAAACCCCCCCGCAAATGCAGGAATGCACAGGATTTAGAAACAAGGAATCCTTAAACAGTTTGGGGTGGAAAGGACTGTGCTGGTTTGAGGCTAATTAGAATATTTTAATAGAGAAACTTACACTATAGGCTGTGAAAGGAAAACATCATGATGTCTACTTCACTCATACGCTTGCTGGAGAATTGTTTGGGAACACTAACCAAAACAATAGATAAGTGCAGTCTCTCTCTGTCGCTTGCTGGAGCAGGAGCTGCTGGTGGGATCTAGCAGCTTCTGGGCTCTGGCTCCTCTGCTGACTGATCCTCACTAACCAATTTTCTTCTAACCCTCCTGGTCAATCCTCCTAATTTACCTTGAACGTAAGGCAAACCTTGGGGTAAGGTTCAGGGGTGGGGAGAAGGTGAAAGGGTGGTTGGGANCCACAGCCCTCAAGACTAGACCATGGCACTAAGTGCCATGTCCAAACGTGCCTTGAACGCCTCCAGGGACGGTGACTCCACCACCTCCCTGGGCAGCCCATTCCAGTGACAAATTACTCTCTCAGTGAAGAACTTTCTCCTCACCTCCAGCCTAAACTTGCCTTGTCGCAGCCTGAAACTGTGTCCTCTTGTTCTGTCACTGGTTGCCTGAGAGAAGAAGGTAACCTCCTCCTGGCCACAACCACCCTTCAGGTAGTTGTAGACAGCAATAAGGTCCCCCCTGAGCCTCCTCTTCTCCAGGCTAAACAGTCCCAGCTCCCTCAGCCTCTCCTCATAGGGCTTGTGCTCCAAATATCTGCTGTACATTGTGCAAAGCTGTAAATAGAGCTTCATCATTTAACTTCCAGCCGACTAAGTACTAGTCTGGGTCATTTTACAAAGTGTGGGGGGTGGGGGAACTCCCAAAACTTCACAAGGACCTTTAGAGATCATCTAGACCAACCCTCTGAGATCAGCTGGAACATCTTCAACTAGATCGGGTTGCCCGGAGCTCCATTCAGTCTTACCTGAGATGCTCCCAGCGACAGGCAGAGATATTCGTTAGCCTCTACCAGCAGGACGAGCCCCGGGGAGGGTGTCACGGAGGCACCGAAGCTCCAGCACGGACGGGGCGGGGTAGGTCGACAGCCCCGGGGGCTACACCCAGAGGGACAGGGACAAAGCGGGAGCTGGGCAGGCGGAGGTCTCCACACCAAAGCGTCAGAGAGGAACCCGCCGAGCGGATGAGGCCTCTTCCCCAACGGCTCCCGCACTCACCATAGCGACTGCCGCTCAAAGCGCGCGCCGCCGCCGGTACGTCACCTCCTCTGACGCCATTTCCTTCGCTTTGGCCGTACAACAACATGGCCGGCGGCGATGCCTCCCCGACATGCGCCGCGAGCGGACCGCATCTCCCAGTAGGCTGTGCGGAGCCGTACAGCAGCATGGCGGCAGCCGGAGGGGCGGCGGCGGCATCTCTGGTGCAGTACGTGGTCTTGCGGGGTGATCTAGCCCGGGCGCCGCTGTCGTGGCCGCTGGGCGCCGTGGTGGCACAGGGCTGTCATGCCGCCCTGGCCGCCGCGCATGCATACCGCCAGCACCCTGACACTTGCGCCTACCTGGAGCAGGGGGGCGCCATGCGTACCGTCGTGCTGGAGGTGCGCGGCGCAGGCCGGGAGCCGCGGGGCAGGCCGGGAGCGCCGCGCTTGGTGGGAGGAGGGCGGTGGACGGAGGCCATTTTGAGGTGGGCCCGGTGGAGCGCTTGGGGGTGTATGGGGCGGTAGTGACGGAGTGGCGGCGCTCGGGTCCCAGCACGGTCTGATGTGGAGGAGGAAATCGTCTGTGACTCGTTTTCTGTCACGCTTCTGGGTGGTGCTTCTGTCCGCCTCACCCGGAGAGAACTGTGGCCGGAACCTCGCCCATAGGGCCGCAGAGCTCTCTCCGTTGTGGTTGGGAGGCGTCGAGTCTCGGAATGACCTCTGTAACCTCCCACGGCCGCGGCAGCAGCTGTTGTTCTCGGGGGGCCCGGCCCACCCGACTGCATTCGTGCGGATCGCTTCCCTCCCTGAGGCTGTGGCAGCTTTCCGGGTGCATCCTGCTGTCGGAGGCACCTCACAAGTTCAGAGCACCGATCAGCCAAGAGGCTGGGGGTCGGGAAGAGTCCTTGGCTGATCCAGACAGGCTTTCCAGGAGAAAAAAAACCTGCATTTTTGAAGGCTTGCAACCTGCGTTGGTTTAGACCTTTATCCCCTGTTCCAGTGCTTGCAGAAGCTGCTGCTGCAGCCAGGGCCTGGTCTTTTGGGTAAGACATGAAGTGTGGGGTTTGCCCATCCTAATACCTGCGTGGGCAGCCTTCCTGGCCAACATCGGCATGAGCTGTCTTGTGTTGCTTTGTGTGGGTACCCAGCACTGCTTCCCACTCCAGCCCTCAGAGCAACTTTGTCTCTTCCCCAGGCTCCAGATGAAGCTGCCCTGACGGAGCTGGCAGAGACCCTGAAGCAGCACAGCATTGACTATGAAGTGTGGACTGAGCAGCCTGATAACATGACCACGTGCCTGGCACTCAGGCCCTACCCAAAGGAACAAGTGCATCAGCACCTGAAGAAATTGAAGTTGCTCAAGTAAGCAGGAACAGGCCTGGGCACCCTTTGCTCCTGTGCCAGAATGCTGCAGTGTGTCAGGTGCATTGTACTAATGCTGAGAGCGGCAGGTGGTTGGCCCCTGGTGTGAAGCAGCTCTTTGGTGGGCAGGATTAAATGTTCCTCTGTACAGAAGGTGGCTGTGTCACGTTAACCTGCTGTCTGCTTTTTAGGGATGACTTTTCCCCTTGAGTTTCCCTGTCTGTCTGTCCATCCCAAGGGCTGTTCCCCCGTGCCCGAGATCTGCAAGCAGGACCAGGCACAGCCATCAGGTGGGTCTGGTCCTCCTCGTGGGTTTGGTGCTGGTTCTGTTGCTGCTGTGACCATGCTTCCAGTGCCTCTCCCTTCTTGCTCTCTGGCTGTGGTGTCACACCAGATCCCTTTCCCTGCCCTGTACCAGTGAGGCAAATTCGTCCATGGTTTTACTCCTGCTGAGGCAGTTTGTCCATGGTTTCAGTCCCACTAAGCCACAGGATGAAACCCTGCCAGAGTCTCAGCGAACAGCAGACGGCAGCATCGCTGCAGACTTGTCCTGCTGCGTCCTGACTCCTTTACTGCAGAAATGTATGAGATGAGCCACTTGGAGCCCCAAAAAAGTGCCTTGTCAGCTAGAAGCACGTGCGCTCCACCTCTTCCCATCCTGCTTGTGCTGCTATCACCCCTTTTCCCCCCAACAATTTCCCATTTCTCCAGAGCAGAAGGTGAGCAGAGAGCAGCTCTTTGCTGTGCCCCAAAGCCCTGCCGTAGTGCTGGGGAACACGGAGTGCCAAACCCCTGCGTAGGTCCTGCTAGAGGAGATCAGAAAACTGCTCCTGAACTATTTTCACAGTTATCATGCCCCTCTTCTCTTTCCTGCCCTGCTCTGCCCCAAGCCCCTGGTTTAATAATCCAAGGTCACCACAGGTCAAACCCTCTACCCAACGCCATGCTCAAGAGGTCAATCCAGTGACTAACAACCACACCAGACACACAGACACCATATTTTGCAGTGCTTCGGGATTTCGGAAGCTGGATTCTGTCACCAGACTTCACACATAAGCTACAACTGGTTGGCTGTTTTGACTCAGTGGTGGTAAATGGAGTTAACTGCAGCTGGTGGCCAGTCACAAGGGGTGTTCCCCAGGGCTCAGTATTGGGGTCTTTTCAATAGCTTTGTCAGTGATCTGCATGAAGGAATCTGCAAACCTGCAAGTTTGTAGCTGACACCAAGTAGGGTGGGAGTGGTGATCTGGAAGGTGGGGAGGGCTCTACAGAGGGAGCCGGCCAGGCTGAGTTGGTGGGCTGAGGCCAGTGAGATGAGATTTAACAAGGTCAAGTGCTGGGTTCTGCACCTGGGTCACAACAACCCCATGAATGCTCCAGGCCTGGAGAAGAGTGGTTAGAAAGTTGCCTGGAGAAAAGGCCCTGGGGGTGCTGGTCATGAACCAGCTGAGTCAGCAGCGTGCCCAGGTGGCCAAGAAGGCCAACAGCATCCTGGCTTGGACCAGTGATAGTGTGGCCAGAACTAGGGCAGGAATTGTCCCCCTGCACTTGGTAGTGATGAGGCTGCATGTCAAGTTCTGGGTTCAGTTTTGGCCCCTCACTACAAGAATGACATAGAGGGGCTGGAATGCATCCAAAGAAGAGCAACCGAGCTGGTGAAGGGTCTAGAACACAAGTGTGGCGAGGAGCAGCTGAGGGAGCTGGGGTTGTTTAGTGTGGAGAAAAGGAGGCTGTGGGCACACCACCTCACTCTCTACAACTCCCTCAGAGGAGGCTGGAGCTGGGTGGGGGTCAGTCACTTCTCTCAAGGAACATGCAGCAGGATAGGAGGAAACAGTCTCAAATTGTTCCAGGGGAGGTTTAGGTTGGACATGAGGAACAGTTTCTTCCCCAAAAGGGTTGTGAAGCCTTGGAAGAGGCTGCCCAGGGCAGTGATGAAATCCCTGGAGGGACTGCAAAGCTGCTGAGGGACATGGTTTAGTGGTGCCCTGGCAGTGCTGGGTTAAGATGTTAGGAGGATGGATGTTAGGAGGAAGTTCTTTACAGTGAGGGTGGTGAGGCACTGGAACAGGTTGCCCACGGAGGTT
>VWZE01006211.1:154335-198085 GCA_013396675.1 Eubucco bourcierii | reverse complement strand
GGAAAAGGAGAAAAGAGGGTGAAAAAGGAGAAAAGAGGGTGAAAAAGGAGAAAAGAGGGTGAAAAAGGAGTGAAAGGGGCAAAGGAGGAAAAGGGAAGAAAAAGTGAAAAGAAGAAAAGGAGTAAAGGGGAAAGGGAGGAAAAGAGAAAAAGGGCAAGAGAAAAAGGGAAAATGAGGGAAAGGGAGGAAAAGAGAAAAGAGAAAAGCGAAGGAAAAGGAGGGGAAAGGGCAAAAGGAGGGGAAGAGGGAAAAAGTGGAATAGGGAAGGAAGTAAAAGATGGCAAATGGTAAAAAAGGGGAAAGAAAGATGGGAAAAGGAGAGAAAAGGAGAAAAGGGAATACAAGAGGAAAAAACAGAAAAGGAATTAAAAAAAAGAGAAAAAGGAAGAAAAGAAGAGGGGAAAGGGAGTAAAAGGAGGATGAAAAAGGAAAACCAAGAGGGGTACAAGGGAAAAAAAAAGAAAACAAGGGATAAGGAAGATAAAAAAGGGAAGGAAAAAAAAAACCCCAACACCCTCCCCCCTGCAATAAAACACCCCCCCCCTGTTTTGCTCCAAACACTACGAGCTGAAGAATGGCTGCGGGTTGAGATATCAAAAATCTCAGAAAAATATATAATATATATATTTATATATCTCTGTACGTCTTCTTATTTAAATTTCACATTCCTCGCAAAGCGATTATTCAGTCAGTAGCTGCTGAAGAAGGCTCTTCTGCTGGCCCGGCGGCGGCGGCGGCCCGGCGGCGTTTTTCGGGGTGCCCAAAGGAGCCGGCGGGGTGAGGGAGGGGTCTCCTACCAGATTCACTGTACACTGTACGTCGGCAAAGACCTGAACCTGTTGTACCTGCTGGGACACAAAAGAGAAGAGGGGATTTAGCGGGGCCGGGGCAGGGGCCGGCGGCGGCGGAGCTGGGTACTACGTGAAGTGGAAACTCACTAGAGACTTCCTCTAGTCTGGAGCCACCCCAGAGAAGAACTCTTCTGTCTTCTTGTCCTACAAAAAGAAAACCGCTGCAACTCATTCGGCTCTGCGAGGTTCATAACGTTGCTCATCCGAAAAAAAACCACAACCAAAAAACCCAACACAACAAAAACACCCCCAAAAAAAAGGGAAAAAAATGTGGGGTTGTGGGGGGGGACACACAACAACTCCCCCCCCCAGCCTGGCTTTCCCCTGGGTGAAGGGGAGCCTTGGTGTACTGCTCGTGGGGTCATAGTGGTGGCGAGCGAGGTCCAGCGCGGCTGGTGGATCAAAGCGTTTTGGTGTGTCTCGGAGGTGTTGCCGACGTGTCCCTATGAAACCAAGGGATGAACCGAGGCTACGGGGAAGGGGGAGGCAACGCCGTGACGCTGGGCGGGTGTTGGATGAGGTGGGGATGAACTGGATCGTCCCCGAGAGCCGGAGGCATCGGTGCCGGCAGGTGGCTGGGCACATTTTGGTGGTGCTCGGTGCTGTTCAGAGGGGACAGGCAGCATCCGGCAGTGCTGGTGCTGCCCTCGGAGCTTCCCTCATCCAAATCTCCAAATTAACGCTGGTGGCACAGGGGCCATCGCCCTCTCCGGTGTTAGCCGAGCCTAGGAAAGAAACCCTCCCGCTGGCAGTCAGCCTGGAGCGGGGCCGAGGGGCGTTGGACACCAGCTCCCATTAGTGTTTCCAGCCCAGCTGCAGTCTCGCGGCTCTTCCACGGCAGCAAGGGGACCGAAAATACCCCTGGCACCAGGACGAGCTTTGATGCAAGGAGGGTTTGTGAGCGGTGCCGGCGTCCCCAAGGGCTGGCCTCGCCCAGTGAAGGTGGGACCACAGTGGCTTCAACCCAACCCTGCAAAGCAGGGCCGGCCCCAGTGGAAACCAAGCGTGCTGAGCTGGTACAGCCAGGGACGTTCAGCCTTTTTGTTTTGGGGGGGTGGGACCCGTCAAACTCCTCCAGGTACCTGAGGTGTGCTTAGCAGTTTCTTACTGACCTGCGCCCCATCTGCTTCTGTTTTCAAAAGGTCAGTGGAGGAAAGCTGGTTGCAGTAAAGGCCCGCGGGTCTCAGCGCCGGGTCATTTACCTGTCAAAAGCAAAAGCCAGGCTCAGCTGGGGCTCCTGGATGCCAGAGGGGGGCACTCGTCACTCTCTCAAGCCGAGTTTTGGGGGCATTTGGGGAGGGGATGCTATTGGATGGGGGCCTGTGCTGCCAGCATCCTCCCTGTGCTATGAGCTCCAGATTTAGGGCACTGGTGGGGAAACCCAGTGGGCAGCTGGGACCTGTTTGACCTTTCTCCCCGCCTCCTGCACCTTTGCCTGGGGCTGCTACTAGCTCTGGTGGCATCTCACTTCCAGGGAGCATGAAATCATAGAATGCCACCCAAGTGCTCATAAGATGGGAAAAAGCCACCAGCTCAGCTCACAGGAGGGACCATCCTCCTTTCTTGCTGAGCCCAATGGCTTCTCCTCAAGGAGGCTGCAAGCCCCACCCCACACATCCCATGCAATGAGCCAGGAGCTAAATGCTGCGGAGACAAATGCCAGAAACATTGGAAGCATCTCTGTCTGGCCCAAGGAAGGCTGACTAAAAGGGCTGGAACTGTGGAAAGCTCCCATATCCAACCATTACCATTCCTCATCCCTAGCTTTCACAGCTCCCTGAGGACCCTTGGCTATAAACAGGCCCACCATTGGCCCACCACGAGGGCTACAGGTGCTGGAGATGCTCAACGTGTCCCTGCACCACACTGATGACACACAAGACACACTTGGAGTGGTGGTGGCCCTGGGGTCAAGCACAGTGGCAATGCCAATGGAGGCAGCCAGGCAGGCTTTGGACACTGGTACCCCTTCAGGGCCAGAGAAGCAAATGTTGAACCCTGGGGAGCTGGCTGATCATGCTGGGAGCAGGGAGGGTGTGGCACTGACCTGCTCCGAGCACATGGAGTTCATCCCGGGCATCTGCAGTGAGTTCATCTGCATGGGTCCGGCCATGGGATTCATGTTCTGGACGTTGGTGTTTCCTCCCGCCATGGAGACGGTGATGCTCATGTTGTTGTACATGCCCTGCTGAGCAGGTGCCACCTGGCCCTGCCCTGTTTGGTTGAATACACTGGAAGAGAGAAGAAAAGCATCACCAGGGTGCCCTGGTGGTGTGAGGCACGTGCTGAGCCCCTCTGGGTGGCCCGAGCTGTGACAGCAGCCAGCCTGGCTCTTGGTCACCACCAAGACTACTGATGGAGTGTGTGGAGCCCTGCCAGTCCCTAGGGACAGCAAGAAGGACAAGGAAGCATTCGAGGGGCTGCCTGCAGCAAGGCTTAACCGATGTGGAAGCAGGGAGGATGGTGGCTGTTGTGGGGACATCTACCACTTCACTCTTGCTGTAGCAGGGGGCTCCTTAGTGTGATGTGGTGGAGCAGGAGAGACACCAGCACCAAGTGAGGCATCGTTACAGGCCTTTGGGCTGGATTAAGAGTCAGTCGGGTACAAAGTCCTGGTCTATGTGACATCAGGCCCACCCTTTCATGCTCTTTCCAGTGCCCACTTCCTCTCTAGTCAGGAGGACAGCTCCCTTTTGCAATGCAAGGTGAAGCATCCCACCTCCAACAGTTCCCATCTCATCCTGTACCGCCCAGGTAACCCCCTGCTCTGCACTGCTTGACCAGGACAGGTTAGCTGAGCTACCTGGACAGAGTCTGGATAAAGCACAGGTGAACTTTTGGGGTTTTTTAATCATAATTCTGGAGACCTGAGGCTCAAACCTGACTCATGTGAAAAAGGTTAACAAGTCTGGTGGCTCTTCCCACTTGCTTCCCTAGGTCACAGTTGGATATATCTTAAGAGAGTCACGCAGTGACCTGGGACTGCTGGGTTTGACTCAGTTCATTGTCATGTTTCCTAATCCCACTTCCAGCAGTTGTAATGAAGCCACTCATTACAATGAGGTTAATTTCAATCCAAAGGCCTGCAGCATGTCCTGCTCAACATCTGCTCGTTCATATGAACACTCTGGGCTCCTGGCTGTCTCTGAGCTGATGTGAAGATGAGGACATGGGTCGATGGTGACCTCTGGAGGACATCATGGTAGGAGAACACTGCCTAAGCTCAGCTCGTGTCCTCACCCAGTATCAACTACAGGCCTGCCAACTCCCTTTCAGGGGCCCTTCACCTTGGTGTCACCATCTGTGTGTGTGTGTGTGACCTGTGTGCTCCGGGTTCTCCCCATCATGATCTTACTTGCTGCTCCCCATGGCTCCTTGCTGCCAGCTCTTCATGTCAGGCGACTGGTAGCCCGCTGTGGGCGGCGCAGGCTGCAGCATGGGGCTCTGCGAGGGCGGGAGCTGGGGTGACATCAGGGGGCTGCTGGGGCTGAGCGCCGGGGCGAAGGACGGTTCGCTCTGCTGACCCATGCCTGGGGAAGGACAGATGGCGTCAGCGCCGCGCACACCCCCGCCCGCAGCCCCAAAGCTCTCCCTCTCCCCTGCTGGCATCAAATCAGAAGCGTCACCCACGACTGTTGGCTTACAAGGCCTCTGGTTTTCATTTCAAGCAGCTGCTCACTCAAACATGAGTATTCTAGGGATGAAGGAGCAGAGACCCCTCCTGCCCAGGTGGCTTCTATCATACACTTGTTTTAGTTGGAAGAGTCCTTTAAGACCAATTCCAACATTAACTCAGGCCTTTCAATCCCTCCAGGGATGGGGATTCCACCATTGCCCTGGGCAGCCTGGTTCAGGTCTCAACAACCCTTTCCTTATGTCCAACCTAAACCTCCCATGATGCAACTTGAGGCTCTTTCCTCTTATCCTTAGGAGAAGAGACCAACTCCCACCTCACTCCAACCTCCATTCAAGGAGCTATGGAGAGCTAGGTCTCCCTTCAGCTTCTTTTTCTGCAGGCTAAACAACCTCAATTCCCTCAGCTGCTCTTCTCAAGACTTGTGCTCTGGTGTCTTCATCAGCTTTGCTGCTCCTCTCTGGACATGCTGCAGCACCTCAATGTCTTTGGAGTGAGTGGCCCAAGACTGAACCCAGCATTATCTACCACTATTACTATAATCTAAAATTATCTACTACATTCAGTAGATTCTCCTCATAGCATCCCACCTTCCTGGGAAACAGCCAAGGCTATGAAGAGATGATGACAAAGGAGGTTCCTATGGACCTACTGCAGCCACGTCATAGTTTTCTCTACTCATCAGTGATGTCCACCTTGCTGTGTCCCTGCACTGCTGCTTGAACCTGAAGACCTACAAGATGGTGCTTGTCTGCATGCAACTCTCCACTGGCTCACCCATCTAAACAAGTTTGATGCCCACCCAAGAGGCAAAAGCTGCCTGCAGCTCATTCCAGCCATCTCAGCAAGGGTTTGGCCTTTTTGAGAGCACATATGCATACTTAAGGGAGCACAATGTAGAGGGCTGCCTTCACAGAATCACAGAGTGTCAGGGGCTGGAAAGGACCCTGAAAGCTCATCCAGTCCACTCCCCTTGCCAGAGTACCAGATCACACAGGAACCCATTCAGGAGTATCTCCAGAGAGGAAGACTCCACAACATCCCTGGACAGCCTGTTCAGTGTTTGGTCACCCCCACAGTGAAAAAAATCCTCCTTACGTTTATGTGAATCTTCCTACACCTCAAACCGCTTTGCAGTTTGGTTTTTAAAGACAGAGTTGTGGCATTATTTTCCCAATGATACCATTCTGGAGGGAGATTCAACCAGAAAAGCTCCCCTGGGAGGTAGAGACCTGAGATGCAGCTTGGATGAGATGGCTGGGGATGAAGCCTTAGGTAAGCAGGGCTAGGCTGCAGCATCCGTGAGGGTTTCAGCTCTGCCCTCTGCCTCTCCTTCCCCACTACTGGATGCTTTTCCAAGGCAGCCAGCGGCTCGACCTACCGGATCCCGAATACGGGAAGATGTTCTGCTGCATCTGCGGGGCCATCCCGGCGCCGAACTGCCCTGCGACGCCTCCCATCATGCCCCTGTTGACCATGCCGCTGCGGTTGCCCAGCGCCGCCTCGGGGTTGGATGCCAAGGGCGAGAAGGGGCTGGTAGAGGTGGGAGGGTTTCCCGGGCTTGTACCGTAGTTCGGAGGGTAGGGGAACTGCTGCGGGGGGGCCTGGGGCAAGCGAGCGGCTCCAATCTGTACCGGGAGCCCCGAGGAGGGAGGAAGGTTGCTGCCGAAACTCTGCTGCCGCATCAGGATGGCTCTCTGCTGCATCAGCTGCCGCTGCCGGTGCTGCTGGCTGTACAGCTCCCGCTGCCGCTGCGCCAGCATCTGGGCATTGAGGGGAGGCTGCGGGGAAAGAAGGGGACCTCTCGGTTATCAACGTCTCTCCGGTCCTGGCAAACAGCTCAGAGTCTCCCCGGCACAAGAGCTGCGGGCGCCCCCCTTCTTCGGGCTGGGGTGCCTCGGTTTGCAAGAAAGGTGGAGACCTCCTGGAATGCTGCTGCAGGGCGGAGGAGTTTAAGGACTGAAGATCAGCCTCTGCGCACACCAAACGGCACAGCTCCAGGAGGCAGAGCATTCCCCAGGGTCGAAAAGCAGGCTCTCAGATCACCTGCCTGCCACCAACTACCCTTCTCTGCAGGACCCACTTCTTGTGCCCTCCCTGGGGGATGCTCCCACACTTTGACTCGTTTTGGTTGTGAGATGTTGAAAAAATCCCACCCATCCTGCCAGCTCTTCCATCACCAGGGGGTCATTTTCCATATGGCTGAGCCAGATGTGTTGGAATTAATCACCTTAAAAAGCCTAACGAAGCCAGAGCTACAATGGGAAGAGTTTAATCTCCTAACACTAACGATCCCAGGGACACCTTAGGGATGTCACCATTCGACAAAAAGGCAAAGGCTCCTCTAAGAAGTGGAATCAAGTCAGCAGAACTCAGCTACACTTTCCAACTTCTCCTGGTACCCAGCAGATGTTTTATCCACTTTATTAGAAGCCAAATGAGAACTTCAGGAATGGAGGATTTCCAGGATCATTAAGAAAATTCGCTGGAGCTTCTGGTATCTGTTTCCTAAAGATCCTCCTCAATTACATGCATTAGCAGGCTCTCCTCGCAGCAACAACCAAGTATTTATACTTTCAGCAGGTGGAGGAGCAGCAACAGAAGTGAAACATAAAGCCCCCAACCTACGGCAGCTTCTCCTGGGGCCACCTCCCTGCAAGGGGCAGATTTTTTTTCTGCCATTAAGGACAGAGAGGAGCAAGCCAGGTTGTACTGACAGGGAAGGCATGGGGATGAACCCTCAGTTTTTCCCAGCTGGAAAATCATGCTGCATCCCTCTTACCTAGGATCAGAGAATCGTCTTGGTTGGAAAAGACCTTTAAGATCATCAAGTCCAACCCTTAACCACAGATTCTGAGTCCCTTGGATAGGTACTTCACCACTGCTCTGGGCAGCCTGTTCCAGGGCTTGACAAACCTTTTGAAGAGATTGTTTCTCATGTCCAACCTAAACCTTCCCTGGTGCAACTTGAGGCTGTTTCTTCTTGTCCTGTTGTTTTTTCCCCTGGGAGAAGAGACCAACCCCCACCTTGCTCCAACCTCCTTTCAGGGAACTGCAGAGTGAAAAGATGTCCCCTTAGGCTCCTTTCTCCATGCTCAACAACCCCAGTTTCCAGCTGCTCCTCACAAGACTTGTGCTCTGGACCATTCACCAGTTTTGTTGCCCTTCTTTGGATTCCCTCTAGCACTTCAATGTTCTTTTTGTGCTGAGGGGCCCAAAACTGAACCCAGGCTTCAGGGTGCAGCCTCACACAGTGCTGGGTACCTGTGGCGTGATCTGCTGCTGCATCCCTGCCCGCATATTGATGCCCACTGGAGAATTGGCTGCAAACTGGTTGAGGATCGCCTGCCGGTTCTGGTGGATCAGCTGGAGAGGAGAAAAAACAAAGCCAAGGGGACCTTCAAAACTCCAGTGCAGCAGCTTCCTGCCCACCCAGTCCTGTCCAACTGGGATGCGTGGGCTGCAGGCAGCACAGAGGGTCCGCCCTGTGCCCTCTGCCCGTGGCCCTGGGGTGCAGAGGGGGATGCATTACCTGCTGCTGGCCCTGCAGCCGCTGCTGCAGCTGAAGTCGCAGCTGGTTGGGAGCCGTCGGGGGTCTGCTGAGCGTCTGCCGGGGTTGCATGGCCATGTTGGTGGGGAAGGCGCCGCGGGGCGGCGGGACCTGCACCGGCATGGCTCCGAAGGACGGCTTCTGCCTGACCATGCCGGGGAAAGCACCGGGGAGGTTGGTGGTGGGAGAGGCGGAGGAGTAAGGCTGGGGGTACATGCCGGGTTTCTGCTCCATCATAAGCGGTGGGGTGGACTGCTGTGGCTGGAACCGCTCTGTCAGGGCTTCCAGCCCGCCGCCCTGGGGGAGGAAAACATCACTGTGAAGCTCCACCAGCACCTGACCTCTCCCTGGAGAGCTCAGAGAGGATGGAGAATGTGGCTGGCATGGCCCGGCTTGCTTGTAAGGATGCTGCTGCCTGTTATCCTCACCCCTTGGGCCAGGCTTCAGCCTGTGTGAGAGCTACCACTGCACTGAGGAGGGCTTAACAGACCTTACATGGACAGAAATCACTGAATCACAGAACAGTTTGGGTGGGAAGGGACCTTTAAAGGGTATCTAGTCCAACCCTTCTGCAGGGACATCTTCCAATAGTGCAGGTTTCTCAGAATCTAACCTCACCTGGAATGTTCCAGGGATGGGGCTGCTATCAGCTCTCTGGGCAACCTGGGCCTGAGTCTGATTGCCCTCAGTGTAAACTATTTCTTCCTTCTATCCAGTCTCTCCTCTTCTAGTTTAAAACCATCACCCCTTGTCCTGTCACAGCAGACCCTGCTAAAAATCCTGTCCCCAGCTTTCTAACAGTCCTCTTTAGGTACTGAAAGGCTGCAGTAAGGTCTCCCTGGAGCCTTCTCTTCTCCAGGCTGAACAACCCCAACTCTGATCCTGTCCTCACAGCAGAGGGGTTCCAGCTCTCCAATTATTTTTGTGGCCTCCTCTGGGTGTGCTACAACAGGTCCATGTCTCTCTCTCTCTCCTGTGCTGAGGACTCCATCTTTTAGCTTGCTTGGGAGCAAAGACCAAGGGAAAGGCTTGTTTTGGCTCAGGGCTTATGTCCCTGGGCTGGTGGGTGGTTGCAGGATAGTGATCGATGATGATGCCTTCCTCTGCCCTCCCCACCTTCCTCTTCAGTGTCTGCTAGCACTGAGCTCCTCATCTGAGCTTCAAATAGCAGCATGCTTGGTTGGGCAGACCCTAATCGTCAGAGGATCAACCTGAACATGGGAAGTAATTTGTGTTCTCTCTGCTTTCCTGGTTTTTGCAGCCTCTGAGGCTCAACCGAAGGTGTTTTGTGTCCCCCAAGAGCGCCTTGATTGGAGGCCATGTCCAAGGGTGGCAGCCATGGACTCCCAGGACTTAGAGGGCTCATGGGGAAACACAGCTCTATACCTGTGGTGCTCATGGACACATGCCAGGAAACTAAGAGAGTCAGGACCTTCTGGTCTATAGTAGAACCATTTCTTCACAAAGGAGCCGTATTACAACCACAGGGATGATTTCCACACCAGCAAATCAGGAGGAGATAGCTTAGCTCAGACAGAGAAATTTGATGTTTGAGCTATGAACCCACAGAGAAGTGACACTTTGGAGCCAGAATCCTTAACCTGAGTCCCACGGGGTAAAAGCAAGCTGTGTTAAGAGAAACCACACAGACCACCCTGCTTTTGGGATTTGGTGAGATGGTGCCCATCAAAGGAGAGAGGCTTGAAGGCAGGGATGAGGATATGGGAAGGGTGTTGAGGAAAACATATCACTTAGGATCAGTTAAGATTGTGGTGGGGAAAAAAAAAAAGTGTCTTAAGATAAATTAAGATGGAGTTTATCTGGTTCAAGGGCTGGACAGCAGGACATAAACCAGCAGCCTGAGATGGGCAGAAACTATGGACCTGCTGAAATGAAGCTCTATCCCCAAACCACTCAATTTCCAGCTGCCTCCTGATTAAACTGAGGGCAGATATCTCCAGCACTCCACCCCACCACGTCTGTGGAGGCATGGAGAAGATGGTGGATTTGGTGGATGCGAGCTCCTACCTGCCAAGGACACATCCTGAAGGGGAACTAGCAACACATCTTCATCCCCCCCCCATGCCTCTCTGCTGTCTTGGTGTTTCTCTAAGGGTGGATTTCCAGCAAATATTTCATGGAACTATTCAAAATATTTCTGAAGTTCAGCCAAAGCCATGGAAAAAGGCCAAGATTCCCATTAACAAAATGATCCCTGGATGTGAGCAATGCTGGGGTGGGGTCCAAACATGAGATAATCCCTCTCCAAGGCAGGTGTTCTGTGGCAAGGGAAATGCTGGATTGGTGTGGGGATGCTTGGAAGCATTGGAGTACCATCTCAGGGCATCTCAGTCCAGCAGTCCAGTGCTCCCAGACCCTGTCTGGTGAGGAAAGGGTTGCTGGGGAGCTCTGCCAGCTGAGTCTGCAAAACCCTTGTGAAAACACTGAGCTGTTGCAGCTGCATCTTTGGCAAGAGTACCTTTGATCTTTGTACCACAGAGGCTGAACTCCCTACCCCTAATCTGAAAAAAAAAAAACCCAGGCAGGTGATGAGTTTGAAGGCACAGCCTTGAGAAAAGGGACATGGCAAATAGTTGACTCAGGGGTTGATTCACTGACAGGTCCCCCAAACTGCTGATGGAAAGATAAACTCTCCCAGCAGCTCAGGCATCCTGGTGGGGCTGCAGAAGATATGTTACCTCCAGGCTTAAACGTTGCAGGATCAGGCCCAGAGCTGACAGAGGGATTTGCTCTGAGGAGCTTGTTGCTAAGGAAATCCCATTTATTAGAAAATCCCATTTATTTTTCATTGAAAAAGACCTTTAAGATCACATAATTGCAGAATCACAGAATGGCAGGGGCTGGAAGGGACCTCGAAAGCTCATCTAGTCCATGCCCCCACCAGAGTAGGATCACCTGTACCGGGTAACACAGGAACAAGCCCAGGTAAGTTTTGAATATCTCCAGAGAGGGAGACTCCACAACTTCCCTGGGCAGCCTGTTCCAGTGTTCTGTCAGCCAATCATCAGCTTCAACTGTTAACCCAGCACTGCCAGGTCACCACCAAACCATGTCCCTCTACACTTCTTTTAAGTCACCCCAAGAGATGGTGACTCCACCACTTCTCTGGGCAGCCTGTTCCAGGGGCTGACAATCCTTTTGGGTAAGAAATTGTTCCTCATGTCCAACCTAAACCTTCCCTGGCGTGACTTGAGGCCATTTTCTCTTGTCCTACTGCTTGTTCCTTGCTCCAGCCTCGTTTCAAGAGACATTAGCAGGCTCTTGGTTCTCATCCTTGTTTTGGAAAAAGCGTGTGAGTGCTACGGGACACAGAGAAAGAAACCACTGGAAGACAAATCCCATCTAATTTTCCATGTCCCTTACAGCCAGCTTTCTGCCCCCTGCTGTGTCCTAGTATTTAGGAAACCCTGGACCCTTCAGAGGCATCTGCCCCCACTGCTATCTGCAAAGAGGGAGGCTCCAGGAAGGGCTCAGCTGCAGAAAGCAGGGCGCCAGCACTATCCGGGTAAGCACTGCTAAAAGCAAACCTCATTTATTTTTCTCCCTGTGGTTCAACCAGAGACAGAAGGGCAGCTGCACTGTAAGCCAATCTTGATAGTCAGGGTTTCATACCAGTGAGGCCATTAGATATATTATTAGGCAGCACAACCCAGGCTCAGGAATCCCAGGCTGTGGGATTCCAGCTGGAAGGCTCCTCTGTGCCCTGTTTCCCCCCCTAGTAAGGTGGGGAAGTGGAACACAGCCTCACAACTCTCCCTGTTACATGAGCTGCCTGGGGCCGAAACTGCTCAGCTGCCTCTTTGCCAGGCTGCTGGTTCTCATGGGGGATTGTGTTTGAAAAGAGAAGTGAGGTATTGTGTTTCACAGGGCTGTTCTCCAGCTGGTTTTGTGGAGGGAGAGAGAACAGCGCAGTGTTAAGTATCGTCTCTCAATCTGATGCGCTCGTGTGTTCCCACTCACATCTGGCCTCCCATTACCAGATGTTGGAAATCCTCCTCCACACTCATGTCAAGCCTCAGCATTTGGCCCTGCATGTGACCTCCAAAGAGTCCCGTGAGTGGTTCTGTCTTTACCTGAACCAATTTGTCAATCCCCAGAGCTCGATCCAGCTCAGCCAGCTCCGTCTCGTCCTTGCCGCTGAGGAAGGAGACGAGCTGCTCGAGCAGGGCTTTCTCGTCGTTCCGACCCTCCGGCGTGGTGGGAGGACACAGCAGCTCATCCAGCTGTGAGGTGATGCACTGGCTGCAGAAAGAAGAAGCCAAGAGGAGGCATGTTAAGGTTTATGAAGGAGGCTGAGCTGGGAGACGCTCGAGTGATGTGGCCCCTATGGCCACGGGCACTGGCTCCCACCCCTGGCTCCAACATAGGCTGAGCCTGCTCAAACTCACTCCTTGTCCCAAAACCTGCTAGCATGGATTAACCTCTCCACGAAACAAAGCCAGGGCAGCATTTTGGTGAGGTGTGGGAAGAAAACTTTGGTGCTTTTGCAGGCTTTGCTCCCGCAGGAGTTTTGGACAGGACAGCGAGAGGCAGAGCAAAACTTCTGCCGGCACGCAAGAGGGAAGGCTTGGATGGAGCTGGAGCAGCTGGAAGCAAAGCAGCTGAAGGAAAAGGAGAACCTCTGAGCTGCAAAAATCAGATTCCTACAAAGTTCTCTCTGTATTCTTTGGGAATAAGATTAATATGTAATGAGAGACATTCCAATGACGTGACTAATTGGAGTCAATCGGATTTGCCGGCTCCGAGATGATGAAGAGAGCCGTGGCACATCACGCTTGCAGGGAGGCACAAAGGCGAGGGCTCCAACGTGCCAGCAGTTCCCAAGCAGCAGACATGTTTATCCTTTTAGCTCCAGATGAGGACCAGATGTACAGTAAGGAACTGAAGCCAATCTGACCCAGACTGCTGCAGCCAACACACGCAGCCTAAGCCAGGGAACAGAAACACTCGGCACTGGGGCTTCTTAAATTGCAGAGCGCGAGTGGAGAGGGAAGAGAGGAGACGAGAGGTGAAGAGTAGGGCTGGTTTCCCTCTGCAGCCAAGGTTCCTGCTACTTGCTGCTTGTGTCAAACCCGTTGTTTGAGTGCCAAGCACAAAGGACAAAGTTTGCTGCACAGACAAGGGGAAGATGGGCTTCTTTTCCACGTTAACAGGCAGCTAGAGGAGAAACTCAGGTTGGCTTTGTCTCTTCAGGCCATGCTGGACTTCTACATGGATGGCAAAAGTTGGTTTATAAAGAGGTTGTGGGGACAACACAAACCTTATGTAGGAAAGAAACCTCTGCTGTGTCCTGCTTTGTAGACCAATCCAGTTTGCAGAGCCTTCCCCACTCCTGCTCTCCTCCTCCACCACGCTAATGTGGAATTCAGACGAGTCTCCAGGCAGGTGATGAGTGGGCAGAGAAGACCCTGGACCCTGTGCATTATGTCACTGTGTCAAAGATTTTCTATCTACCACAACCCTCCAGGCTTTTTTTTTGAGATGAAAGCTCTGGTTTTGCATGTGGTGAAGAGAAGAAATTCAGCTTTTGGCAGAGATGGCATCAAATGGTGCTTGAGGTCCTGTAAACCATCTCCCTGGCATGGCCTTCAAGTGCTGCTCCAAAAGGCTACAAGTCTCCAGCCTGCCACAGATATCCTTGGAACCTCAGGCATCTCAGATGGCACTGGATGCCAGCACAGAGGCAACCGAATCGAGCCCTGGGAGGCGTGTTTGACCTTGAGGGATTAGAGGAACACTTTTGAAATGGTGACCTGACTTGCTTTGAGGAGCCTTGGACCTGGCCCAAAGTCTTCCTCTGCTGCAGAAGACACAACAGCACTTATGCTTAGGACATGAAAGAGTGGATGTTGTTGTTGTCCCACTTCAGGAGTAGACCATGGGCATCTTCCCAGCTGGAGCACATCTGCAAGTCTTGAAGAGCAAAGTCCAGAGGCTTCTCCCCAGCAGGATCTCTGCTCTCGGCTGCAGTGGAAGTGAGCTTTTGTAGCTCATCACCACACCGCTAGATGGAAGTGGTCAGACTCCATCAGGATGCTGCCAAGGAAAGTGTCACACATGATGCTCCATCAGACCTATGGTTACTGAAGATTCAAGAGAGAGCTGAACTGGGAATCAGCTTCTTTCAGTGTTGCTTCTGCCTACCACCTCTGGTAGGAACCACCCATGCCTGGATTTCCTAATTCAGGAGGAGCAGAGACTTACCAGGACAAGCAAGCCTCCACCTTTCCCCTTGCTGTCATCTTGTGGCATTGGTCCATATGTTGGCTCTGCTGATGGCTCCACCATGTGGGAAGCCCAACTTTGCTGTAGGGAGCTGATGGAGCCATGTGAAGTCCTACCATGTAGCATGGTTTTCCTTATTTTCTCCCTGCTCAATGCCAAGAAAAATCAAAGACGACCTCCTGAAACCCTAACCAGGCTGCAACGTTAAGGTGTGCTTGGAACTTTCCAAAGGCAGGGACTGTATGAGATCTGTTGCCACCACATCTCCCCAGCCTTTGGGCAGATGCTACTGCTCCACCAGTCTAACTTTGTCTCCTGATAACTACCTGAGGTGTTTTTCCCACCTGAGGACTCAAGAGATGCTGCTGCCAAACACTTCTCTCCTTGATACCCAGGCATGTCCCAAGCCTTCCATGCCAACCTGCATCTTCTCTCAGTAAATCTGCTGTGAAGGGTGAGACAGAAGAAAATCCAGCTCCCTTCTTCCCAGCTGCTCTGCCTGGGGGCACAAAGACACCTCTACCCAGCCAGCCCCACTCAGTGCTGGCAGCACAAGGCTGCTGAGTAAGGTAAGGTATCACAGTATCACCAGGGTTGGAAGAGACCTCAAAGATCATCAAGTCCAACCCATCACCACAGACCTCAAGACCAGACCATGGCACCAAGTGCCACCTCCAAACCTGCCTTGAACACCTCCAGGTGACTCCACCACCTCCCTGGGCAGCCCATTCCAGTAGCCAAGGACTCTCTCAGTGAAGAACTTTCTCCTCACCTCCAGCCTAAACTTCCCCTGGGTCATTCTTACTCCAGAAGGAGCATTTTAAGGAACACTCATCCCTTCAAACAGAGTGATTTTTGAGCAGCTCTGCCCTTTGCCAGGGGTGCCCCACAGGCTTTATCTCAGCAAAATGATGACACCAGCAAGTGGCTTCCTTGTGGCAAGGGCTTGGGCTGATTAAATCCCAATTAAGCAGGGATTTGTTTTATCTCCCATCTCTTCCAAGCAGCAAGAGGCTAAGTCTTGACAGCAGAAGGCCCAAAATCCAGATGCAGTAACTCTCTTCCTGTGTTGAGCAAAGAGCTTTTAGAAGTTAATCCACATTTAGCCCTTACAAAAAGATATTTGGCTTCCAGCTTGCTCAAATCCAACTCTTAGATGTGTCTTCTTCAGGACTGCAGAACAGACTCTGCTCATCTGCTAAAGGTTTTAATTAATAGAGGAAATTCTGCCTCTCCACAAAGCAGAGCAGGGCTTTGGCAGGAAGATCACAGAATCATAGGATGATTGGTGTTGGAAGAGACCTCTGGAGATCATCTGGTCCAACCCCCCTGCTAAAGCAGGTACACCTAGAGCATGTTGCACAGGACAGCATCCAGGTGGGGTATGAATGACTCCAGAGATGGAGAATTCCCCACATCTCAGCAAGATGTGATGCTGAAGAACACCATCCCAAATAGTGGCACTGGCAAGGATCAGTGGGGACTTCATCAACCTTGGCTGCACCGTGGATATAGAATGAGAGAATTAAGAGAAGAGACCTCCCATTGCAAGGTCACCACCAAACCATGTGCCTCAGCACCACATCTGCACAGCTTTTCAGTCCTTTAAGGGATGGGGAATCCACCACTGCCTTGGGAAGCCTGTTCCAGGACTTGATAACTCTCTTGAGGAAGAAATTGGTCCTCATGTCCAACCTAAACCTCCCCTGGAGCAACTTGAGGCCATTTCCTCTTGTCCTATCACTTGTTCCTTGGGAGAGGAGACCAACCCCCACCTCACTACAACCTTCTTCCAGGGAGCTGCAAAGAGCAAGAAAGCCTTCCCTCAGCTTCCTCTTCTCCAGGCTAAAGAGCCCCAGTTTCCTCAGCTGCTCCTCTCAAGACTTGTACTCTAGAGCCTTTGCCAGCTTGGTTGCTCTTCTTTTGACACCCTCTAGCACCATAATGTCCTTGGAGCGAGAGGCCCCCAAAACTAAACACAGGACTCAAGGTGTGGGCTCAGCTGAGCACAGGGGGACAATCCTTGCCCTAGTCCTGCTGGCCACATTATTGCTGATCCAAGCCAGGCTGCTGTTGCCTTTCTTAGCCACTCTGGCATGCACTGGCTCATCTTCAGCAGGCTGCTGACCAATGACCTGGGTCCTTTCCACCATGCAGTTTCCAGCCGTTCCTCCCTAAGCCTGGAGTATTCACAAGGTTGTTGTGACCCTAGTGCAGGACCTGGTACTTGGCTTTGTCTAACCTCATACCAGTGGCCTTGACCCATTGATCCAGCCTTACTGGGTCCCTGTGTAGATCCTCCCTCCCCTCAAGCAGATCAACATCCCAGCCCAGCTTGGTGTCATCTGCAGCATACATGGGTTTATGTGGGCTCAGACAAACCCTGGATGTTTTCCCCAAGGCCAACTTCCTTGTCTGTTCTGTCCCTAGAGAGGCTATAGATGTCATTTCTTGCATCACAGCACCCTACACAACCCTGGGATCAGGAGCAAGCATTGCTGCACTTGCAAGGTTTCCAGACAGGCAAGGACACTTCTCTGACATCCCAGTGTTGTCCTGGGAGAGGTTGGGAAGCCACCATCCCCATGGAACTTACTCTTCAGGTTTATTCAGCGTGCCTCGATTCATGGCTGCCATGCTGCTATCTGTCCAGGGGATCTGCTCCCCCATTCCTGGCTGTCCAAACTGGTGATCTGGCACCCCCATCTCCAGCTCAGGCATTCCTAGGGGGAAAAACAGGATGGGGAGAGAAAATGTCAGCATGTGGGAAGGACAAAGGATGCTGCCATGCGGAACAGGCAAGCTCAGAGCACAAGCTATCAACTGTGCCCTAAACCATCTGTAAAACAGAAGCCAAAGTTCACCACTTAGGGCTGTTTTCAACCCAAACTTAAAGATTTCAGGTGGAGTTCCCTAACCTGGACATACCATGTAAGGGTGTAGGCAGATCCTGCACACACAGCAGGTAGAGGTGACACAGTGTGCTTGATGTGTGCTAATGCTATGAAAAGGTTTCCCTTTCAGCACATTTCTAGCAAGGTTTTCCAAATTTCATCAAGTTAGAAGGTGGTTCTTGAAGAAAAATAGTTACTAACAGAGATTTTATGTACACTTGCAGCCCAGAAACTGTCTCCTGAGTTACATCCAAAGCAGCGTGGACAGCAGGTCCAGGGAGGAGATTCTACCTCTCTGCTCTGCTCATTCCCCACCTGCAGTGCTGTGTCCAGATCTGGGGTCCTCAGCACAGGGCAGACATGGACCTGCTGGAGTGAATCCAGAGAAGGCTACAGAAATGATTCAAGGGCTGGAATCCCTCTGCTGTGAGGGCAGGCTGAGAGGCCTTTAAAAATCAAGTCTCTTGGGAGACCTTCTTGGGGCCCTTCATTGCTTAAAGAGGCCTGTCAGAAAGACGGGGACAGACTTTTAGCAGGGCCTGTTGTGACAGGCAAGGGGTGATGGTTTTAAATTAAAAGAGGAGAGATCCAGACCAGAGAGAAGGAAGAAACTGCTTACACTGAGGGCAGTGAGACCCTGTCCCAGGTTGCCCAGAGAGGTGGTAGGAGACCCATCTCTGGAACCACTCCAGGTCAGGTTGGACAGGGCTCTGAGCAACCTGCTCTAGTTGAAAATGTCCCTGCTGGGTGGTTGGACTAGATGGCCTTTGAAGGTCCCTTCCAATCTCAAGTATTCTATGATTTTAGCTCCGAAAAGAGGCCACTCTTTAGCATTTTCTGCCTTTCTTCTGGAGAAAAGTTCATTTGCAGAGGGAAGGAAGCCAATGCAATTACATTAGGTTGCAGTAGAACTTGGAGCCCAAGCTCAGGACAGATATTTAGGAGGTTAGAGACCTTACATCATCCCCATTTGAAAGAAGGATTGGGGCTGAAGTTCAATTGTCATCTCAGCTAAACCAGCCCATGGAGAACCTGGGAAGTGGAAACTGTAGGCACAGTTCTGCCTGAGGTGGCATCTCTGCCACGCTGAGATGCACCTTCAGCAGCCACTCCTATGCCAAAGCCTCAAGTTTCTAAGAGAAGTGCTGATGAAGGCAGTTGCTAAAGATGAGAATCTCTCTTGGATCCTGATGGTGCCAGCAGCAGCTGTGGCAGCTCCAGCCAGGGCAAACAGGCACAGTCTGAGTGCAGCCCATCCCCAAAATGGTCCTCAGGCTTGTTGAGGCTCAAGATCATGGATTTTCTCAGAGCTTCATTTACCAGGGTGTGGGTGACCCTCCTCATAGAATCACTGAATCATTAAGGTTGGAAAATGCCTCTAAGATCATCCAACTGCCAACCCAAAGTCATCATGACAGTTAAATAACATCCTGAAGTGCCATGCCTACACTTCTTTTGGACATTGCCATGTTTATGGGTTCCACCACTGCCCTGGGCAGCTTGTTCCCATGCTTGAACACTCTTTCAGTAAATAATTTTTTTCCTAATATCCAACCTAAACCTTCCTGGTGCAAGTTCAGGCCCTTTCCTCTTGTCCTATTGCTTGTTACCTGTGAGAAGAGGCCAACACCCACCTCACTTCAACCTCCTTTCAGGGAGTTGTAGAGAGTGAGAAGGTCTCCCTTCGATCTCCTTTACTTCAGTCTAAACAACCCCAGTTCCCTCAGCTGCTCTTCACAAGACTTGTGCCCTAGACCCTTCACCAGCTTTGTTGCCCTTCTATGGTTAGCTTCCAGCACCTCAATGTCTTTCTTGGAGTGAGAGGCCCAAAAGCAAAGCCAGTATTCAAGGTGTGGCCTAACCAGTAGAAGAGGACAGTCCCTGTCCTAGCCCTGCTGGCCACACTGTTTCTGATCCAAGCCAGTGGCCACCTGGGCACACTACTGGCTTGTCTTCAGCTGGTTGATGACAAACAACCCAAGGTCCTTTTTCTGACAGGTAATTTCCAGCCATTCTTCCCTAAGCCTGAAGTATACATGGGGTTGTTGTGACCAAGTGCAGGACCCAGCACTTGTTCTTGTTAAACCTGATGCCATTGGCCAAAGCACACACCTCAGAGGGACAGAATCCCATCCTCTTGCCCACTGTTTGGGGACCATGGGGCTCATTGCCATCAGCCTTGCACTAGCCAGCAAGGAGCAGGTCCCTCAGAACATCACTACAGCCAGCTGCAGGCTGGTGATGCCCCAGCACAGCTAGTGATGGAGGAGAGCCTCCATTCTCACCCTGTAAGAACCTTGTCTGTGGGATGGAGACGTAGGGCTGAGTCCTGTAGGGGCTCTAGCAGCCCATCCATCTGGTTTGCTCAGGTCCATCAATCCTTCCAACCCTCCAGCAGATCAACACTCCCACCCAGCTTGGTGCTATCTGCCTTCTCGCTGAGGGTGCCCTCCATCCCCCTGTTCAGCTCACTGATCAAGGAACCTTAGTGCAGCCTGGAGCAGCTGCCCAGGGCTGCAGTGCCCAGGGCTGTACGTACCTGTGTCGGGTGGGAAGGGGTTTGGGGCGGTCACTGTGCCCCTGCCCTGCTGGGCCGGGCCGCGGGCGTGGGGGCTGCTGCCGTTGCTGCCGGGGCAAGGGACCTGCCTCAGCTGTGCCGGCTCCAGCGTGTCGCAGAACTCAAAGGGGGCCCGGGCAGCCTGTACGCCCTGCCCGCTGCTCATGGCTGCAGATTCAGGAAACCACAAAACAACAACAACAAAAAGCACAAGTCAGCTCTCTGCCCAGGGCTCCCTGCTCCACCAGCACTCACTGTGTGCCATGCCCAGCACGTTTGGAGTGTGAGAAGGGATGGGATGTCACCTGGGCTAAAACTGAAGGCTCAGTTCCATGGGAGGTTTGGTCACCTGCAACCACTCTGGGGAAACACCCCCCAGGATCACATGAAATAGGTGTTGGTGACAATAGCAACCGAGCAGCACCACAGCTCCTGCATGCTGTGTGAGGGTAAGGGAGCCAGGCTGGCACCCAAACACCAGCAGCTGGAGTTTAAAATAATCAGATGGGCCTTAAAATAAATCAGCTGGCCACAACAAAAGCGGGAGGGATGGGGTCTGCATCCACTCAGTGCACAGAGGGTTTGAGCACTGCTAAGGCAGGGGTATCAGTGCATTATGTAATCACAGGATCCCAGCATGGTCACCCACAGCAGGCTGCATCCAGGCAGGTTTGGAACCTCTCCCGAGAAGGAGACTCCACAACCTCTAAGGGAAGCCTGGTCCAGGGCTATGGCACCCTCACAGGGAAGCTTTTCCTCACATTCAGATGGAACTTTCTGTGTTCCAGTTTGTGCCCACTGCCCCTTTTCAGTCACTGGGAACCACTGAAAAATTTTGCCAAATCCTCTTGGTCCTCGCCCTTTAGGTATTGATGAGCACTGAGAAGATCCCTTCTCAGGCTGCTCTTCTGCTGGTGGATGAGAAGCTCAACATGAGCCAGCAGTGTGCAGTTGCAGCCCAGAAAGTCAACCAGATCCTGGGCTCCATCAGCAGAAGTGTGGCCAGCAGGTCGAGGGAGGTGATTCTGCCCCTCTGCTCCACTCTGGTGGGGGTCTACAAAAAAGCTTAGGAGGGACTTTTTAGGCTATCAGGTAGTGACAGGACTAGGGGGAATGGAGCAAAGCTGGATGTGGGGAGATTCAGACTGGAGGTGAGGAGGAAGTTCTTCAGCATGAGAGTGGTGAGAGCCTGGAATGGGTTGCCCAGGGAGGTGGTTGAGGCTCCATCCCTGGAGGTGCTTAAGATCAGGTTGGATGAGGCTGTAGCCAACCTGATCTAGGGTAGATCTGCCCATGGCAGAGGAGTGAAACTAGATAATCCTTGCAGTCCCTTCCAACTCTAACTGATTCTATGATTCTCCAGGCTAGACAGCTCCAGGTCTCTCAATCTCTCCTCATGGAGATGCTTCAGTCCCCTCAGCATCTTTGTAACCTGTCTTGGGACTCTCTCCAGTAGTTCCCTGTCTCTCTTGAACTGGGGATCCCAGACCTGGACCCAATGTTGCAGATGTGGCCTCACTAAGGGAGCAGAGGAGAAGGAGAACTTCCCTTGACCTGCTGGCCACACTCTTCTGAATGCATGCCAGGAAACCATTTGTCTTCTTGGCCATAAGGGTACATCACTGGCTCATGGGGAACTTGTCCACCAGCAGTTCCTGGTCCCTCTCTGTGGAGCTGATTTCCAGCAGATCAGCCCTGACCCTGTCCTGGTGCAGGGAGTTATTCCTCCCCAGGGGCAAGAGCCTACACTTGCCCTTCTTGAACTTCATGAGGTTCCCCTTCACTCAGCTCTCCAGCCTGTCCAGGTCTTGTTGAATGACAGCACAACCTGACACTGAGTGAGCCACTCCTCAGAGTCACCAAACTCTGTCCTTCATGCAAGTTGATGAAGTTGAACAAGAGTGGACCTGGTCCTGACTCCTAGGGAACATGACAAGCTAGAGGCCTCCAGCTGGAGTCTGCCCTGCTGATCAGATGCTGAACCTGGAGTGATCAGAGGTGAAGCTGAAGCATATCAGTTAAAGTGCAGCTCCCTAGCACAAGGTAGCCACATCAGTGAGGCTCTGCTCTCTCCTGAGTGGCCTTGGCACAGAAGACAGGTCCTGTCACCTGTGGCAACTAGAGCTGAGCCCTCATCAGCAATGATGTCCTTCCTCTGTAGTTCTCACCTATCATCTGCTGGCTTTAAATCACTTAAAATTGTGTCATTAGGCTTCACATTATTCTAATTTTTATCTAGCTAAGCTTATGCAAGTTCAGCTGTAGTTTGCCATCAGGGAGCAGGTCTCAAATGCTCTCATTCAACAGAAAAACGTATGTCAGAAGCAACTTTCCAAGTCGTGGCCACCAGCCATGGCTGTTGGCAACTACTCTCCCAGTCAGCAGCACCTCTAAATCCTTGGGGACCAGCATAGGGGTGCACTGCTGCAGCACCTGCTCTGGTCCTGCTGGCCACATTATTCCTGATCCAAGCTGGGTGCTGGTAGCCTTTGCCTGGGCACACTGCTGGCTCATCTTCAGCCAGCTGTCAATCAACACCCACAGGTCTTTTTCCTCTGGGTAGTTTCCAGCCACTCTTCTCAAGCCAAGGGTGTTCATGGGATTGTTGTGACCCAGGTTCAGGACCCAGCACTTGGCTGTGTTGAACCTCATCCCATTGGCCAAGGCACCCACCTCAAAGGGACAGCACCCTGTCCTCTTCCCCACTGTTTGCTGGGAGACCACAGGGCTCATTGCCATCAGCCTTGCACTAGCCAGCAAGGAGCAGGTCCCTCAGAACATCACTACAGCCAGCTGCAGGCTGGTGATGCCCCAGCACAGCTAGTGATGGAGGAGAGCCTCCACTCCCACCCTGTAAGAACCCTGTCTGAGGGATGGAGACGTACGGTTGAGTCCCGCGGGGGCTCTAGCAGCAGTGCTGGGCTGCAGGGGGGCTGCCAGCATCTCTGGTTTGACAGCAACTCCGGCCACACCACTCTCATTTCTCTCTGGGCCACACAAGCCAGGCAGTTGAGCTGCCTTCTCCAACGAGGGCAGGAGCTGGTCCAGCTGCTCCAGTTCCGCAGCAAACTAGGGAAGGAAAATAGAAAAATCACAGTTAAGTGATTTAGCCCAAACAAACATGAGAGAGACCATAGGCCCCACAGAATCCCAGCATGCTCATCTTGGAAAGGACCTCTGGAGATCATCTAGTACAACCCTCTTGCTAAACCTGGGTCACCCAGAGCAGTTTGTCCAGGGTTGTGTTCAGGTGGGTTTAGAATCTCTCCAGAGGAGGCTCCACAACCTCTCTGGGCAGCCTGGTCCAGAGTTCCATCACCCTCACAGCAAAGGCATTTTTCCTCCGCTTCAGATGAAGGTTCCTGGGTTCCAGTTTGTCCTCTTTGCCCTGTTGCTGGGCATCAACAAAAAGAGTCTACCCCTACCCCTCTTAGTCTTCTCCAGGCTAAACACCCCCAGGTCTCTCAGCCTTTCCCCATCAAAGACAGACTCTCAGCATTTTTGTAGCCTGCGCTGGACTCTCGCCAGTAGCTCCCTTTCTCTCTTGAACTGGAGAGCCCAGAACTGGACACAGTAATGTAGGAGGTAGCCTCACTGGGGCAGAGTAGAGGGAGGGAAGAACCTCCCTCAACCTGTTGAGCACACTCCCAGAATCAAAGAATCATTACAGCTGGGAAAGACCTTTAAGATCATCAAGTCAACCATTATCTAACCTCCGAGTTTGCTGCTAAACCATGCCCCTTAGCACCATATCTTTGCATTCTTAAAGTGCCTCAGGACACCATCTGCCTCCTTGGCCACAAGGGCACATTGCTGCCTCATGGCAGTACTCCCAGGTTCTCCTCCATAGAGCTGCTTTCCATCAGCTCAACCCCTAACCTGTACTAGTGCAAAACCCAACACTGCTCACTCCATCTCTTGCCAAAACACCTGTGCTGGTTTGAGGCTAATTGGAATATTTTAATAGAGAAAATTATATTATAGGCTGTAAAAAGGAAAACAATGGTGATGTCTCCCTCACTCATAGGCTTGCTGAGATGTTTAGGAAAAGAACTCAAAACATAGATAACACAGTGAGACTCTAGGGCACAACATCTCGGGCAGTCTAGCAGCTTCTGGCTTCTCTCTGCCGATTAATCTCACTGAGTACTTTTCTTCTCACCCCCCTGGCCGATCCTCCAAGCTCACCTTGCACGTAAGGCAGACCTTGGGGTAAGGTACAGGGGTGGGGAGAAGGTGGAAGGGTGGTTGGGAGCCCCTCCTGGGGTCTCTGATTTCTGGGAGGGGAGTTGTGTTTCTGTATTACCTTCAACTTGTATATTTCTGTAACTATTCCTGTCTATAGTGTATATCTCTGCTTGTACATTGTGCTGAGCTGTAAATAGAGCTTCAGTCCTTAACTTCCAGCTGGCTGAGTTCTAGTCTGGGTCACTTTACAAAGTGTGGGGAGTGGAGAACTCCCAATCCATCCCAACACCCAAAGATCTCACACAGATGGAGAACCAGCCCCACCGGCACAGAGCCTGAGGGGACAAGGACTGTCCTCACTCCATGCACGGGTCCCCACTCTGGTCCTCAACAGCAGCTTGGAGATGCTTGCACTCTGCAATTAGCATAATTATTAATGAGATGTAACCTCCAGCTATTTAAATGGGAGGCAGTTTCCTTTGTTGCCGTGCATATGCTTCTGCCGCAAGGGTAATGATTCAAAAATGGGCTTTCCTAAGAAGCAGAAATGATTTTTGGCAACAAGTGTCCAAAACTGACATTGGCCTCGGGCATTTTATTTCCCTCAATGGGGTAGTAAAACATTATCCAGCTTTTCCAGCCTTTATCACTGCTAAGAGGATGAAGAATGGATGTTTAACCTGGGAAGTCGAACAGGGAAGTGACTGGGAAAGGGATTTGCTCCCCTGGCTTTAACAGCAGTGCTGTAATGCAGTATGTTGGGATTAAAGGGGCTGAGATAAATAAGCTTTGCTTAAAAAGAAACAAAATATCTGAAGGGAAACTAAATGCTTCAAAATCTAAGGAGGCTCTTCCAGAAGAACCCCATCTCAGCATTAAGGATAGCCTAGCCATTAAAACAGAGTAATTAAAAGACAACTTGATAGCACTAGGGAAACTCATGGCATTTGAGAGAGGGAATGATGTTCCACTCCAGGGAAGGTGGAGACATGTGGGAGGAATTTGGATCCTGCTTTGATGAGAGGCTTTTCCACCAGCTGAGACACAAGGCTGCAGCCATTGGCCCCTGCCCATGATAAAGAGAATCACAGAATAGTTTTGGTTGGCATAGACCTTTAAAATCAAGTCCAACCCTTAACCCAGCACTGCCAGGTCACCACTAAACCATGTCCTTCAGCACTGCTTTTCAATCCTTCCAGGGATGGTGATTCCACCACTTTCCTGGGCAGCCTTTTCCAGGGCTTGACAATCGTTTCTGGGAAGAAGAACCCTTTCAGTGAAGAACAGCTGAGAGGCTGTTCACTTTGGGCACCCCTGAGACGCTTCTGCTCTTCCCTGGCTGACCAAGTAGTGTTACATGAAAGTGCACTGGGAGCAGCAGGCGTCATTGTTACAATTCATAACAGACTAATCAGGCTTTTTCTTCTCCCCTGTATCCTTTCCATCAAATCCTAGCCCTAGAGGCCTGAGGAGCAGAACATCCTCACAGAGAGAATCAAACACAGCAAATTCAGCTGATGCAGGAGAAGCTTGTCTGTCTTAACCCTTCCAAATAATGTAATTTTCCCCCCAGAGATCTAAAGCTCAAGTTTGCTAAAGAAAGAGAATTGAAGCAAATTTGGAAATGTCCACAACTGGGCAGGAATACATCTCCATCTTCTCCTAGAGGGATGTCACTTGGGAGGTAGAGGGAAAAGAAGGGCACAAAGGCAGCTGTGGGCATCCAAAATTTAAGTGGTAAGAAAACAGGAGCAGTGATGTTCTTGTGCTGCTCGCTCGGCACATGAAGAGATTGGAGGATGGAGAGGTGGGAATGGAGGGCACGTGGTGGGAGCAGGCAAGTCTAACAAGTGCTAGGTTTTATTGGAAATGGCAGCTCCAAATCAGCCTGTAACAGAAAGCATGTGGAAATAAAACTGTCCTTAGCTGCCCAGCAGCAAAGGGTTGTTCACTCCTCAGAAAACGCGTTTTTGAAACTCTACAAACACCCTCCAGGCTCTTTTATTAACTCTGACAGCACTTGCTATGGTCCAACATGGAATCCTGACGCTCTCCAGCTGCTTTGGGAGGGATATTTGGAACAGAAAAGACATGAAGGAGCCTAAAAAATGTTCGTCTGCTTCCAGCAGTGCAGGAAAGGGGCTTATAAACACATTTGGGCTTGAGTCCTCCCAGCTCTGTGGTCCTCTTTGTGAGCAGAGCACAATTAACCAGTGCCTCATTTAATTAACAGAGCTTTTTTCCCTCTCTGAAGGCCAAAGTACCTGGAACCATCACTGATGGTCAGCAAAGAGCCTGCCCACATCCCTGTGCTGAGTAAATCATGCACATGGTGTCTGGGGGAACAGGCAAGCAAAGCTCGTCCCAAGCCTCAGCACTTTGCTTATTTCAGCTGCAGCCACACTCTGTGATGTGCTCCCAGCTCCATCAAAGCAGGTTGGGGTGGCTCTGTATGACAGCTTCTGCATCTCATAGAATCAAAGAATCACAGAGTAGCTTTGGCTGGAAGGGACCTTTAAAAGTTGTCTAGTCCAGCTTCCCTGAAGTCAGCAGGCCTCATCCACCCTGGCCTGGAAAGGTTCCTGGGATGGGGATCTACCACTTCTCTGGGCAGCCCAGGCCAATGTTTCATCACCTTCCCCAGGAGTATCATGGTGAGTAACTGGTTCTATGGCAGGTTCACTGCCCACCTGCACACTCCCATGAGCCTCCCAAAATAATCACACCTTGCCTTGGGTCTTCCTACCTCAGAGGCATGTTAACTGAATCACAGAACTACAGAATTGTTTTGGTTGGAAAAGACCTTTAAGATCATCAAGTCCAACTGTTAACCTAGCACAGCCAAGTCCACCACTAAACCACATCCTTCAGCATCACATCCCCGTGGCTTTTCAATCCCTCTGGGCACAGGGACTCTACCACTGCCTGAGCAGCCTGTTCCAGGGCTTGACAACCCTTTTGGAGAAGAAACTGTTCCTCATGTCTAACCTAAACCTCCCCTGGTGCAACTTGAAGCTGTTTCCTCTTGTTCCTTGGGAGAAGACACTGACACTCCCACATTGCTCCATCCTCCTCTGAGGCTGGTGATGGATCTCAAATGGGAGATGATGGGGAGGACAATCTCTCCAGTGAGGTGATGACACCAGGGCAGCACATTATGGGAAGAGATAAGGAGTTGGTTTCCTACTCTCCTGGAGGATAACCCACTGTGCCTCCCAAGCCAACTGAGCCCTTAACCTTCTTAAGAGACTTATTGTGCATTTGGTGTGCAGGGCTCTCCCAGAGCTCTGTCCTTCATCCTGTATCTCTCAGCACTGGGTGATCAGCCCTGCTCTTCGTGTCAGCCACTCTCTTCTCTTTGCTTAAAAAGGATTAAGCTGCCTTATCCCTGTTACCATCTACCCTGGCTTTCGGCAAGAGGAGATTCTTCTATTCATAGCTGTGTGTAATGAATATTTATACACTCAAATCTCCACTGCAGAGATCTGTCACTGGATTATTCGATTTAATAACACTTTTAGGATGACTCAAAGGCCTGTATAATCGCTAATCTCAACCAACAAGAGGGCAAAAGATTGAAAATTCCCTGGGACACCACCCCTGAATGTGCCCAGAGATGTAGAACCAAGAACCTTTTCACATGGCAACATATATGTGGTCAAGCCTCACACAAGGCCACCATTTGCAGAGATATGCCACATTTCTTTCTCATTTTTATGCATCTCAGTAAAGTTTCTCACTTACCCTTCCCTTCCCTTCCCTTCCCTTACCTTCCCTCCCCTCCCCTTCCCTTCCCTTCCCTGTCAAAATGGGAAGCAACAGGACAAAAGCAGACAGCACTGGTGCTGGAGAAGGTGGCACTAGCACTGAAGGGGGGGCACTAGCACCAGATCAGGTGACACCAGAAGTGGAGAATGTGGCTCCAGCACTGCAGAAGGTGGCACCAGCACTGAAGGATGTGGCAGCAGCCACAGGACATCTCCCCACACATCTCCCAGCCCCACCACCTCGCTGTGAAGGCAGCGCAGCAGCAGGTTTTGGGGGAAACTGCCTGCGTAACACAGGAGCATCCCAGCAGCACAGGAGCAAATGGGTCAACTCACCTGGCCCTGTGTCTCCAGCTTAACCTCCTCTGTGGCAGGAGGTTTGGGGAGTGGCACTGGGGCGGTGTTACAAGGCTCCATCTGCTCCGTCTTCTCCACCTTCACCTTGACATCATCCAGGCTGAGAGCCGGGGCTGCAGCAAGCTCCTTCTCATCCTTGTCCAGCAGGTAGCGTAGGAGCTGGTGATCCTTGGCGTCTTTTTTCTTCAGCGCCTCCGGCTCCAGTTTCATGTCCGGGGTGCCCGGCAGCTGGCTCTGAGCCGTGGGGGTGGGGTTCGGGGCACTCTCCTTCTTCTCGTGCTCCATGCCCAGGGTGGTGATGTCGGATGGGCTGCCCTCCTGAAGGAGTCTGTGCAAAATCTTGTGCCGCTCGGTCAGCGAGCTGTGGGAGGAAGGGCAGGAGCTGCTGGGAGGGTTGCCGGAGGTCAAGGGGCCGGCGGTGTTGGCGCAGGCTAAGGAATCTTTGCAGCTCGTGTCCACGTCGGCGTGTCGAAGCTGCTGCTCCGCCGTGCTGGCCAGAAGCTGGACCAGCTTATGGCTGGTGGTTTGGGGGCACTTGGTCTCCCCCTCCGCCAGCCTGTCGCTGGTGTGCAGCATGCCAGAGTCCAGTGGTTTGGCATCCCCTGAAGCACCATCTGACTGGATCATCTCGCTCAGGATGGAGGCGATCTCTTTGCTGTCCTTGGACTCTGCTTTCATGGGCTGCATGGCGAGGCGGCCGGGCGAGCTCTGGGAGCTGAGCTGTCTCAGCACGGGGGGCGGTGTAGAGTAGCCCACCGGCGTGCTAGGACCTTCGGTCAGCCCCTGCATAGAGTTTATGGGGGCGCTGGGAAAGGGTCTGGTGCCACCGGTGCCACAACTGCCCCCGCTGCCGCTGTTGGCCATGCCCACGGGGGAATGCATAGTAGGCATGGTGGGTGAGAAGGGATTGCTGGGTACTCTGGGTCTGGGCACCAGCCCTGGGCTGACCCGATGCCTTGGAGACATGAACTGTGGTGGGGTAATCCCTGGACTATTCATGGGGGAGCTATTGAGGTTCAAAGTGTGGTTACTGTTCTGGGGACCGGCTTGTCCCTGGCTTAAGGCAACATTGGCTCCTATCTGGTTCCCAGGTGAACATCCAAAGCTGGTTTGGCTGGTGCTGGAGTTGCTGTTGTGGAGGCCGGCGCCTGGCTGCTGGTTCACGTTGGTGGCCAACATGCTGCCGTTCGAGGGAGGGATGGAGGGTGGCAGGGCCATGCCTTGCCCTGGGGAGATGCTGGGGTTCAGCGAGGGGCTGACCCGGGGAAGGGACATTGTGGAGTTAGTGTTCTCCTGGGGTGAGAGCATGCCGTGATCCCTGTGGGAGAAGAAAAGGAGAGGAAAATCATAGAACCATAGGATTATGTAGGAAAAGACCTTTGAATTTGTTGAGTCCACCCATTAACCCAGCACCATCAAGTCACCACTAAAACACGTCACCCAGCACCACAGCTACACAGCTTTTCAATCCTGCCAGGCATGAGGAACTCCACCATTGCCCTGAGTAGCCTGGTCCAGGGCTTGACAATCCATTCAAGGAAGACGTTATACTTCATGTCCAACCTAAGCCTCCCCTGGCACAAGTTACGGAAATTTCCTCTTGGTTTATTGCTTGTTCCTTGGAAGAAGAGCCTGACCCTCATCTGGCTCTAACCTCCTTTCAGGGAGTGAGAAGGTCTCCCCTCAGTCTCCTTTCCTCCAGGCTAAACAACCCCAGTTCCCTCAGCTGCTCCTCACAAGGGTTGTACTCTAGATCCTTCATCAGCCTTGTCAGCCCAAACCTTTAGTGCTACTCAGGCAGCTCCTGCCTTTCCATGCTGCATAGCTCTGAAGCCCTGAGAGTATCAGCTCACAAGTTCTAATGGTCTCAGCCTTCCCCTCTCCACCAGTGCTTCTGGGTCCATTTCAGTAGCATGGAAGGAGTGCAGCAGCTTTAGCATTTCTCCAGAAACGCGGGGCTGCACAGGACTGCAGCTGCTCACCAGCTAAATCCTAAAGGCATCATCTTCTCTGGGTCTTACATTCCCACACGGCCAGAGTAGGACCATGCTCCAACAGTGTCCAACTCCTCCCCAGCCCCATCTCATTTCTCCAGGTCCACAGCCTCAACTCTCCCTGTCCTATGACTTTGTCATAGCCTCACCCTCCCCAAATATTTTAAGTTCTCCAGGGCAAGGCAGAAATGTGAAGCATGTCTATAAACCTCAACCTGAACCCACTGAGCCACCTCTTTGCAAAACAAGAACTATGAAGAGCAGCCATCACACTGCTTTTCAGCTTCAGCTTCACCACAGGGATCATATCTCCAAACCAGCAGCACAGAACACCAGCGGATCCTCCTTCCACTGTAGAGAAGGGCCACTCTGATGGCTCACCCAAGCACTGGCACAGCTGGGTAACAGCAAGGTGGGGACGTACCTGTCGATGACGTGGATGCCCATGATGAAGGGCTGCATCTCTGGGCTGGAGGGGTAGCAGAGCTTACACTTGGTGTGGGCACTAAGAACAGTCCCATCGCTCAGGGTGAATCGGTACGAGGGGCTGAAGGCTGTGCCACGTGTCATCACTGAAGGAGACAACCAGAAGCACATCACAGAACTGTTTTCTTTAGAAAAGACCTTTAAAATCATAGAATCATAGAATGGTTTAGGTTGGAAGTGACCTCAAAGATCATCTAGTTCCAACCCCCTGCCATAGGCAGGGACACCTCCCACTAGTACAGGTTACTCAAGGCCTCATCCAACCTGGCCTTGCACACCTCCAGGGAGGGAGCGTCCACAACCTCCCTGGGCAACCTGTGCCAGTGCCTCACCATCCTCACTGGAAAGAACTTCTTCCTAACATCTAGTTTAAATCTCCCCTCTGCCACTTTAAACCCATTGCCCCTTGTCCTGTCATTACAAGACCCTGTAAATAGTTCCTCCCCAGCCCTCCTGTAGGCCCCCTTCAGATACTGGAAGGCCATTACAAGGTCTCCTCGAAGCCTTCTCTTCAAGTCCAACAGTTAACCCAGCACTGCTAGCTCACCACTAAACCACGTGTCCCTCAGCACCATGTCTACACAGGCTGTCGATTCCTCCAAGGGTGGGGACTCCAACCACTGCCCTGGGCAACCTGTTCCAGGCCTTGACAACTCTTTTGGGGAAAAATTTGTTCCTTGTGTCCAACCTAAACTTCCCCCAGTGCAACTTGAGACCCTTTCATCTTGTCTTGTTGCCTGTTACTTGAGACAAGCGACCAAGCCCCACTTCACTCCAACTTCCTTTCAGGAAGCTGTAAAGAGTGAGAAGGTCCTCTGTAAAATAATAATATTTAGATTCTATTTGTCTCAATTCTGTATTTCCTGAAAGGTGAGAAGGTACCTCCCACTTGGAGGAGTTCCTCCAGTGCTACTCAACCCTTTCCCCTTTGGCACTTGGAAGTCACTATTGCAGCATTTACTTTTGCAGAAAGCATTTATCCAGCAAGGAGGACCATGCCCTGGCTTCTGCTTGCCAGCTCCAGCATATGCCAGTGAGGAAGAGGAGCCCCTTACCTTCTTGAAAGAGCTGTTTGGCATAAGAAGGCTCCCTGCCCTGTGGCTGGAAGAAAGCGTAGATGCATTTCCGCACCAGATCCTCCCAGCCTGTCCTGCCAGCGGCTCTCAGGGAACTGGTGTCAATGGAGATGATTTTACCTGAGCAGAGAGAGAGAAGCCACATTACTGAAGCACAGAACAAGAAATCCCTCAGCACAAATAGGTCCATAAATGTGGGAAAAAAAGCCAAGCCATGTTTGAAGCAGTGGCAAGAGCACACAAGGAGGTTATCTAGAAAGAGCTGGAGTTTCAAGAAGTTTCCTCTGAGACACACAATGACCTCTGCACGCTCCTTGGCCAGCCAAAGCTGACACAAAACCCAATAAGAAGCACCTTTGTGTGAAGGTATCCTCACTGATCCAGGGCTTGGGTCCTCTCATTCACACCCTCACCCAGTGGGACACCCTGCAAGCCACCTTGCCTTCCCCTCCAAGGGTCCTCCAAAGCAAGACTTACCACCCACTTTCTTCCTTGACAGAGAATCATAGAATCATTTTTGGTTGGATGAGACCTTTAAGATCATGAGGCCAACTGCTAACCCAGCACTGCCAGGTCACCACTAAACTCAGCACTGCATATACACCTCTTTTAAGTCACTCCAAAGGATGGTGACTCCACCATTTTCCTGGGCAGCCTGGTCCAGACTTGACAATCCTTTCGGAGAAAAAATTGCTCTTCTTGTCAAACCTGAACCTTCCCTGGCACAATTTGAGGCCATTTCCTCTTGTCCCATTGTTTGTGCCTTGGGAGAAGAGACTGACCCACACCTGTCTCCAACCTCCTTTCAGGTAGTTGTAGAAAGCCTCCTCTTCTCCAGACTAAACAATGCCAGTTCTCTCAGCCTCTCCCCACAATGCTTATGCTCTAGACCCTTCACCAGTTTTGTTGCCCTTTTCTGGACATGCTCCAGCACCTCAATGTCCTTCTTGGAATGAAGGACACAAAACTGAATCCAGTATTCAAGGTACCAGTGCCCAGTACAGGGAGAGAATCCTTTCTCTAACCCTTGCTGATCCAAACCAGGATGCTCTTGGCCTTCTTGGCCACCTGGGCACACTGCTGCCTCATCTTCAGATGGATGTTGACCAATGCCTCCAGGTGCTTTTCCAATGGCCATTTTCCAGGCACTCTTTCCCCACCCTGGACCACTGTGTGGGGTCATCATTTCAGCTGCAAGAAATCAGGTGAGGATTAAACTCCACTGAGGTGCCTCCAGCAGAGAGGCGTCAACCACATGGCTCCTACCAGGCAATACTGCCATTTGCAAAAGGACAGGACCAAACTCATGATATGAGGTCCTGCACCACATAAATCCCCTCTGAACCTTGGGGACAACAATTTCTCTGAAGCCAGGACTGCCCAGCAATGCTGGGTCATTACCTGTGGTGTCTTGCTTGGTCACGAAGGATTCAGAAGGGGTGACGGCTGCTGGCCGAGGTAATCGTCTTGCGATGCATATCAGACACGACTGGAAATCTGCCCAGGCAGGAGGAGAAGACAGGACCAGGAAGGTGAGAATCAGACCTTACAACCACCATTCAACGTTTTCATTAAAATACCAGCACCAGGCTTGATGGCCACATCCTGCCCTGAAAGTGTTCACCTCAAGCAACCTTCTGGCCCTTCAAAGCAAATAGGCTCTGTCTAAACTCTCATAAAATTTGCTGGAACAGAAGTTTCCAGTGCTTGGGGAAATTAATTGTAAAGGCTCCTCAGATCTGGCAGCATCGTGCAATAAAAGTCAGCACTAAAAGCCAGCAACTCTCAGCTTGAGGCAAAGTCTTTGGTCATAAAGTACCATAATTTATTCCTTCCAGTCATGATCTCCTGTGCAAACCGCAGTGGATTAATCCAGCTAATGCACAGGGAAGAGTGGCTGGGACATGGCAAGGAGAGTCAGGGCAGGAGAGCAGCAGCTCCTGTGGTGCTGAGACCTGCCTGTAGGGAGCTATTTCAGGCCCCAAAAGTGCAGGCAGCGCCGTGGTCTGGCAGTGGTGAAGGCACAAGGTGGGGTGTCAGGCATCCACATCACATCCCTACAAGGTCCTACAGCCACTGGGCTTTGGTGGGTAATAAAATATTGCTCTTTCCTTACAGAATATCAACTGTGAGCAGCCCCAGAGGGCCAGAGACTTGTGGTGGCTGGAGGGTTATCAGCTCAGAAAGAAAGAGGGAGTGAGAAGCTGCAGGGAACTTCAGGTATCTCTTTTGTGATGGCCATTGTCTGTACCAGGACAAGAATAACCCAGCCCACCAGACAGCCCTGTGGGTGATGGCTGGTCACCCTCCTGCCCACACTGCCATTACCACACCAGTCCTCCTCCTGTCCATACCTCTGTCCCCACCCTAGCCTTCCTCCTGCCTGCACTGTTATCCCAACCCTAGTCCTCCTCCTCCTGCTTGCCTTGACCACCTCAGTCCTTCTCCTGTCTGCACTGTCATTCCCATTCTATTTCTCCTCCTGCCTGCACTGGTGTCCCTGCATTGGTCCTCTTGCCTGCGTTGTGGTCTCTAGTCCACTCCTCCTGCCTGCCTTACCCTCCCCACTCTGGATGCAGGACCAGAAGCAGAGGATGCTGTCCCCTACCTTCTCCTTCCTCCTTGAAGGACTTGGGCTGGGAGACGGTGAAGCACTGCATGACTTCGTAGCGCTGCCGAGCCTCCTGGTTCTCAGCGCCAGGCTCGTCGGGCGGCCGGATCAGCATCCTGCAGCTGAAGGTGTGGCTGTTGCGCCTGGTTGCTTCTTGAGGCCAAGGAACTCCATTTACTGGGCATGGAGAAAGGAGCACAAGAGTTGGTAAGAGCTGCACCATGCACACATACCACTTGACTTTGTAGAATCACAGAACATTTTGAGGAGAAAGGGAACTTTGAAGGCCATCTACTCCAATCCTCTGCAGTCAGCAGGGACATCTTCAACTAGAACAGGTTGGTCAGAGCCATTCCAACTTGGGATGGGGCAGATCTAGCTTCTCTCTGGACCACCTGAGACAATGTCTCACCTCCCTCAGCATAAACAATTTCTTCCTTATATCTGATCTAAATCTGCCCTCTTTTAGTTTAAAAACATCACTCTTTGTCTTGCCACAACAGGCCCTGGTAGATAGAGCCTCTATAAATACTGGAAGCCTTCAAGAAGGTCTCTCTGGATCCTCCTTTTCTCCATGTTGAACAACCTCAACTCTCTCAGGCTCTCCTCACAGGCTGTGGCCCTTGGGTTATTTTTGTGGCCTCCTCTGGAGCCACTCCAACAGGTTGATGTCTCTCCTTGCACTGAGGACCTCAGAGTTGGGCCCAACACTGCAGGTGAGGTCTTGCCAGAGCAGAGGGGCAGGACTGCCTCTCTTGTCCTGCTGGCCATGCTGCTTTGGATGCAGCCCAGGATGCAGTTGGCTCCTGTGCTGTGAGTGCACTTTGCCAGCTCCTGTCCAGCTTTTCACCCACCAGCACCCCCAAGTCCTTCTCCACAGGGTTGCTCTTCATCCCTTCATCCCCCTGTGTGGGCTGATACTGGGGTCTGCCTTGACCCAGGTGCAGGACCTTGCAATTTGGTCCTGTTGGACTTCCCAAGGACCTCTTGGATAAGGGGACAGAAGGAAAAGCAACAGCATGGGAGAAGAAAGCAGCTTTCTGCTGAGGTCAGGCATGAGTCAAGAGCAAGGTCAGGGTCAGAGCTGTCTTTGCCAGCCCTTGGGACTCCTTTGGACCTGTTGAAGACCCTGAGCCCAGGCTTGAAGAGCAACTACAACCCTAGTTGAGATTAGCACATCAAATGAGAATCCTCTCACTGACATTAATGAAGTGCTCCTTACATTGCTGGTAGGTGCTACCATCTCCATCTTAAGAGCAGGGAAACTGAGGCATGAGATTTCTAAACCAATTCCAGAGCCTGGGAGGGCTCCTGCCTCTTGCTGTTGTGCTTGAATTCCCCCCAAAAGTGTCAATCATGGGACTGTTCCAGCAAGTCCAGCTGAGTGTCCCAATAGAACTGTGGGTTTTTTTATTTTGCTTCCTCCCCATTTGCAGGGTAAGCAAGCAGTGAGACCTGGTACTGCAGCAGCAAAACCCTTCCCCTTTGATGTATTTTCTCTAATCTGTCTTTTCCAAAAGCCTCTGGGTATCAGATGGCTGATCTTTCTAGCCCTCTACAACAACTCTGTGAATATTCATATTCGACCCAAGTGATTTTGCTGCCAGCAGATGATGAAGCTTTCATGTAACTTGATCTCCAAGAAGAGCTGAGGGGCTTGTTAAGACTCAAGGAAAGAGAAAATATCCAGCCTCAAACAGGGTAACCACAGGGAAAAGACGAAACCTGAAGCTCTGTAGGTGTGTGCTCACAGACTTAGGTGGTTTAAGACATCATCATATTTATCCAGAAGGAAGACAAGTGTGAATTTCAACAAAACATGTAATTTGAAGTCAAGCTACTCGGAAGAGGCTCAGCTGCTCCTGTATTTCTTCAAAGGTGTGAGTAGACGAAGGATCAGTGATGTCTCACCCACCTCAGCCGCCCAGAGGATGCTCGCTTCCAGTCAATGAATAAACCCTTCTTCCGTTGCTTCAGATACCCCACAAGTGCCTTCACCACGCAATGCTTGATGTCTCCAGAGGTCTCTTCCAACACCTACCACTCTGCAGTTCTGTGATGCTTCCTCCCACCCTCACAACTACTCATTTTGTTGGCACAGGGAACAACCACCAGCTCATTGCACGCACCGTGATCTCTTTTCACGTATCAAGGTGTGGCAAATATCCATGCCAGGCACTTGGGCTCTGAAATCAGCTGGGGACAACCCTCCTCCAGCTGGGAAGACATCCTAAATGAACTGGGATAGGCCCAGTCTCTCTAAACAAACACTTCAAAGTTCTCCTCCTCATTTTCCTAACGCTGCTATGTCTCCCACTCACTTCAGGCAGATGAGTCAGGTCTGCCACCTACAACCCAAAGTCAAAGGAAAAAGTTTTCTTAGAAGACAAAGACAAAGGGAAGGTGACCTGAACCTTGTTAACCACCAGCTGCTTACTAAAAAACATAGAATGTTGATGCCTCACAGAATCCAAGTGTGGAAGGGGCTGGAAAGAAGCTCTGGAGATCACAGAGTCCAAAACACCCATGCTAAAGCAGGGTCACCCAGAGCAGGTTGCCCAGGATCATGCCTTGGCAGGTTTGAAATCTCTGCAGAGAAGGAGATTCCACAACTTGTCTGAGCAGCCTCTTCCCAGGCTCTGGTATCCTCACAGGAAAGTTTTCCCTCCTGTTCAGATGGAACCTTTTGCATTCCAGTTTGTGCCCATTGTCCCTTGTCCTGTTGCTGGGCATCACTGAAGAGTCTGGGCCCGTGCCGCTGTTCCCTGCCCTTTAGCTGTTGCTGAGCATTAAGAAGACCCCCTCTAAGGCTGCTCTTCTCCAGGCTAAACAGCCCCAGGTCTCAGCCTTTCCTCCTCAGAGAAATGCTCCAGTCCCTTCAGCATCTTCATAGCCTCTGCTGGATTCTCTCCAGTAGTTCCCTGTCTCTCTTGAACTCAGGAGCCCAAAACTGGACCCAGGACTCCAGATGTGACCTCACTATGGCAGAGCAGTGGGGGAGGAAAACCTCCTTTGCCCTGCTGGCCGCAAGGTTCTTCATGCACCCCAGGAGACTATTTGCCTTCTTGGCCACAAGGGCACATTGTTGCCTTTTCATGAACTTGGCCACCATTACTCCCAGGTCCTTCTCTGTAGAACTGCTTTCCATCAGGTCAGCCCCTAACCTGTGCTGATGCAGGGGGTTATTCCTCCCTAGATGCAGGACCCTGAAGGAGGTCTACAGGAAGGCTGGGAAGGGACTTTTGACAAGGTCTTTCAATGACAAGACTAGGGGTAATGGGTTTTAAACTGGCAAAGGGGAGATTTAGACTGGATGTTAGGAGGAAGTTCTTTACAGTGAGGTGGTGAGGTGAGGGTGGAAGAGGTTGCCCAGGGAGGGTGTGGCTGCTCCCTCCCTAGAGGTGTTCAAGGCCAGGTTGGACGAAGCCTTGAGTGAGCTGTACTAGTGGGAGGTGTACCTGCCTATGGTAGGGGGTTGGAACTAGATGATCCTTGAGGTCCCTTCCAACCTTACCATTCTATGATTCTATGACCCTACACTTGCCCTTGTTGAACTTCAGGAAATTCCTCTTTGGCCAGGTCTCCAGCCTGCCCAGGTCTCACTGAATGGCAGCACAGCCTGAAGGGCTGTCAGCACCTCTCCCAGTTTCTATCACCAGCACAATTTCAGTGGGCAAAAGTTTATGGATCGTTACCTGGCTTGAGTCTGTCTCAATTTGCCAGTAAGGAACAATACAAACAATGACAGCCACAATGTCCAGCCTGAGGCCAGCTTCACTGAATGCAGAGCAGCATTTCTGACCGCAGCTGATAGAAACCCGACTTCAAAGGGTACTTACCTAGAGACTTTGGCAACAAGTTCTTGACAAACTCAGCATGGTCCCCCACGTGCAGGATGCTGTAGACACTGGTGTTCATCAGCTCCTCCTGGTTATAACCCAGGTAGCTGGTCACGTTCTCAGAGACAAAGACGATCCTCCCTTCGCGGTTCACGACGAAGAAGAAGCCATCCAGAGCCTGTAAGGGAAATCAGGACAGCATGTGGCAATGTGTGCCAGAGCAAAGCAGGATGCTCTGTGATCATGGGCAACCTTCAATTGTCTCTTGCACCTTGGCTTCATCCCCGCTTTTACCAGTGACCAAATGACTCCACATTTGCTTCAAGACGTTAAGAGTCAGGGAACGGTTTGGATGGGAAGAACCTTCAAAGGTCATCTACCCCAAGCTCCCTGCAGTCATCAGAGACATCTTCAACCAAATCAGAGTGTTGAGAGTCCCATCCAATCTGCGATGGGACTTCCACCACCTCTCTTGGCAACCTGGTCCAGGATCTTACCACCCTCAGCATAAATAATTTTCTCTTGTCTAAATCTCCCCTCTTTTAGTTTAAAACCATTACTCCTTGTTATGTCACAACAGACCCTGGTAAGAAATCTGTCCCCAGCTTTCTGACAGTGTCCCTTTAAGTACTGGAAGGCTTCAAGAAGGTCTCTCTGGATCTTACTTTTCTCCAGGCTGAACAACCCCAACTCTCAGCCTGTCCTTACAGCAAAGGAGTTCCAGCCCTTGGATTACTTTTGTCACCTCCACTAGACCTACTCCAACAGGTCGATGTCTCCCCTTGTGCTGAAAACCTTAGAGTTGGACCCAACATAGCAGGAGAGGTCTCACCAGAGTGAAGTGGAGGGGCAGAATCCATTGACCTGCTGGCCATGCTGCTTTGGATGCAGCCCAGGAGACAGATGGCTTCTGGGTTGTGAGTGCAATGGTTGGTTCATGTCCAGCTTTTCACCCTCTGGCACTGCCAAGTCTATCTCCCCAAGGCTGCTCTTCATCCCCCTGCCTGGGTTGCCCTGACCTAGGTGCAGGACCTTGCACTTGGTTGTAATGAACTTCATGCAGTTTCCACAGGCCCACTTCTCGAGGCTGTGCAGGTCCCTCTAGATGGATCTCATCCCTCAGGTATGTCAACCGCAGCACTCGGCTTGGTGTCCTCTGTAAACTTGCTGAGGGTGCCACTCAGTCCCACTGTCTGTGCCACTGATAAAGATATTAAACAGCACTGGTCCCAGTACTGAACCCTGAGGGACACCACTTGTCACTGATCTCCATCTGGACATCAAGCCACTGACATTACCCTCTGGATATGACCATCCATTCAATCCCTCATTTGCTGAATAGTCCATCTATGGAATCCATATCTCTAGTTTGCAACCTCCTCTACTGAGGACATTCCTGACAGTAAGAATTGTGCCAGAGGAGGAGAAACAATCATTTTCCAAGGGCCAGATCAGTCAGGAAAGCTCTAATTTGGCCAGCTGCTGAAATTAAGCATCTGCCTGATTTGCTTAATTACAGCCCAGGAATGACAGAGCCTTTGTAGTGTGCAGAGTGCAGGGGTTTGTGGTGCAAGTGGCAAATCAGCCCTGCCATTGAATGCAGGAGGACAGGTGTGACTCAGACCCAGTCACACAGCACGGGGAAATTTTCTGCTTATTTTACTGAGGCCATCATCAAGGTTTGTAACTCACTGCCATGGTATAGGGAGCAGAATGCCGATAGGAAGAGCTCAGAGCTGCAGAGCCCTTGTGAGGAGCACTTGAGCAGGCCAATCACTGATTTATGCTCTCCCAAGCATAGATCACCTGAAATGTTTCATCTAGGTGGGAATTCCTTTTTCTGGAGTTTAATTCCTACTTATCCTTCTTATCAACAGCGAGCTCTAGCGGACCGTGATCCTGCAACCAGACAGGCTCACAGAATTAATTACAGAACTGTTGTGGTGGGAAGAGACCTTTAAGACCATTGAGTCCAACCACTAACTCAGCACTGACAAGTCCACCACTAAACCCTGTGTGTCCCTCAGCACCACATCCCCATGGCTTTTCAATCCCTCCACCACTTCCCTAGGCAGCCTGTTCCAGGGCCTGATAACCCTTTTCAGGAGGAAATTGTTCCTCATGTCCAACCTGAACCAGCTGTGGAACAACTTGAGTCTTTAGGGGGTTGGGGATAGGGAGGGATTGGCAGTGTTGTGGGGCACACAGAGTTTTGAGGAGGGGGTGCAGAGGGAGGGATTACAACTGTTCCAGGGATCAGATGGTTATGGAGAGGGGAGTGGGGATGGGTTTGTTGATATTGTAGTAACCTCCATCATTGTTTCGTTTTCCATTTTCCCATTAGAATTCCTTAAACCAGAAACTCTCCTTGTCTGCATGGGATGGGGAGGGAGTGCAAGAGGTTCCAGGAACTGGCACTGCAGAGGTGCAGAAACACCACAGACATACCAATCAGACCCAACAAGCCCTGAGGGGCACCAAGCCATCGACAACCCTTAGTTATCCCGAGCTGTGAGGATGAGTTCCCCAGGGAACACAGGAGACAGCCCCTTGGCAGGGGAGCCAGGAGAGATGAGTCTATGCAGGACTCACAGACACAGCCCCACACATAAAACAGCACTGACCCCTGCAACTCTGGGCACCATCCTCCCAACTTGGGTCCTTAGCTGATCCCAACCCCACCATGTTCCCATGCACCCCACCTCAGCCCCACAGAGGGCTCCCCCAGGACACAGGGTCTGACAGCATGGGGTCTCCCTGCAGAGGGTCTCCCTGCAGAGGGTCTCCCTGCCTTAAGACAGAGCTAAGGACGTTGTCTGTAATGGGTCTTGCAGAAGTCCAGCTAGATGACATCCACAGATTTTTCCTCAATCAGTGATCATAGAATCACAGCATCATTGATTTGTTTAGCTTGGAAGAAACCTCGAAGATCATCAAGTCCAACCATTAACTCAGGAGAGCAGAGCACAGGGGCAGAATCCCCTCCCTCGACCTGCTGGCCACACTACTTAGGAGGCAGCCCAGGATGCAGCTGGCTTCCGGGCTGTGAGCACACATTGCTGGCTCCTCTCCAGCTCTCCATCCACCAGCACATTCAGGTGCTTCTCTGCAGGGCTGCTCTCAATCCCATCACCCCTCAGTCTATACTAATCGTGAGAGGTGCCCCAACTGAGGTGCAAGACTTGGCACTGCCCACAACCCTCTGAGCTCCCTTGCTTAGCCAGTTCTCAATCCACCTCAATCTCCACTCATGTAATACACACTTCCAAAGCTTGCTTGTGAGAATGGTGTGGGAAACACTGCCAAAAGCCTTGCTAAAGTCAAGGTAGGCAATGTCCACTGCTCTCCTCTCATCTACCCATTTGTGTTCTTTGATAATTTAAAAAAGAACAAAAACCTCACCAAAACCCAAAACCCTGTAGCAAAATGAAATCTTTTGTCAAAATTGTTCTGGCAGATTGGTTTCAATTCTTCTTCTTCCCAGTTGTTGCCAAGACAACCAGTCTTCCTACTTTGGGTACCCAAAAAAAAAAAAAAGCCCCAGGCTGGATAGAAAACCCTACCCAGCCCCTTCTCCTCAGGTGATGTTGAGTTTGGGGTGCAGGGCAGCAGAGAAGGGGCAAAGGAGCTTCCAGGTAGCAGCCAATGTGGGAACAGCTTGCATAGTTCCCTGACACCCCTAATTCCACCAGCAGCAACACTGGCCATCTATCTATGGTTTAAATTGTTTCCAGAGGGTGGAGAGACACTGGCCAAGGTCATACAGGGACCCACACAAATGCCCCATCCCTGGAACTATTCCACCACATCAGATTGGATGGGGCTCAAAGCAACCTGAAGGTGTCCCTGCTGGGGGGTTGGACTAGATGACTTTAAAAGTCCCATCTTACTCAAAAGATTCAGTGATTCTATGGACTACCTGTTTGTGTGGTCTCTTCTCACAGGTAAACAGTGATAGAACAGGAGGGAGTGGCCTCAAGCTGTGACTGGGTGGGTTTAGACTGGATATTAGGAAACTTTTTTTCCACAGAAAGAGTGGTCAGGCTTTGGAATATGCTGCCAGGGAGGTGGTTGAGTCCTCAACCCTGGATGTGGTACTTGAAGATATGGTTTAAGAGTGAACTTTGTAGAGTAGGGATATCAGTTGCATTTGGTGATCCTGGGGAGCTTTTCCAACTGGAATGCTTCTGTGATTCTGTGTGTACCCACATCTACATGGATTTGAAACCCCTTCAGGGATGGTGACTCCACCACTGCCCTGGGCAGCCTGCTCCAGGCCTTGACAAACCTCTCAAGGAAGAATTGTTTGCCATGTCCAAGTTAAACCTTCCCTGGTGCAACTCGAGGCTGTTTCCTCTTGTCCTGTATCTTGTTTCTTGGGAGAAGAGACCAACCTCCACTTCTGTCCAAACTCCTTTCAGTGACTTGTAGAGAGTGAGGTCTTTCCTGAGCCTCCTTTTCTCCAGGCTAAACAACCCCAGTTCCCTCTGCTACTGCTCACAAGCCTGGTGCTTCACCCACATTGCCCTGGCACTGTTCAGTGTGTGTACACAGAAACAGGGAGTGTCCTCCTCTTCACCCCTTATCTTCCAGGAGACAGGAGGGTTCAAATCTATTGAAAACCACCCATGACATCCTCTAACTCACCTCCAAATGGTGTTGGGGCTTTGGTTTGATCCCTATTTAAAAGCAGTTCAATATTTAATGTTGCTATTATGAAGATACCTAGAACAGTTTCAACTTAAGGAAGTCTGAGCTCCATCAGGCTTGGGTGAGACTCACTTTCCAAGTGATTTACTGAAGCAGAGGATTAAAATCAGTTTACCTCCAGTGCAGGCCAGGGGCATCATCTGGCTTAGAGCATTCCAACTGCTTCCTCTTTATTTCATGTTCTTGGTGCACTGTTTTGCTTTGGGCAATAATAGGAGCCTGGCAGTATCACCAACAATATTTTAGCACCTACCTCCAGAAGAAGAGGTCCAAGAGATTCCTTCTCAATCACCCCTTGGCTGCTGGATGAGATGTCAGACTTCTGGACTTCATCATCAGCTGTTTTCTCTGTAAGAAAGGAAAAGGGACATTTGAGTCAAGAAAAACAAAAAAGTGATTTTACTACTGAATTATTACAAATAATAAACAAAACACTTAGCAGCCAAGCAATAAGGGATCTGCAGTGCTGATTGACACCCACCTGAACATGAGCCAGCAGTGTGCCCAGGTGGCCAAGAAGGCCAATGGCATCCTGGCCTGCATCAGGAATAATGTGGGCAGCAGGAGCAGGGAGGTCATTCTTCCCCTGTACTCTGCACTGGTTAGGCCACACTGTGAGTCCTGTGTCCAGTTCTGGGACCCCTCAATTTAAGAAGGACATTGAGGTGCTTGAGTGTGTCCAGAGAAGGGCAATGAGGCTGGGGAGAGGCCTCGAGCACAGCCCTATGGAGAGAGGCTGAGGGAGCTGGGATTGGTTAGCCTGGAGAAGAGGAGGCTCAGGGGAGACCTTCTTGCTGTCTACAACTACCTGAAGGGTGGTTGCAGCCAGGAGGAGGTTACCTTCTTCTCTCAGGCAACCAGCACCAGAACAAGAGGACACAGTCTCAAGCTGTGCCAGGAGAAGTTTAGGCTGGAGGTGAGGAGAAAGTTCTTCACTGAAAGAGTCATTGGCTACTGGAATGGGCTGCCCAGGGAGGTGGTGGAGTCACC
>VWZE01006211.1:119398-154298 GCA_013396675.1 Eubucco bourcierii | reverse complement strand
GTGATACTGTGATACTGTGATAATGGGTGATGAACATGAGAAGATTCCAGGATTTTCATTTCCTCCCTCAGTCTCACAAAGACAGAATGTTAACTCTAATTACTTATTAATTATTATAAAAGAAAGGGACTAATTAGACAACAATCTAAAACAAGCAGGAAGAGAAACCCCATCTTAGGCAGAAGCCTGCAGAAAGAGGCATCCAAAGTCAGCATTTTGAAAAGGAAATGGCATATCCAGTGTGACACAACCTGCAGTATTTCATCTGGAACTTCTCGGACAACACTTTAAGGAATAACTGCTGGGAGGAATTCACAGAGAACAGGCTGTGCCAAAGGAGACCTGCCAGAGAAAAGAAGAGCAGCTCCTGCCACGGATCATGGAATCCCACAATACCAGCATGGTGGGGTTTGGAAGGAATCTCTGGGGATCATCTAGACCAACACACCTGCTAAAGCAGTCACTGAGAGGAGAATGCCTGGGCTTGCAATAACCAAGCAGGTTTGGAATCTCTCATGAGAAGGAGATCTCACAACCTCTTGGGCAGCCTCTCTCCAGGTCTCCAGCACCCTCACAGGAAAGCTTTTCCTCATGTTCAAATGGAACCTCCTGGATTCCAGTTTACACCTGCTGCCCCTTGTCCTGTCACTGGGCACATCCAAAAAGAGTCAGGTCCCATTCTCTTGACCCCTCCCCTTTAGCTCTTGCTGAGCACTGAGAAGATCCTCTCTCAGTCTACTCTTCTCCAGGCTAAACAGCCTCAAGTCTCTCAGCCTCTCCTTGTCACAGTTCCAGTCCCCTCAGCATCTTTGCAGCCTCCACTGTATTGTCTCCAGTAGTTCCCCATCTCTCTTGAAATGGGGAGCCCAAAACTGGACCCAGGACTTCAGATGTGCCCTTACTAGGGCAAAGTACAGAGAGAGAGAGAACTTTTCTTGACCTGCTGGTAACACTCTTCTTAATGCACCCCAGGGGACCATTGGTCTTGGCCACAAGGACACATCACTGGCTCCTGGGGAACTTGTCTACCAGCACTCCCAGTTCCTCTCTGCAGAGCTTCTTTCCAGCAGGTTAACCCCTAACCTTCTGGTCCATCAGGTTTTTCCTCCCCAGGAGCAGGACCCTACACTTGCCCTTACTGAACTTCATGAGATTCCCTCTGCCCAGCTCTCCAGCACAGCCTGACAGGGTGCCAGCAACATCCATGCGCAGGGACCACCCCTCATGGCAGTCAGCTGGGAGCCAGGAGGGATGGAGATGGGAAAAGAGCTTCTGACATAGAGTGGATGATGCTGCTGGAGGAGCTGAGCCCCAGCCCTACCAGAATCTCTCTTGCTTTATTGCTTAATAATCCCTTTGGGAACAGAATACCCCAAAACTGGAGAGCAGGCCCCGTTATTTATCTTGCACTCCCCTGAAAGGTGCTAGCCACATTGTGCAGCTCCTCTGAGGAACTGGGGACAAATCCAGCAGCGAAAGGCAGGTGCCAAGTGGGATGTGCCAATGCCAGCGATGCAGGCGAGCGAGCTGTGCTGTCAGTGGTGTTTTAGGGCTGTTATATTTTTCTCCTCTACATCCACAACCATTTTTCCACAGGAAAGTTGAGCGAGTCCCTTAGCCACTTCTAATTCATTCTGGAAGGGACGAGGGGAGTCTGGCTCCATCCTCTTGATCTCTACTCTTTAGATGCTGATAAACATTGAGAAGATTCTCCATCATTAAGGATCAATGAGGAGGGGAAGATCCAACTTTAACTGGGGATGAAGCCAACTTCCAAGGAATACCCTCCTACAGGGCACACACTTGGCCCACAGCAGTGAATGGCTTTTCTGGAGCTACTCTAAAGCAGTAATTAAGCTGTGGAAGGTGAGTTTTGCCCAGTGCCCCACTATCCAGCATCACCATACTTGCACAGAGACAGATGCAGAAACCCAATCCCTGAGTCCTCCTCTTGTCACTTCCACAAGGCTCAGATTCCTCTAGAACACTGTATGGAAATCAGCAGCTCTTAGCTTGTGTCACTTTGTATTCTAGTGGGAGGAAGGAAATTATCTGATCCACGAATTAAAAATACTCTGACAAAACACAATCTGTGAGATTCAGAGCTTCAAAATGCCAGAGGCAAGAGAGAGAAAAGCAAATTTTGGATCTCAGAAACCTGAATGGCTTCTTCAGAGCCCTGTGCTCACCTGCTCTACACCACCCATCACAAGGGTCTGTTGGTGTTCTCCATTCCTTCATCCCTCAGCCTGGATTGATACTGGTGGTTGCCCTGACCCAGGTGCAGAATCTTGCACTTAGCCTTGTAGAACCTCAGGAGGCTGAAGAGCTCAACATGAAAAGGTCCAAGTGTTGAGGATCTGCAGCCTTTTCCAGAGAGTTTAGGACATGCCAAGTCCCAGCTGTGTGTCCTAGCTCCATCACACTCCTAAGACACTGAGGTGAAATCCGTCTCATAAAGCATCCAGTCCTGGGAAATGGACACTCCTGCCAGGCAACAACCCAACTCCACATAGGTCTTCAGCCTGAAGACCCAGCAAGAGGCCAATCAAGTTCCTCAGCAGTATAAAATGCAAATAAATCAAAGCTCTTGTTTTAACCCATTTGACCCTTACTATAAATTGCAAAGAACATACTCCAACATTGTCCTTGTCCTAATCAACTGCTGCTCACTCAAATGAATGGCAACCTATGACAGCCTTCCAAGTGAGTGTGTCAGATAGGATGGACAAGACATCAGCCCAAGACACAACTGCCCACTAACACTCTCATTTTCCAGCTAAAGGAACCCCCTGCCTAACCACATACACTTCTGCAGCTCTTCCTGGAGTGGATTGTGAGGTTTGTTGCCATCTTCTGAGCTGAGCTGCTGTTACATGCCATATGAATGCTCACAATCCCAAAGTCACCATAGTCCCATAAACCAGAATCACACAATTGTTCTTGGTTTTGGTTGGAAGAGACCTTAAAGATCATTGTCTCCAACTGTTAACCCAGCTCTGCAAGATCACCACTAAACCATATCCCTCAACATCACATCTCCATAGCTTTTAAAAGCCTTCAGGGATGGTGACTCCACCACTTCCCTGGGTTGCCTTGTTCAGGACTTGACAAATCTCTCAAGGAGGAAATTGTTCCTCATGTCCAATCTGAAACTTCCCTGGTGCAACTTGAAGCCATTTCCTCATATCCTATCACTTGTTCTTTGGCTGACCCTCACCTCACTCCAGCCTCCTTTCAGGGTGTCATAGGGAGTAAGAAGGTCTTCTGAGCTCTCCTTTCTCCAGGCTAAACTAGTCCAGTTCCCTCAGCTGCTTCTCACCATACTTGTGCTCTGGACCCTTCAACAGCTTCGTTGTTCTTCTCTAGAAATGCTGTAGCACCTCAATGTCCTTCACAGAGTTAGTGACCCCAAACTGAACCCAGTACTTGAGGTGTGGCCTCACCACTGCTGAGCAAAGGGTGACAATCACTGCCCCAGTGTTTCCTCAGCTCACCAGGGTTAGCTTCAACCTCTACTGCTTTCATACACTGTGGTGGTTCACCAGCTGGTAGTTTTCTCTTTGCAGGACTCCTGATGGACCTGCAGGAGTACATCTGTCCAAGCCTCTAGGCAAAAGGCATTGTGCACCATTAGTGTAGGACAGCACCAGAAGTAAAGATGAAGATCTAAGACACTGGTCCCTGCTCTGATCAGCAAACATCACTTTCTGTGCCAAAGTTCACCTGGAAAAGTCTATTTTTCTGCTTCTGATAAAGCCCTTGAGCAGTGGTGAGGAGCGCAGAGCAAAGCGTGCTGCCGATGAAGCAGAAGGAAAGGGGTGTATGGCTTTGTGTCTTCACACCTTTGGAATTAAACATTCATGGTGTCGAGATGTCTCTGGTAAAAAAAAAGGCTGCTTGTCTGAACAATGGCAGGAGAAATTATACAGTGCTGAGTGATGCAAAATTAATGAGCACTGAAGGCTGACAGGAAAGAACAGGCACAAAGAGGCAGGACTTTGCTAGAGTTGACATTGAGATCAAGCAGGTGTAACATCTCCATCTTGCTAGGGGAAGGAATAAAGGCAGAAAAAGGCTTCTACCTCAAATGTGGAGAACTTCACTTGTTCCAAAACTGTGCCAACTCTGCACAGACAAAGCTTCAGAGATAAGAAAGGGCTACACGAATTTCCTCTTCAGTCCTGTCATGGCCTTCGTCCTCCTGCATGTATTGTGGCACCATTGTAATGATGTGACTTAATTCTGCCACTCTGCTCTGCTCTGGTGAGACCTGTCCAGCTCTGAAGCCCTTACCACAGGAGAGCCATGGACATGGTGGTGTGGATCCAGAGGAGACCACAGAAATGCTCAGAGGGCTAGAACCACTCTGCTGTTAGGACAGGCTGAGAGAGTTGGGAAAGAAGACTCCAACAAAACCTTACTGCAGCCTTGCAGTAATTAAAGGGACCAACAAGAAAGCTGGGGACAGACTGTTTGGCAGGGTCTGTTGTAACAGGACAAGGGGTGATGGTTTCAGAGTAGAAGAGGGGAGTTTCAGTCTAGATTGAAGGAAGAAACTGTTTAAGCTGAAAGTGCTAATGCACAGCCCAGATTGCTCAGACAGGGCATAGATGCCTCATCCTCAGAGACAGTTTCAGGTTGGATGGGGCTCGGAGCGACCTGCTGTAGTTGGAGATGTCTCTGCTGACCACAGGACTGTTGCACTGGATGACCTTTAAAGGTCTTTCTCCACCCAAAGCATTCTATGATTCCAGTTTTGCAGAGAATGATGAGACTGTCATTTCTCAAGATGCAGCATCCTGAAGCCCTGGTAGGTTGCACACTAAAGCTCATGAGAAGTTCCTTTCAAAAACCTTTCAACCTGTGGAAGCTGTTAAAGCAGCTCACATGGTGTAGGCATGTCAAAGATGTGAGCTGCACCAGCAAGGAGATGTCAGCCACAGCATGCAGACAATATACAGCTTGAGCACAGTGAGGAGGAAACTGAGGTTTCCCATGCAAGGAGTTAAATGTCCCCCATGGCCTGGTTTCTCCAAATCTGACTTTCTTGTGCCTCCCACCTGTCTCTACTCAGCTGAGCTGTCAATCTGCACCTCTTGAGGGGATGGCTTCGCTTTCTCTATACACCAAAGGGATCTGTCATGGGTAAAGGCAAACTTCATCTGCACTGCAAATCACAGTCATGGCATCATTTAGGTTGGAAGACTCCTTTAAGATCATTAAGTCCAACCATTAACCTGGTACTGCCAGGTCACCACTGAACCATGTCCTTCAGCACCACATCTACATAGTTTTTCAATCCCTCCAGGGATGGGGACTCCACCACTTCTCTGGACAGCCTTTTCCAGGACTTGACAACCTTTAAGGGGAAAAGTTGCTTTTCATATCCAACCTAAACCTTCCCTGCTACAATCTGAGGCTGCTTCCTCCTGTCCTGTCACTTTTTTCTTAGGAGAAGAGAGCAATCCCTACACAGTTCAAACCTCCTTTCAGGAAGTTGTAAAGAGCCAGAAGGTCTCCCTTGAGTCTCCTTTTCTCCAGGCTAAACAACCTCAGTTTCCCCAGCCTCTCCTCATCAGACTTGTGCTCTAGACCCTTCACCAGCTTCACTGCCTTTCTTTGGACACTCTCCAGCACCTCAATGTCCTTCTTGGAGTAAGTGGCACAACATGAACCCAGTGTATAGGGGGATGATCCCTGCCCTAGTCCTGCTGGTCACACTATTGCTGATCCAAGCCAGGATGCTGTTTGCCTTTTTGGGTCACCTGGGCATACTGCTGGTTCAAACGAACCAAGAGGTGGCTGTAACACATATGCCTGGAGGTGCAAGAGCCACCTGCAGGCTTCCAGCACTTCCCTGTGAGGGTGTTGTTGAAGACAGTGTCAGAAGCCTTACTGAAGATAAGCTCTGTGGAGGCAAAATCCTGCTGTGGTTCCACCCTAAGCTTAGAAGAATATTAAAATGTCTTTTGTCCATCTCTACAAAGGGTAAGAAGGAAAAGGGCTGTAAAGAAAGGGGTGAATTTTGCCTCCTACTTTCCTGCTTCTCTTAAAAATGAGATTGAATCACGGAGAAAAAATAAAAAAAAGAGGGGAAAAAAAAAAATCTAATCCAGCAGAGCAGAAGGCAAGAGGAGGAGTGATTTCTACAGGTGGTTTATGACTCTCCACATGATGCACATGCCTGTTACATCCTATCAGATCCTCTTCTTTTGGCGAGGTGCTAAAGGATTTATTAGTTCTTGACAGTGTGAGATGTTTAAAAGCTCGAGGATGCAATAACCAAATGTTCACTTGTTAAAATGAAGGCGCCGCTCGGAGAGGTCTCGGCAGCTCTTTGCAGGCTCCCCTTCCCCTCGGTCTATTTTTAAGCTGCCAGATAGATTAAAACTGTCAGAGCAGGGATGAGAATTTTATTGACGTGCTTTGTAGGTGGTAGGGCTCCATAAAATAAACATACAGAGGATGCTCCCCGGTGCTGCCGCACAGGCCGAGATTTTTATAGCCCTGAACTGGGGGAGTTGGTATCTGAAATCAATCTCCGATACAAAACAGGTCCCAGAGGATATGGAGAGGGAGACTCTTGGCAGCCCTCTGCGGGGACGCGCTCCGTTTAGCACCGGACCACGGGGAACGGCAGGGCGTGAAATTCTCCCACTCCCCGCCGACAAACCTGTCAGCCCTCCTGCACGAGCTGCAATTAATTACTCTGCTAACGGGGAGGTCTTAATTAGGGGCAGGGCAAAGGATGGAACTTAGGGCAGAAGACCCGTGTGGATGATTGGGAAACGAAGCGAGGACTTGGCATCAAATCACGACTGACCAATCTGACAGTCTTCTATATAGGGTGATGTGACTGGCTGGGTAGATGAGGGCAGAGCAGTGGATGTTGTCTGCCCCAACAGAAGCAAGGTTTTTGACATTGTCTTCTACAAAATGCTCATAGGGAAGTGTAGGAAGTGTGGCTTGGATGAGTGGCCAGGGAGATGGGCTTGGAACTGGCTGAACAATAGAGCTCAGAGGGTTGTGATCAGCAGCACAGAGTCTAGTTGGAGGGCCATAGCTTGTGGTGTTCCCCAGGAGTCAGGATTGGGTCCAATGTTGTTCAACACAGAAGAGCCTGAGGGAGCTGGGGCTCTTTAATTTGGAGAAGAGGAGCCTGAGAGGTGACCTCACTCATGTTTATAAATATGTAAAGGGTGAGCGCCAAGAGGAGGGAGCCAGGCTCTGCTTAGTGGTGCCCAATGACAGGACAAGGAGCAATGGGTGGATGTTGAGGCATAGGAAGTTCCATGTAAATATGAAAACGAATTTTTTCACTGTGAGGGTGATGGAACACTGGAACAGGTTGCCCAGAGGGGTTGTGGAGTCTCCCACTCTGGAGATATTCAAGACCTGCCTGGACATGTTCCTGTGTGACCTGCTGTAGGTGATCCTGCTCTGGCAGGGGGGTTGGATTGGATGAGCTTTTGAGGTCCCTTCCAGCCCCTAATCTCCTGTGATTCTTGATTCTGTGATCTTCATCGAAGACCCAGATGAAACGATGGAGTGGATCCTCTGCAAGTTTGCTGATGACATAAATTGTGAAAGGTGGCTGACACCCAGTCAGGCTATGCTGCCATTCAGCAAGAACCTGGACAGGCTGGAGAGGTAGCCAGAGAGAAACCTCACAAAGTTCCACAACAGCAAGGGTAAGGTCCTGCACCTAGGAAGGAATAACCCCATGTATCAGTACAAGCTGGAGGCTGACCTGCTGGAAAAAGCAGCTTTGTGGAAAAAGACCAGGGAATCCTGGTGGACAACAGGATGACCAGAAGCCAGAAATGTGCTTCTGTGTTCAAGGTCAATGGTCATCTACAGTGAACTACGAAGAGTGTGGCCAGCTGGTGGAGAAAGGTTCTCCCGCCCCTCTGCTCTGTCCCAGTGGGTCCACATCTGGAGTATTGTCCCCCAAATTCAAGAGAGACAAGGAAATCTACGGGAGAGAGTCCAGCAGAGGCTACAAAGACACTGAGGGGACTGCAACATCTCTGTGAGAGGAAAGGCTGACAGACTGGGGGCTGCCTGAGAGGGATCTTCTCAATGCAGATCAATCTCTAAAGGGTGGTGGGCAAGAGGAAGTAGGTCAGGTTTTTTCACTGGCACCCAGCAGCAAGACCAGGGGCAACAGGCACAAACTGGAATCCAGAAGGTTCCATCTGAATGAGGAAAAACTTCTTTCCTGTAAGGGTTTTGGAGGCCCAGACCAGGATGCCCAGAGAGGTTTTAGAGCCTCCCCTGATCTATTTTGAAACTGCCTATACATCATCCTGGACAACCTGCTGTGGGTGATCCTGCTTTATCAGGGAGGGTGGACTAGATGATCCCATTGACTTTATTTTTAAGCTGCCAGATAGATTAAAACTGTCAGCCTTCCAACCCTCAGCATGCTGAGATTCAGTGACTGTGGCACTTGCCTCACCCTTGCTCTGGCAGCATGTGCTGCCATGGACAGAGATCCAGCTCTCGAGGCACTTTCCATCATTGGAACATTCAGATCTATAGAGGTGGAGGCCAGGAGAGGTTATTAGAGTGGCAAATCTGACTTCTTGAATACCACAGAGCCATCAAAGTTCACCCACTTCCACCACCACAAGCCCTGAGCTTCTGTTTGGCCCAAACCTGACGCAACCCACCGCTTCCCTTGGCAGCTGGCTCCCAAAGCAATCAACCTCCCAGTTGTCACTCTGGGCTCCAGTCCTAATTTCTTTTTGTCTGGCTTCGGCTTTGAGTCATTCTCTGTTATGCTGGATTAAAAACCCTCTCCAGTAGCCAGCATTTTCCATTCTTATTAGTGTTTATGGTGTCATCACCATGTCCCCACTCCTGGTTTTTTTCCCCCAAATACACTCAGCAGAACTCTTCAATCTTCCAAGCTGCAAGACATTTTCTCCAGACCCTGGCTCATTTCTGTGGCCCTCCTCTTTGTCTCCTCTGGGTTTTACAACCTCTTTTCAGTGTGGATATTGTGCCTGAGCTCCAGTTTCATCCCACCAGCATCACTCAGGAGAAGCCCACCTTGCATTTCATCACATCTCAAGTTCACAATGACTGCCTTCACTTCCAGGATCTCCAGATCTAGCATCATTTCCCAGGATAACACCCACTCAGCACTCCAGCATTTCCATCCTGTACTGATCTAGCAATGATTTGGTATGTTCTTCCACACACATGAAGGTGCTGAACAGCACCAAGATCTAGCAGAGGCTCCCATGAAATCCAATTTTGAGAATAAAGGTGTTTCATCAGGATGAGGAGAGGTCCCCAGTGGTACCTGAGGTAAGGTAGTCAACGTGGAGAGAAAATACACACCAACTTGAGGGTGGGCTGACTCCTTCAAATGAAAGAGGACCAAATGGCAGAAAAACTAAGCAACAACACTGCTAACCTGTGCAGATTTCTCTCTCATTCTACAACTTTTAGGTCACACACTCATCAACCAAGAACATGAGCTTTGGTTAAAAGTTGGATGACTTAATGAAGGGGACAAGAGGAGACAACTGTTACCTCCAGCATATCAGAAGTGGTACCACCAACAGTCTATTGCTACTGGTAAGATCTGATAAGAAAAGCCATGTTGTCCAGACCAACTCACTCAAGAGAAGTGAAGTTCACTTGGAAGAAGGCCAGAAAAGAGCTGTTGGTTTCATTAAAGGAAAGGGTGTAGCTGTCTAATAGCAAGACTCTAGGAGAGCTTGGTTTGTTGGACAAGTTGAGTGAAGGCACAGAACTAAGAGCCACAACTTCATAAAAAGAAATTGGGAAGGGCAGTAATTACCAAACAGAAGGAAGAATAAACCAGATTAAAGGGCAACACTGGCACAGAAATGATCTGAAACTCCTTTCCACCACCAACAGGCAGGTGTTTTTGTTTTCTCCAGGATCTCAGAAGCATTCCTGGAAGTATGAAGTTAAACAGTTAAAAGGATTGGGTCTGTTTGAACTCTGTTTATCTTGGATCAGCCTCACATTTGAAGGCTTTCAGTGAGCACCCACTGAAGCCAAGAAGAAATTCCCCCTCCCCTCTGATGTCTAATCTGGCCTCCAGGGTTTGGGTGTTTCTCTGCAGCCCTCAAAGATCTGGTGGAAAATTGGCTGCTGAGACAGGATGAAAGCTGTGTGCATCCCTCCCTCTAGTAGCACAAGCAGCTCCATCAGGGTTAATCCAACCACCAGATCTGGGATGAAGAAAGAACTTTCCTCTCCAGCACCTGCAAACACTCAGTGACAACACTGCTGGCCAAGAAGGTCCTTCCTGAGCTCCAGGATGAGAGGTAGAGGAACCCAGAGTCTGCTAAACGTTGCTCTAAGGTAAAACCAAAGATCCCCTTTTCTGACCTCCCTTGAAGCAAACCAAACCAGGATAACTTCAATAAAGTCAATGCATTTAAAGAGGAGACAACAGCACCAGGCTGACAGTTGTAGCCCGAAGAGATTCCCATCTAATTTTAGATTTGACACAAACCTTAATGTGGTTTTCGTTAATTAATTAAAAAAAAAAAATCCTTTAATTAATGTACACCCCTTAAAGCAGTTTTCATTTACTCCATTTCCAGGAGACATTTCCACTGAGATTGCTCCTCAGATACCACTCTGCTGCTTGCTTTTGTTCTTCAGTCAAACCTCAAATGCTAGACCCAAACTTCTGTTTGCAATACACTGCTGGCCTCGAAATGTAGTCTGGCTTCATGAGCCTTCGCTTGAATGATATTCCAAACTGTGGGGTTTTCATCTCTTTGACTATGCAAAAATTCTACAGCTTGTTCTTCCATTGCATTAAAGTGTCCTCTTTTAGCTCACTGAAGGACCTCTTTGTTGACTACCTAAAATGACACCTGAATTCTCTGAATCTAATGGTTTCAGTGTATCTCAATCTCTGCATGCAAGGTAGAAAGGCAGCAGTGATGGTGTGATGCCATCCTGCCCTCCTGGCAGCCGCACCCACCTTGAGAAGCTGTCCAGGTCACCAAGGAAGGAGCTCAGATGTGATGTGGAAATGCAGGGTCCAGACTACCAGAGACCTCTCCCCTGTTGCTCTTTTGATGTTAACCTGTACTTGGTAGAGTGGTCACTGGCTCCTGACTTCAGCCTGATCCATCTGCATGGCCAGCATGGCAGCACATCTAGGTGACCACTACATATTGTGTCCAGTTCTGTGACACCAGCACAACACATACAAGTGGAGGCCATCAAGATGGTCAGGGCTGGAGCACTGACCATGAGACTAGAGGCTAAGGGAAGGGGTTTGCTTAGCCTAGAGGAGAGATGGCTTTGGGGCACCTGATAGCAGCCTACCACGCCTGCAAGAAGCTTTGGAAATGATGGAGCCAGACTCTTCACTGAGATGTATGGTGAGAAGATGAGAAGCAATGGGTGCAAGTGAAGCAAGACATGTTCAGGTGGGATAGGAGGAAAATTGTTCACCATGAGGCCAGCAAAAAAGTTTGCCCACAGCACTCAGGCTTCTCCATTCATGAGGGCTTCCAAAGGGTAGCCCTTCAACCCAGGCTGATCCTAGGGCCAATTCTGCTTGTCAAATTTGATCCTTATCAGAAAAAGAAAAGCCTGAAGGTGTTAGCTACATTATCCTGGCAAATCAAAGCCAAATAAGGGAGAAGTTCTCACAGGCTCCTTCCACTCCTGCACTGGACGTGTCCAGCTCCTTTACAGACTCAGTAATATGGACTTGGGCTAGATACTTCCTCAAAGCTAATGAAAGCCCATGTAGAGCTCTGTCCCTAGGGGCTGCAGACACAAAACCCTGCTGACTGAGGCTAACGTGGGAGCCTGGATCTGGGCAGAAGAAACCAGCTGAAAACCTTTAACAACTCCACACTGTGCTCCTCTGCTTTGGGGTAAACCTTGCCAAAGGGCCTCAGTTTGGCGTCTTGCTTCCACACACTGCATGCAGGGACTTGCTTTGTGGGTTTATGGCAGTAATTTGATGATCTTTAATAGTGTCCCACATCACTCAGCTGCTGGGACAAGAAGGGGTTCTTAACTCAGTGCCTGAGGACAAAGCCTTCTCCTCTCTTCCTCCCAAAACCTCACACTGCTGTCACAGGTTGCGAGGAGAATCCTCTTCCCAGGCCACCACTACACCATTTTCTGACCACAGCTAAATACAAAGCAAAGGCTTTTTTTGTTCTCTTTGTAAAGCTCACCATGTGCTGCCATTCCCAAACTCAAGATGAAACTCTTCATTCTGAAGAGGATTCCATACTGAGGACCCAGAACCTCTCTGCTAGAGGCTGGACACGTATGTCACAAAATAAATCCCAGGCCAAATCTAAGCATATGACAAGACAGCAGGGAAACTTAATTAAAGGAAAGGCACTGACAGCCCTCTGATCATATGCAACAGAGCAGCCAAAATCAATAATTATTTCATCCACTTCACTTACCCTGCTTCATTCACCCCAAAGGAAAATGACTTCCCCAAGCAGGTTAACTTCAAATGAGGGGGTGATCTGAGTCACAGAATCATAGAATCAGGGAATAGTTTGGGTTGGAAGTGACCTTTGAAAGTCATCTAATTCAACCCTCCTGCAGTAAGCAGGGACATCTTCAACTACATCAGGTTGCTCAGAGCCTCATTCAACCTGTGCTGTATGGGAAAAGGATAGAATCATAGAATGCTTTGGGTTGGAAATCCACGTTACCGAACACCTTCTTCGCTTCAGTCCACTGCTAAGGCTGGCCTTCTGTCACTGGAGGCAAGAGAGAAAATCTGGAGGAAGGAAGACTGTCCCTTCATCAAGGAGGACTGGGTAAGAGATCTGTACCCACCCATGAGTGCTGAAGGAGCTGGCTAAGGTTATTGTAAGCCACTTTCCACCATTCTTGAAAGGTTGTGGAGAACAGGAGAGGTGCCTGAGGACTGGAAGAAAGCCAATGGCACTCCAATCTTCAAAAAGGGCAAGAAAGAGGACCCAGGTAATCACAGCCCAGTCGGCCTCACCTCCATCCCTGGAAAGCTGATGAACCTCCAGCCCTGAACAGCTTGTTCTGGAGTTCATCTCTAAGCATATGGAGGTTGGAGGTAGCAGGGCTTACTGGGAATGATCAGCATGGATGCAAAGACCAATCTGATAGCCATCTAGGATGGTGTGAGCAGCTGGGTAGATGAGGGGAGAGCAATGGACGATGCTAACCTTGACTTCAGCAAGACTTTGGACACTGTCTCCCACAACATCCTCATAGGTAAGCTTAAAAAGTGTGTATTAGATGAACAGATGGCAAGGTGGGTGATGGTTTTAAACTAAAAGAGGGGAGATTTGGGCTAGAGAAAAGGAAGAACTCATTTATGGTGCAGGTGGTGAGACACTGACCTGGGTTGCCCACAGAGGTGGTAGATGCCTTATCCCTGGAATGTTTATTCCAGGTCAGGGTTGGCAGGTATCTGAGAAACCTGCTCTGTCTGGAGATGTCCCTGTTGACTGTAGGAGGGTTGGTTGACCTTTAAATATCCTTTCCCACCCAGACCACTCTGTAATTCTGAGTCTATGAACTTTAAAAATCTGAGGGTCATCTTTGCAAGTGAACACAGTAACATTTGGGAAGGAAAGAGAATTCTTTACCTCATGCCCTTTTAAAGCATCCCAAGTAAGGTCACTTTCTGTAGCATTGTTACAGAATAAACCTGCATTAATAATGATCTAATTCCACACACACCCCACTCCCACCCCAACACATCTACAAGAATAAATTCAGCAGCCCCACAAGCAAAAAGCAAGGCTGAAGGTGTCACACATGAGGTCATGCAGCCACCACCAAGAGAAGCCTTGCATTGCAGAGGTGAGCAGCAACTCAAGGTCCTTCCTGAGACAGGGCAAGTTGTACAAATCCAAGCGTATGCAGAAGAAATCCTTCATTTTGGGAACTGCAGAGGAAATCTGCTGGGGCTTTTGGACCTCACAGGAGCAGGAACTCATGAGCATTACCCAACATGTCCTGGCAGGGCCAGGAGCCGTGCTGTGGCTGGATCCTGGAGCAGGGAGCTGCCGGTTCTGCTCACCAGTTCCTGCAGAAGCCGAGCATATGGTGGCACAGCAGGAGCAAGCAGCAATGAGCAAACGCAGGAAGGACAGGGGGAATGAAGTCCTGAAGGATGCGGGTGGTGGAAGAATCACTTCGGAGGTGTTTCAAGGGCAACCTTCTGTGGCTGTTTGAGTTTGGAGGCGGTGTAATGAAAAGCTCAATAGTTTGATTTATTCTATTAAGCTGCTGCATTTACAGCACAGCTCTGGAAGGAAATTAAGCAGAGAGGGCTTTTGGGAAAAGATTTGGTGGCTTCACCTTAAAAAAGATCATCGCTGAGGCTGGGAGCTCTACAAGGGAGATCAGAGGAGATAACCCCTCTGCCAGCTTCCATCCCCATCAGATCTCTGCACACTGCTCACAACCTCTTCCATAAAACGAAGGTTATGACCCTCTAAAAGTGGGGTGTTTAATTAAAAAAGAGAGGGTAAAAGGCAAACACTTTCCTCAAAGCTCATCTGGCACTGCAGAGCCTGGGGTCACAGGGGCATTGGAGCAGAGAATCAAATAAGAACGGTAGGGGTTGCAAGGCACTTGTGGAGATCATCTAGTTCAATCCACCTGATAAAGCAGGGTCACCCAGAGCAGGTTGCCCAGCAACGTGTCCAGGTAAGTTTCAAATGTATCTAGAGAAGGAGACTCCACAACCTCTCTGGGCAGCCTGGACCAGCACTCCAGCACCCTCACAGGAAAGAAGTTTTTGCTTTTGTGAAGAGTAAAGAAGCTTCCTTATGGATGACAAGGCTCTGCCTCTCCTTGGGCTGAGGGGTGACCCTAACCTCCATAAGGAAAGCATCAAATACTACATCATCTTATTAAAAAGGAACAAAATAAGTGGCAGTCCACACATCAGTGCAGCTTTTGCAATATCTCTGCTCATTTTTTACTCTCCTGTATGACCAAGATGACCAAGATTTTAACATTTGCAGCCACCCACTGTGCCTTCCCAGCAGCAACCAGGCCTCCTCCCAGTCATGCAGCCCCTTGACTCAATTGCAGCTCAACTATGCTGCCCTCCCTCATGGTTTCTTCTAACAGCCTTCACATCACCTTTGCTAACCCTACAAGTGACAAATGCTGAGCAGCAAAGCTGTCCACCTTGTCTTTGTCCGTCTGCTTTTGACCATGGAAGTGCTGCACTAAATTAAAACAACCTTCACAGAATCATCACTGAATCACAGTGGTTTGGGTGGGAAGGGACCTTCAAAGGTCCCTGCAGTGAGCAGGGACATCTTCAACTAGAACAGGTTCCTTCTATCCTGACCTTGAACGTTGCCAGGGATGGGGTATCTACCTGGGACAGTGTCTCACCACCCTCATTGTCCACAATTCCTTCCTTATATCTAGTCTGAATCTCCTCTCCTCTAGTTTTAACTCCTTGTCCTGTCACAACAGGACCTGCTCAAAAGTCTGTCCCCAGCTTTCTTACAGGCCCCTTTCAGTACTGAAAGGCCACAAGGTGGTCTGCCTGCAGCCTTCTCTTCTCCAGGATGTAGTTACCCAACTCTTTCAGCCTGTCCCCACCGCAAAGAGGTTCCAGCCCTTGCATCATGCTCATTGTCTCTTCTGGACCTGCTCCAACAGGTCCAAGTCTCTCCTGTGATGAGGACTCCAGATCTGACACAGCACTGCAGGTGGGGTCTAACCAGAGTGGAGCAGAGGAGTAGAATTCCCTTCTTTGTCCTGCTGCCCACAACCTTAGGCTAGTTCACCTCTGAGTGATAGATGGACATGTGTCAAGGCACAGCTCTGCAGCAGAGGAACCACCCCAGGAGAGGATCTCTGGCATCCATGTGCTGGGCTTAATGCCAACCTGGGGGAAAAAGATCCACAAAGACTGGCCACTGCTCTGCAAAGCCCAGGCAGCATGCTCACAGAGATCCTCTCCTCGCTGACCTCCACGCTGCCAAAGACACATCGGTGGCCTTTTCTCTCCTTTCCCTGGAGAGTGACAGTGCTCAGGCACAGATCAAGGCTCCAACACTCAAACCACCAGACTCAAAAAAGTCTACAGAACTTTTTGCAGGATGGACAAAGGCTGAAAAATTAACTGCCTGGCCTCTTCCTCTGCTGCATTTATTGCTATCTTGGCAGATGAATTTCAGGTTGCTGCCACAGCCGCAAACTGCTTGTTCTGCCAACTGTACATTACTAACGTTGGAAGGTGGCCAGACCTAGGAATCTTTTCTAAAAGCATTTGCTTCATACTTTAAATAGCAGCCCAGCAGGCAGGGGGATGGGAGGGAGGGCTCAGCCCCTGCATGTGATCCATCTGCAAGCTTCTGCTGGCTCCTCCACCCTTTTGCGGGTTAAAGCCGAGGATGATCCGTGGTGGAGGTGCAAGGTGGGCAGAGCCGGTGGGACGTGTCCTCAAAACCCACTGGTGCTGGTAGAGGCAAGGATGTCCTCATCCTCCTGACACTGCCACCTGCCCCTTCCCAAGTGTGTCATTAATTAAGTTAATGACAGGATGCTGTTTTTTTTTTTTATTGGTATCTGCTCTGCTACAAGGTCTAGCATTATTTTCCCCAGTGCTTGAGAGTTTTGCTTGCTACTGGGCTGAAGAGCACCATTTGCTGGGATACCCAGATCTGGAGTACTGGCTGCAGTTCTGGTCTCCCTGGTTCAAGAGAGTCAGGGAACTACTGGGCAGAGTCCAGTGGAGGCTACAAAAATGCTGAGGGGACTGGAGCATCTCTGTGATAAGGAGAGGCTGAGAGACTTGGGGCTCTTTAGTCTGGAGAAGAGCAGACTGTGAAGGAAATCTTCTCAATGCTAATCAATAGCTAAAGGGCAGGGATCGAGAGGAGGAGGCTGTACTCTTTTCAGTGGTGTCCAGTGACAGGACAAGGGGTAGCAGACACAAACTGGAACCCAGGAGGTTCCATTTAAACATGAGGAAAAAACTTCTTTCCTGTGAGAGTGCCAAAGCACTGGAACAGGCTGTTCAGAGAGCTTGTGGAGTCTCTTTCTCTAGAGAGATTCCAAACTTGCCTGCATGCTCTGGTTTACCCTGCTTTATCAGGGAGGCTGGACTAGATGATCCCCAGAGGTCTCTTGCTCACCATGCTAGGATTCTGGGATCCTGTCCTGAGCCTGCTGTAACATTCCATTACCAAGTACAAACTCTCTGTTATATGGAATCATGTCTCCAGGTGGATTTTCTAACAGCGTCAGAAGGAGCACAGCCACGCTTGGCAGGATATGTCACCATTCACAATGCTTCAGCAACAAACCCACATCCTCAGCAGCTATCAAATATTAATCTGCTTTACAGCTGACAAACAGAGAGGAGGAGTAAGAGGAGGAAGGATGTAGGCAGGGGCACAACATCTAACACTACAAGAAGGAGAGAAAACTGTCTCTGGCCACAAATATTCTGACTATTTGCCATATTTCTCCTACTTCCTTGCGTGAAATGCTCCCACAAGCAAGTTTGCTAAGAGCAAATATAGGTGAAGTTTCTTTTCCCTGGTCACTGGGTGCTGCACTAGATAAGCTGGCGACACTGAGCAAAGCTTGAGGCATAATATTTTGAAGTAGTCTTAGTTAATGTTCAGCCCTGCTGTGCAATGTCAAGAAAACTAATGAACAGTGAAGTGGCAGCAAGCAGGGACCTGGGTGTACTCACCCGCTACCAAAGTCCTTTCAGGGCCTGGGCACGACGTGAATGAAATCTAAAAGCATTTGCCCTGGTTCACTGGGAGGCCCAGGCACAGCCTGGGCAGTGTGAGCTGTGATTTGTCACTGAGCTTGCCCTGGACCTGGTGCTTAATGACATGGTTTAGTGTTGACCCTTCCGTGCTGGGTTGAGGCTTGGAATGGATGGTCTTTAAGGTCTCCTCCAACCAGATATATTCTGTGATTCTGTGTTCTGGTTGGACAAATTATTGCAGTCCTGGGGCTCATCAGACTGAGCTATGAGCAAGCAGGGGATGAAATTTGGCTGCTGAAGTTCTCTTGACAAGAAGCCCAGATCACTTCCAAGATTTGGGTCAATACAGGTGGCCACCTCCTTTCAGCCAAGGCTCTTTCAGCCTGCAGAAGGCTCCAGGGGGAACTTAGTGTGACTTTGCAGTATTTAAAGGTGGCCTGTAAGAAGGATGATGGTAGACTTTTCATCAGGGCCTGTTGTGACAGGACAAGTGGTGAAGGTTTCATAAAGAGGGGAGATTTAGACTAGATCTAAGGGAGAAATTGTTTACACTGAGAGCAGTGAGGCACTGGCCTAGGTTGCATAGAGAAGCGGTAGAAGCCCCATCCCTGGAAACATTCCAGGTCATGTTGGATGGGGTTCTGAGCAACCTGATCTAGCTGAAGATATCCTTGCTGGGGCATTGGGACTAGATGACCTTTAAAGGTCCCTTCCAACTCAGAAGATTCAGTGAGTCTATGGAGTGCCTGCTTGTGTGTACCCACATCTGAGCCACGGGGTTGGAGGAAAATTCAACATCTGTTATCGGGCAACACGGCTCCACTTGGAGCGTGCGGTGGGAGCTCTGGCAACGGCAATGCTTGACGGATGATGTGCTCTCAGCACTAACAGGCAGTGAGATTCACCTTGTGCATGAAGAACAAAGTGTTTGCACTAAGGACAAAGCATTTGCACAAAGGACAAAGTATTTAAGTGCATGAGATGGGCAGCCCTGAAGCAAGTGCGAATCAGAGCAGGCTGGAACCCACCCACGGCAGCCCCAGGCAGGATGTTGAGGTTGCTGGGAGCTGAACACACCTACCATTCCCTCCTTAATAAACCTCACCCCTTCTTTTGTGCATTGCTCAAGCCCTTTAGACCGCTGCAGTCCAGCCTGTGAGTTGACTCTTGGGGTGAATTTTAACCTTGATATGGTTTCTCAAGCATCTCTTCTCTGTTCACCAGTTACAGCGCCTGTATTCAGCGGCAGGAGGTGGATTAATGCCCCTCTAATCTGCTTGGTTGGCAGGAGAACAGATCTGACAAGGCTACATGGTTCTTCACCAAGCCTATCACAGCGTGTGGCGGAGTTATCTGTCCTTCACCTTACCCAGCCATAAAATGGGGTTTCTGCACACAGTTAATTGCTGATAAACTCTTAATGGGCCTGATCCTGAAAGTTTAACAAGCACTTCTGATTAATTTAGTCTAAGGCATAATTTCAGGATGAATCATTTGGAATGCATCCAAAGAAGTTGGTGAAGAGTCTAGAGAACAAGTCCTGTGAGGAGTGGCTGAGGGAACTGGGGTTGTTTAGCCTAGAGAAAAGGAGGCTGATGGGAGACCTTCTGGCTCTCTACAACTCCCTGAAAGGAGGCTGGAGCCAGCTGGGGGTTGGCTTCTTCTCTCAAGGAGCAAGTGACAGAACAAGAGGAAACTGCCTCAAGTTGTGCCAGGGAAGGTTTAGGTTGGATATAAGGAACAATTTCTTCCAAGCCCTGAGCAGGCTGCCCAGGGTGCTGGTGGAGTCTCCATCCCTGAATGGATTTAAAAGGTGTGGAGATGTGACACTGAGGGGTATGGTTTAGTGGTGACTTGGCAGTGCTGAGTTAACAGATGGACTCGACAGTCTTAAAGGTATTTTCCAATCCAAACAATTCCACGATTACAATGTGCCACCTTAAACCAGAAAACAAAGGTGGCATCAAAGGAAGCAAAGCTTCCCCTTCCATATCACTGCTTCCATAAAAGCAGAAGAAGGAAAACTATTGCAAATGGAGTGGTTCTGTCATGATTTTGCATTAACTCATGATTATCTGCTGTGATTTAGTGTCTGAAGGGCATGAAGCAAACACTCTTACTCTGAAGTTTCCCAAAGACACCAAGGCAGGAAGCTGCAGCCTTACCTTGCTCCAACCTCTTCATCTGCTGGATCTGATCCACTGTCTTTTTCAGGATCTTGCATTTGTCAGGTTTGACACTCAGGGTGTCAATGTCCCCAATGTTTGCAGACAGCAGCTCCGCCAGTTCCTCTAAATATTTGTTCTCCTGCTCTCGCCGCCGCTTTTCATTGCTGTTAGAGAAGGGGGAAATAATTAAAAGTCACATTAATAACTTTTTCTAACTGCACAGCTTAGTCCCACTTGGGTACTGGAGAAGAACCCTAATATACAAGTACTGGTTGCAGCAATAACCATGCTACAATCAAAGGATCCCACCTGGATGCATTCCTGTGCGAACTACCCTAGGGGATCCTGCCTTGGCAGGGAGGTTGGACTCAGTGATCCCTGGAGCTCCAACCCCTAAAGTTCTGTGATTCTGTGAAAGGATCAAAAAATACTGGGGAATTAATTCAGGTTCTTTTCTGGTTTTGTGAATATAATCAAAATATGCATATTGAGGAGTCTAGAGTACAAAATCTGCTGAAGAGCAGTTGAGGGGAACTGGGTTTTTTTTAGCCTGGAGAAAAGGAGGTTGAGGCGAGACCATCTTGCTCCCAAAAGGAGGCTGGAGCGAGGCAGAGGTGACAGGACCAGAGGAAATGGCCTCAAGTTGTGCCAGGGGAGGTTACACTGGACACAAGGAACAATTTCTTCCTCAAAGGGTTGTCAAGACCTGGAACAGACTGCCCAGAGCAGTGGTGGAATCCATGGAGGTGTGATGCTGAAGGACACGGTTTAGCACTGACCTCTTTTCAGTGGCCAGCAGCAATAAGACAAGGAGCAATGGCTACAAATTGGAACATAGGAGGTTTCATCTCAACATGAGGAGAAACTTCTTTACAGTGAGGGTGACAGAGTCCTGGAGCAGGCTGCCCAGAGAGGTTGTGAAGTCTCCTTCTCTAGAGACTTTCAAAACCCATCTGGATGCACTCCTGTGCAAACTCCCTAAGGGATCCTGCCTTGGCAGGGAGGTTGGAACTCAATGATCTCTGGAGGTTCCTTCCAACTGCTAAAATTCTGTGATTCTGTGGTGATCTGGCAGTGCTGGATGAATGGTTGAAGTTGATGATCTTAAAGGTCTCTTCCAACCAAAACAATGCTGTGATTCCAAGATTAATGCCAAGGAAGATAAACGGGTCTATCCAGACACTCCAAAGAAAAGCAGACTCCTGCACTCAGATCTCCACCTTCCTCTCAAGAATAGTTATAAATGAGTTACAGCAAAACTATTCAAAAATAGTTACGCACAGCCTCTTATTTTTCCCCTATTCCAGCTGTCACCAAGTTTAATCCTAAATTCATACATAAAAACTAGCAACATTCACCAGAGTTCAGTGCAAATCAGAACCAACAACGACAGGATGAAAATGAAAAATATTCATGAGCTTAACCTTTGTGTCCCAGCTAAAGCAGCTTTTCCTTTAGCTTCTAGCTGCTGCAGAAACCCAACACTCTCCCAACAACTATTTGTAAATTCTGGGAATTGAGACTACAGTATTTACAGGTTGTGACATGGCCATCACTGAAGCCACCCTGGACACTGTCACATACTCCTTCACCAAAGATGTTCTAAGAACCAAACCTGCCAAAATGAACTGACACACACACACAGAGACACAGCTTCTCTAAATACCTTCCTCTACATGAGGTTTCTCTACTTGGTCTCCTCTGCTCATGAGGTTTAACAAGGCCATGTGCAAGGTCCTGCACCCAGGTAAGTATTAGCACAGGCCTGGGCACAAAGGGATGGAGAGCAGCCCTGCAGAGGATTTAGAGGTGCTGGTGGGTGAAAAGCTGAATATAAACCAGCAATGTGAGCTCACAGTGCAGAAGCCAACCATATCCTGGACTGCATCCAAAGCAGCATGGCCAGCAAGTCAAGGGAGGGGATTTTTCCCCTCTGCTCTGCTCTGGTGAGACCTCACCTGCAGTGCTGTGTTCACATCTGGGTTCTTGGGACCCAGATCTGGGTGACATGGACCTGTCAAAGTAGACCTAGAGAAGGCCATAGAAATGATGCAAGTGCTGGAACCTCTCTGCTGTGAGGGCAGGTTGAGGGAGTTGGGGTTGTACAGCCTGGAGAAGAGAAGGCTTCAGGGAGACCTTCTTGTGGTCTTCCAGTACTTAAGGAAGCCTCTAAGAAAGGTCTTCCAAGTCAAACCATTCTATGATTCTATATATCAAGCACAGGATGAAATAAGGAAACCTCAAAACACCCAGCATGGCTTGACAGTGCTTGTGATTCCTTTTTCAAGTCAGTTTTCAACAAGACACTTAATTTTCTGTTGCAGCCTCTCCAGGATGCCCAGCACTCCATTTAGACACTCCTACCTGGAAATCTCTAACATTTACTATACATCAGGAGGCTGCTGAGATGCCTGTGTGAATGGTGAGATGTTCCTGGTCTCAAAGAGGACACATTGCTCATGAAGGAACTGAGAAAACACTGACAACTGACACTGAATCCAAAAGTCCAGCTTGGTAGGAGATCTGTGTCACACTGCAGATGCCATTTTGTTGTTCTACATAGTAAAACAAGCTCTGCTAATAGCTGAAGGCTTAAATAAGAGGCTGGGTTTGTCATGTCTGCTGAGAGTGCAAGTCCACCACAGCATGAATATACCTTGCTAACTCTGCAGACACCCTTTAGAAACCTTAGCTGTCCAAAAGAGGGTGAGACACCACCAGCTCACTCTTCTAAGGAGCCCCTCGGACAGGCTGCACAGATTCTTCTTCATTTTTCCCTAATTCCACTTTATTAGCTCAATATCCAGGTCTGATAGATATGCAGGCAGGCTTTGGGCATTTTTATACTCCTTACACTTGCTCTCAAATGAAAACACCTGATGACTGCAGGGATGAAACTCCTTGATGAACCACCCCTTGTGCACTCTCAATTACCTCACTTCTGTGTCTCCCCAGGTGCTGTGACTGCCTAGAGGAGCAACAGCAATAACTCACCTTCCTTTAAACCTGCAGCAGCAAAAGAATCCAAAAGGAAAGGGGAAAAATAAAGGCAAGGTCCAGCGAACACAGTTGTGTTTCTGCCTGGGTCATCAGTCCCATGAAGTGTCATGAGTAAGATATTCCATGGAAACAGAAACTCCTCTGCAAAACAGGCTTGGGTGAGAGTGGGCAAGAGGCCTCGCTTCCTGGGCAGGCAGCTGCCAACTGGTACTAAGGGGCAGCAGGCAGCAATGACAGCTTTACAGTGGTAGGTTGAAACTGAGCCAGCAGTACGCCCAGGTGGCCAAGAAAGCCAACAGCATCCTGACTTGTATCAGCAGGACTAGGGCAGGGATTGTCTCCCTGTACTCAGCACTAGTGAGGGCACATTTGGAATGTTGGGTTCAGTTTTGGGCCCCTCACTCCAAGAAGGACATTGAAGCGCTGCAGTGTGTCCAAAGAAGGGCAGCAAAGCTGCCAAAGGGTCTAGAGCACAAGTCTTGTGAGGAGTGGTTGAGGCAAGGAGGGATTGTTTAATCTGGAGAGAAGGAGGCTGAGGGGAGACTTTCTTGCTCTCTACAATTCCCTGAAAGGAGATTGGAATGAGGTGGGAGTTGGTCTCTTCTCCCAAGGAACAAGGTTTAGGACAAGAGGAAACAGCCTCAAGTTGCAGCAGGGGAGGTTTAGGTTGGAGCTGATGAACAATGTCTTCCCCAAAAGGGTCGATAAGCCTTGGAACAGGCTGCACAGGGCAGTGGTGGAGTCCCCATCCCTGGAGGGACTGAAAAGCTATGTAGATGTGGTGCTGAGTGACATGGTTTAGTGGTCAGCTGGCAGTGCTGGGTTAAAGGTTGGGCTTGATCTTAAAGGTTTCTTTCAACCAAAGCTATTCTGTGAGTCTGTGATCTTTACAGGTTGGATGTGCATCTGCTGCAAAAGTGCTGGCTCCAGCACTAGACCTCAGCCTCTCTTTGCACAGGTATTGGTGACACCAGTGCTGGCACCTTCCCTGGCAATGGGCAGGCAAATGCTTCTCCAAGCAGCTGAGTGAGTGTTTCAGTTAAGGTCAAATTAAATCTTAGCTCTTCCTGCAAACCAAAAATGCGACAGCAGAGGGGAGAGAAAAAAAATCCCTCTGTTGTGGGTGAGCTCATTTCATGAAAACCCTTAATGTTGCCGTTGCTGTGGCAACTTTCAAATTGTAGGAGGGAGAATTGGCCAATTTTCCTTACATAAAAGCATCATGAGAATATTGCAGCAGTGGGCTGCTCTTTATCACTCCCAAGTATCAGCAAAAGCAATAGTTAAACCCTTCAGGTTTTAACAAAGGCAGTTTGAAGTTGATTTTGCTCTGGAGTATGTTATGGAGGACCCTGGCTAGCTTGAGGAGGGCAAGGTCCTTCCCCTGCATGGCTGTGAGTCAGGAGATGGTCTGAAAGAAGGAAGATGCAGCACTGGAAGTCTTCATCTTTTCTGAATATTGGTAATGTGCTCCAGCTGCAGTGTTTGGGGTTGGATAGCCAGTTCAACAAAGCTCTTCTACAAATGCTTGTAGGTGCTCTGTGGCTGTAAAAACTCTTGGTGCTTGGGCAAGAAAAGATAATCTCTCATCCAGAAGTTTCTGCTTCTCTATGATCAGCTTGCTCTTTGTCCTGTATATTCTGAAAGACCCCTGGTGTCAGCAGATTTCTCAGGGTGGTTGCAGTTTAGGAAACAAACCACAAGAGATCTGCTTTCCAAAGGCAGACCAAATGAAGCAAAGACAGGCTTGGGGTAGCCCTGATGGAAAGCAGCTCTGCAGAGAATAACCTGAGAGGAATGGTGGACGACAAGTTGCCCATGAGCCAGCAATGCGCCTTCACGGCCAAGAAGGCCAGTGGTCTCCTGGGGTGGATTAATAAAAATGTGGGCAGCAGATCAAAGAAGGCTTAGTGATGCCACCTGGACTCCCAGGTCCAATTCTGAGATTCCCAGTTCAAGAGAGACAAGGAACTGCTTGAGAGAGCCCAGCAGAGGCTACAAAGATGCTGAGGGCACTGAAGGATCTCTCTGAGGAGGAAAGACCTGAGGCTGTTCATCCTGAAGAAGGGCAGACTGAGAGGGGATGTTCTCAAAGCTGATCAACAGTTAAAAGGGTTGGGGGCAGAGGATGGGGCCTGATTCTCTCCAGTAGTGCCCAGCAGTAGGAAAAGGAGCAAATGGCACAAACTGGAACCCAGGAGGTTCCATCTGAACAGGAGGAAAAACTTTATCCCTATGAGTCTTCTGGAGTACTGGAACAGGCTGCCCAGAGAGGTTGTGCAGTTTCCTGCTCTGGACAGGTTCCAAACCCACCTGGACATCATGGTCCTGGGCAATTTGCTGTGTGTGACCCTGCTTTTTCAAGTGGGTAGGTGTAGAAGATCTTCAGAGGTCCCTTCCAACCCCAACCATGCTGGGATTCTGTGTATGGAGTGTAAGTGATAAAAAATGCACCTGGGCCTTGCTTAGTGCATCAATATTCTGCAACAACAACCAAAACAGCATCCCAGGCAGCAAAGACACAGGATCAGCAGCACTGCCACAACATTCATCCTTCCTAACAGACACTATCACCAGGGAAAAGGATGCCCAGGATTCACAGGGAGCCTGGAAAAGCCTGTGGAAGGAGATCCCAACTGCCTCTACCCAGGACTTCGCTCAGGCAAGGTAAGCCTCAGCCACAAGCAGACGGTGGCCTTCTGCAGCAAGCTGAGCTCTGAAGCAGCCTGCATCAGCACATAGAAACCAAGACACTTCAGACAGCAGTCCCATGTGGCGTCCTTGAATTATGGAGCAACAGGGTCTTCACTGCTGTCCCTGGATACTACAAAGTCATGGATTTCTTGGGGATCTGGCGTGAAGAGGCAGAAGGTTTGGGATAATGTGCAGACTTTGCAGAAGTATCTGTGACAGGTTCACCCTGGGCAAGCTCTCCCAATAGTCTCCCTTCCTAAAAGCACTGCAGGGACTTTGCTAACGAGCCTCTAATCACCATTTGCCTCCTGACAAGAAGCAGAGCAGATGGGGAGCTGCGTTTCCACTGCGCTCCATCTTCCACCGCAGCCACCGCTCAAAGCAGGCGAAGCTGTGGTAGGAAGTGTGAACGTCTGCGAGTGGCTGAGACCTGGCTCCATCTGCTCGAGCAGACGGGACAGAGCGACGCAGGGGGAATGACAAAGTAGCCGCGGGAGAGGAAGGCTTGGGAGCGGCTCACGTACCTCTGGGCTGTGTCGCAGGGGGAGCCTTTCCTCTTTCGAGAGTCGGGGTTGGCAGGGTCTGTTGAGCTGTCCCCAAGGCCACTCATGTTGGTTGGTCTACTTTGCACCTGGAATCAAAGACAGATAAGGTAAGGACAAAGCTTTTGAGCTGCAGAAGGAGCAGCTCCTCTGCAGTGGAGACAAAGAACATGGACCAAGTGACCTCTGAAGAGGTAATCAACCACCACAAGTCTTTATCACAGAATCAAACTACAGAAAGAGTAGATTTAGATTGGATGTTAGGAACAAGTTCTTGACCATGAGGGTTGTAGAACACTGGAACAGGTTGCCCAGGGAGGTGGCTGGGGCCCCATCCCTGGACATATTCCAGGTCAGGCTCGACAGGGCTCTGTGCAACCTTATCTAGTTGAACATGTCTCTGCTTACTGCAGAGGAGATTCGGACTAGAAGAGATGTGGAGGTCCCTTCCAACTCAAACTGTTCTACAATTCTATGAATAATAGGGGTTGGAAGGGACCTTGAAAGATCATCTAGTCCAACACTCCTACCAGAGCAGGATNTAGGAAGTGTGAACGTCTGCGAGTGGCTGAGACCTGGCTCCATCTGCTCGAGCAGACGGGACAGAGCGACGCAGGGGGAATGACAAAGTAGCCGCGGGAGAGGAAGGCTTGGGAGCGGCTCACGTACCTCTGGGCTGTGTCGCAGGGGGAGCCTTTCCTCTTTCGAGAGTCGGGGTTGGCAGGGTCTGTTGAGCTGTCCCCAAGGCCACTCATGTTGGTTGGTCTACTTTGCACCTGGAATCAAAGACAGATAAGGTAAGGACAAAGCTTTTGAGCTGCAGAAGGAGCAGCTCCTCTGCAGTGGAGACAAAGAACATGGACCAAGTGACCTCTGAAGAGGTAATCAACCACCACAAGTCTTTATCACAGAATCAAACTACAGAAAGAGTAGATTTAGATTGGATGTTAGGAACAAGTTCTTGACCATGAGGGTTGTAGAACACTGGAACAGGTTGCCCAGGGAGGTGGCTGGGGCCCCATCCCTGGACATATTCCAGGTCAGGCTCAACAGGGCTCTGTGCAACCTTATCTAGTTGAACATGTCTCTGCTTACTGCAGAGGAGATTCGGACTAGAAGAGATGTGGAGGTCCCTTCCAACTCAAACTGTTCTACAATTCTATGAATAATAGGGGTTGGAAGGGACCTTGAAAGATCATCTAGTCCAACACTCCTACCAGAGCAGGATCACCTAGAGTAGGTCACACAGGAACATGTCCAGGCAGCTTTTTAACGTCTCCAGAGAAGGAGACTGAATTGATGCCTTGCTTGTGAAGGAAACTGTGCAAAGGGAAGACATGAAATGTTTGTTACCTTCCTTTTCACATCCCCTGGTCACCATTTGTCCAAGAGAGCTCTTATCACCATCCTTACATCACAAACTGAGGTCTGTGTTCCCACAGATCTTAGCTCCCTGGTTTTGCAGGACTTTAGCAACTCTAAAGGCAGCCTGTTTCAATGCTTTGTTTATGTGTTTGATCGCTTTGGATGCACTCCCTTCTGCAAATCTTCCTCAGCCCATATCCAGATTCTCTCCTATCTACCCCTAGTTCCTCTGACTCACAGCTGGCAGAGGACGCTCCACCCCTTGCCATTGTGTCTGAGCTCGTGCTCTCCCACCACCTCCTTTCCCCTCAGCACATGGCCTGGGCTTTAATTAGAGCTGCAAACTGACTCATCTCTTTAACGGGATGTGACACCCTCCCACAAACCCCTTCCCCACCTCCTGCTGAAGCTGCTCCCATGGATGGTCCTCTCAGCCCAAATCTTTTCCTAGCAATGAGTTTCCTACCTACCACGGCTATTTCTTGGCTGGTCCAAACACCAGCCACCTCCTGGGTTCAGCTCTCTCCAACACATGAACATTCCAGCCTTACTTACAGGCCTTTCAACAGATGTTGGATAAACTACTGCTACTGTGTGCAGTTCTGGAGTCCCCAGCACAAGAAGGACATGGAAGTGTTGGAGCGGGTCCAGAGGAGGCCACGAAGATGATCAGAGGGCTGCAGCAGCTCTGCTATGAGGACAGGCTGAGAGAGTTGGGGCTCTGCAGCCTGCAGAAGAGAAGGCTTCGAGGGGACCTTAGAGTAGCCTTCCAATATCTGAAGGGGGCCTACAGGAGGGCTGGGGAGGGACTACTGACAAGGTCTTGCAATGACAGGACAAGGGGCAATGGGTTTGAACTGGCAGAGGGAAGATTTAGACTGGATGTTAGGAGGAAGTTCTTTGCAGTGAGGGTGGTGAGACACTGGCACAGGTTGCCCAGGGAGGTTGTGGCTGCTCCCTCCCTGGAGGTGTTCAAGGCCAGGTTGGAGGAGGCCTTGAGTGACCTGTACTAGTGGGAGGTGTCCCTGCCTATGGCAGGGAGTTGGAACTAGATGATCCTTGAGGTCCCTTCCAACCTTACCATTCTATGATTCTATGATACTAGTCCATGTTATACCAAATGAGAGGTCTAAACAACCGAAGAAGGCCCAGAAATCATGAGAGTGTAACACTGCAATATCCCATATGCTAATGCTCCTTAATTATGAGCTGTACTTTGTATATTTAACTGAATAAAACATGGTGTAAGCCAAATAAAGGCAAAAAAAAGTCACTTAAAGCATCTGTCTTCACACTTCACCTTGAAGGGTGTTCAAGGGTTAGCTCAAAACCGCTAACAGTCTCAGACCTGAGAATTCACAGTCTACTCCAACCTAAATGGGACTACATGGTCAATGCCTCACATAACATGTCTAGAGGGCATGGTCAATGTCTCATACAACATGTTAAACCAAGGGACAGAGCTTCTCCAGAAAACAACCCAGCTGTTCATGCTGCTTCTTACAGTTGCACTTGATGAGCTTAAAGGTCTTTTCTAATCTAATCATTTCTATTATTACACAAAAAAGTAACAGGACCCTGGACAAGAAGTCAGTAGTTTAGGGATTAAAGGGACTAAGTTCATTGTAAGGGGGTTAGACTAGATGACCTCTGAAGGCTACTTCCAAACCAAACCATTCTGCGATTCTCTGAGTCTCAGTTCTCAAGCTTAATCTTCTTCATTTCTTCTATTACTTTCTAAAACCTGGAATTTTAAGGAGCATTACACTGCTGACAGATTGGGATAAAACAACCCCTTCAGGACATGTCCACAGTTCCCATAGCTGAGATTCTTCCCATGTTTTATTCAGTCTGCCTGAAAGCATCACTGGGTTGTCTTTGGTGGTGCAGCACCTCCCACCCACTGCCCAGCTTGGTGTGAGGCAGCCACTCATCAAAAGCAATCAGCACTGGTTTACCACATGCTCAGACAGGTGATGATTAAAGTCCTACCAGCTTTTCAAAGGGGTCTGAATTCCAAGCCACATTTGCAGACCAACATTTTCTGATCTTGGAGCAGTGCAGAGAGATGGACACAGCCAAGAGCATCTCTTTTTCCCTCTGGTTCCTTGAAGACTCCACTGCTCATGTTAAAACCCAGAAGGCCAACCGTCTCCTGGGCTGCACCCGAACAGTATGGCCAGAAGGTTAAGGGAGGAGATTCTGTCCCTCTACTCCACTCTGGTGACATCCCACCAGCAGTGCTGTGTCCAGCTCTGGGGTCCTCAGCAGAGGAGATATGGACCTGTTGGAGCAAGTCAAGAGGAGGCTATGGAAATGATGCAAGGGCTGGAACCCCTCTGCTGTGAGGATAGGCTGAGAGAGCTGGGGTTGTTCATCCTGGAGAAGAGAAGGCTCCAGGGAGACCTTACTGAGGCCTTGCCATGATTAAAGTGGCCTGCAAGAAAGCTGGGAACAGACATTTTATCAGGGCCTGTTGTGACAGGGCAAGGGATGATGGCTTTAAACTAAAAGAGGGGAGATTTGGGCTAGAGATAACGAATAAATAGTTTATTCTGAGGGTGGTGAGACCCTGGCCCAGGCTGCCCAAAAAGGTGGTAGAAGTGCTATCCCTGGAACCATTCCAGGTGAGGTTGGACAAAACTCTCAGCAACCTGATGTAGTTGATGATGTCCCTGCTCACTGCAGGGTGGTTGGACTAGATGATCTGTACAGATCCTTTCCCACCCAGACCATTGTGTGCTTCTGTCACTCTGAAAACCAGCGTTACCAGCTTCACTGCCTCCCACAGGCAAGGTGTCCTGGCCAGTGTTACACATTTTATCCTACCACCAACCCACCTCTACCCTCAGCACTGAAAACCTCTACTCCACAACAAGTGAATTATTTGCCCTTAACACTGTGCCATAGGGAAAGAGCTCTTCTCTCAGCAACCCACAGGCTCTTCTGCTAACACTTGTGTCACTGGTGCTCAGGTGAACGTGGCTCCTGAAGTCCTCTCAGCAGTGTCAGCACAGGTGATGAATGCCACATGCACGAGAGCTTGTCCTCTGACATCAAAAACCCTGAGCAGATGCCAGCATACCAACCATGACCAGAGATCTAAGTTCATCCCCCGTGCCTTTGGCACGTTTGCCAGAGGGAATGATGCCAAAGCAAATTTAAGGAAGGGGGGGAGAAAAAAAGCAAACTCTTGAAAAACGTAGAAATTGGAGAACTGAAAGTGCTGCATCATCTGCTCTGGGTGAGAAGGGCTTGCTGAGGTTTCAGACAACCATCCCAGGGTTTAAACCTTCTTCTTGAAGGTTTAACTTACTCTCAACAAAAACACTGAGCCCCCATGAATCGTGCTGCTTTTACAGATCCTGATTTTTCCTCTGAGCAACTGAATTAACAGGAAGAATGAGCCAGGATACGGCAGGTAAAGCTGACTGTCCCACCGGGGGGCTCTGCTGCAGGACTGTGGCTTGGCAAGAGTGACCATATGCCCTGGAGAGGTGAACTGAGGACAACATTGCAGCCTCAGCTGAAATCCTTGGCTGGAGTTAAGCCCTCGATGTAATACACTCAGTGTTTCTTCTTATTGTAAAAGTAGTTTATTTTACAGCAGAACTTGCCAGAGCTGACAAGTTTAAAAATGCCACTTGGTCTAAAAATAACAGGGATGACTTGGTTTGAAAGCCCTGCTTGGTCAAGAAGGCCGGGGCTGAGGTCCTCTGTGGAGGGCAGGGGTTGGGTTGACACTGAAAGGCAGCTCTCAACCTGTTGCTGCCCGCGCTCAGGGAGTTTCATCGAAAACTTGATTTCTAAATGCTGGCTTCTTGTAAAAAAAATGTTAATATTCTGCTGGCTTTGGGAAACTGAGGGAGATGAAGGGCAGAGGGGTGGGAATCAGAGAATCACAGAATGGTTTTGGTGAGAAAACACCTTTAGATCGTTGTGCCCAACCCTTAACCCAGCACTGCCAAGTCATCACTAAACCATGCCCCTCAGCACCGCATCTACACGTGTTTTTCAGTCCCTCCAGGGACAGGGACTCCACCACTTGCCTGGACAGCTTGTTACAAGGCTTGACAATAACTTTCAGAAAGAAATTGTGCAACTCAAGACCATTTCCTTCTGTCCTATTGCATGTTTCTTGGGAGAAGAGGTTGACCCCTACCTCACTCCATCTTCCTCTCAGGGAGTTGTAGAGAGGGAGAAAGTCTGCCCTCAGCCTTCATTTCTCCAGGCTAAACAACCACAGATCCCTCAGCTATTTCTCACAATACTTGTGCTCTAGACCCTTCACCAGCTTCACTGATCTTCTTAAGACATACTCCAACCCCTCAATGTCCTTCTTGGAGTAAGTGGTCCAAAACTGAACCCATGATTGAAGGTGCAGCCTCAGCAAGACCCAGCACAGGGGGATGATCACTTCCCTTGCCCTGCTGGCCACACTATTGCTGACACCAGCAGGTTCATGCTTGGTCTTGCATGCAGCTAGTGCACAAGTTCCTGGCCCTGCAGCAGCAGCAGCATCAATGAGCAAAGCTGTGATGCACACCATGTTTAGGAGCAAAGCAAGGGCCTCTGTAACACAGTGAAGCTCCCCAGCTCCAGCTAAACCAGGACTGAACCCAAACCACCAAGGAGGCTGAGGTCTGGAGCTTCTGAAAGGTGATTTTGCATATCCATGTTGTAGCTCCTTTGGTTCTTAGTCCACAGATCTGAATACAGCACTAGTCCCTGGTCTCTCCTGTTACCAGCAACCCAGTTCAACACTGCATCTGCTCACCAGAGAATAATTACTCTCAAGGAGACTAATCAGAAGTCAAAAACAAAGAAGAAGACAGGAAATGGATATGAAGCACAAGAGCAGTAGCTCCTACCACTGATCACAGAATCCCAGAATTCCAGTGTAGTAGGGGTTGGGATGCCTGGAGTTCACCTAGTCCAACCCCCCTGATAAAGCTGGGTCACCCAGAGCAGATTACCCAGGACTGCAGCGTCCACGAGGGTTTGGAATCTCTCCAGAGAAGGAGACTCCACAACCCTTCTGGGCAGTCTGGGCCAGGGCTCCAGCAAACCTCACAGGAAAGCTCTCCTTCATCTTCAGATGGAAACTCCTGGCTTCTAGTTTGTGTCTTTTTCCCTTTGTCCTGCCACTGGGCACCACTGAAAAAGAGTCTGGCCCCATCCTCTTCATCCTTGCCCTTTAGCTGTTGATCAGCATTAAGAAGACCCCCTCTCACTCTACTCTTCTCCAAGCTAAATAGGTCTCTGATCCCAGTGCCCTCAGCATCTTTGCAGCCTCTGCTGGATTCTGTTGAGTAGTTCCTTGTCTCTCTTGAACTGTGGAGCCCAGAATTGGACAGAGCACTTCAGATGAGCATCACTAGAGTAAAAGTGGAGGAGAACCTCCTGCAGTCTCCTGGACACACTCTTCTCAGAGCAGCATAGACCACTGGCCTTCTTGGTCATGAGGGCATATTGTTGGCTCTGGATGAACTTGTCCACCAACATTTCTATCCAGGTCCTTCTCTGTGATCTCTTTCCAGCAGGTCAACCCTTAACCCGTACAGGTGCAGGAGGTTATTTCTCCCCAGGTGCAGGATATTACCCCTGCCCTTGCTGAACTTCAGGAAGTTCCTCTCTGCCCAACTCTCCAGCCTGTCCAGGCCTCACTAAGTGGCAGCACAGCCTGATGGACTGTCAGCCACTCCTTCCTGTTTTGTATCATCAGCAAACTTGCTGAAGGTAGACTCTGCTTTATGGAATGCTAATGAATATCCTAGGAAAGACCAGTGCCTTGATCTGGAGGATGAAGCCCCAGCCAAGAGCAGCATTCCAGCATAGCCTTGAAAATCACGACACATTAAAAATAAAAAGGATGTGAATTATTGAGGTCTACTGTTCCTGTTCACCAGTACCTGAAGGGATCCTACAGGAAGGCTGGAGAGGGACTTTTCATAAGAGTGTTTAGCAATAGGACAAGAGGGAATGTTTTAAAGCTATGGGAGAGTAGGTTTATGCTGAATTTTAGGAAGTTCTACAGTACAACGGTGGTGAGACTCTGGAATAGGCTGCTCAGGGAAGTTCTGGATATCTTCCTCCGGGGGTTGTTCAAAGCCAAGTTGGATGAGGCCTTGAGCAGCTGAGTCTAGTTGAAATGCATCCCTGCCCACTGTGGGGATGCTGAAGTAGGTGATCTCTGAAGTTCCTTCTATTCTATGATGACTCCATGACAAAGCCAATAGAGTCCCGTGCTGGTTTGAGGCTAATTGGAATATTTTAATAGAGAAAATTATATTATAGGCTGTGAAAGGAAATCAGTGGTGATGTCTACTTCACTCATAGGCTTGCTGATATATTTAAGAAAAGAACACAAAACAAAGATAAGCCACTTGGGTTTGCAGACACTCTGGGGCTATCTAGCTTCTTGCTTTCTCCTCTCTGCTGAGTAACCTCACTAATCACTTTTCTTCTAACCTCCCTGGCCGATCCTCCAAACTCACCTTGTGCATAAGGCAAACCTTGGGGTAAGGTATAGGGGTAGGGAGAAGGTAGAAGGGTGTTTGGAAACCCCTCCTGGGGTCTCTGATTTCTGGGAGGGGAGTTGTGTTTCTGTATTCCCTTTAACTTGTCTGTTTCTGTAACTGTTCCTGTCTATAGTGTATACCTCTGCTTGTACATTGTGCTGAGCTGTAAACAGAGCTTCAGTCCTTAACTTCCAGCCAGCTGAGTCTAGTCTGGGTGATTTTACAAAGGGTGTGGGGGGGCAGGTAACTGCCAAACTATCACAAGTCCCAACCCCTTCTCAAAGATGGCCATTGCTACCTCCAGCAGACACAAACACCCTAAGTGATTTCCTCTGACAGCATGGAAGACAGAGCTGGCCACCAATCACTGAATTCTACCAGAATTTCCCATTTTGGGGATGAATTTGCCCCAACAAACACTTACAAAACACCAGCTTCTATGGGAGAACAAGAAAATAAGTCTGTTGTTTTTTAAAGGAATGACAATGCTGGAGAAGTCCCTCATGTTACAGCCATTTATCACCAAAACACAACCCATCTGTGCGGCCGCCGTCTCAATTAGAGGTAATTAAGAGCATACTTGGAGTGTCGCAAGGACACGTCTACATTGTTCCCCACCCCAGTTCATCATCATCAGCTGCTCCTCTTGTTGCCAGCATCAGAACAAACCTTCATATTTGTGTTCCCCCCCCTCAAACTTCTGCAGATTATGGAAGAAAGGCTGAAGCTGTGATGTGGAGAGAGAAGAGGCAGTGGGTGACAAAGAGTGAGTCACTCGCTAACCTCCTGCCTGGGGTGTTAGTTTCAGGGGGGGATTTTTGAAATGAACTTCTTTTTCTGACCTCATCCCCCACAAAAAAAAAAAAAAAAAAA
>VWZE01006211.1:101821-119369 GCA_013396675.1 Eubucco bourcierii | reverse complement strand
AAAAAAAAGAAGAGAGAGAGAGAGATTTAAAGTCCTGATTCAGTGTTGGTGGCTGAAGCTGTCAGAAACAATTGTCACATCTGTTTTGTGCAATGGTCCTTGGAGGGCAATGAAATTATGTGGGGCAGCGGATGGGGAGGATACAAGAGGTGAGATCCAACCCTTCAAGAGACGATTCCCACTGAAAGAGAAATGAGAATGGTAGGCCATATAGCCCCAGGCAGGTCATTTCTAGACCCCACTCCTGCTATGTCACCAAGCAGTTGAGTTGAACATCACTGCAGCAATGGGGGTTAAAAGCCACTGATCAAAAACTCGACTGATCTGCAAGTGATTAACCTTAGGAAAGATTTAAAATTTGGACAGCTGAAAATATTCCTGAAGACAAATTTCACTTCTCTGATCCATTATTCCCATCCCTGGGAGGGCTGCAGCAGGGGGGACAGGGACTCGTCCCACATCGCAGAGGGAGACAGAGAGACAAATCAAGGTCTTGTGGGTCCTTCCATAGCAGGCACAGCAGCTGCAGCCTGGGCAGCATGGCATGGGCACTCCTGGCAAGGGAGAGACACAGGACCTGGATTTTGGGTATGTGATACAGGGAACAAGTCAGAGTTTAATTTAGCATAGAATCATTTTGGTTGGAAGAGATGGTTAAGAACAAGTCCAGCCATAAACCCCACTCTGCCAAGCCCACCACTAAACCAAGTCCCTCAGCACCACAGCTACACATCTTTTCAGTCCCTCCAGGGCTGAGGACTCCAGCGCTTTCCTGGGCAGCCTGTTCCAAGGCTTGACAACACTTTTGGGGAAGAAATCATTCCTCATGGCCAACCTAAACTTTCCCTGGCACAACTTGAGGCCTCTTCCTCTTGTCCTATTGCTTGTTGCTGGGGAGAACAGACCAACCCCCCCACACACATCCAAGTGAATTCCTTAAGGATGAAAGCACGGGGCAGCCACATGCCAGCTCTGCAAGTGCTTGCTCTCTACACAATCCCTAGAAAACACAAAAAGGAGAGGAAGAGGCCCATAAATCTGTGTCCTGCAGGCTGAGTATCATCCTCAGGGAGGCGATGGTCCAGAGAGAAGGTGTGAACTTTAACATGCACATCATCTCTCCTGTGTTTGCCACCCGCAGCCCCACAGCAGCCGTTCCCCCTCTAGCCCAGGGATAATTCCAGCAGCCAATTTGTTTTACAAATGAATGGCAAAATATGGGAAAGGGCTTTGCCTTCGTAGGAGGAAAATGAATAATCCAGCTGTGGGAAATCAATATTTGATGCCTAAGGAGACCTCTGTAAATTCACCAGGCTGCTCTGGTGTTTTACCAAGCTTGCTTTAGAATCCACCTCAGCTAAAATACAACAGACAGGAGGTAACTGATGTGCTGCTTATTATCCTAATTGCAATCATCTCCTTGTTACCTGGTGCTCACCCACATCTGTTTGTCATAGCCATCTGTTGTCTGTCTTAATTAGATCGGAGGGGCAGGGACTGTCGCAGCATGGGATTTGCTAACCCCCCTGACATCCCACTTCTCATCAAGCATCTCTGTGCTGCCACCGTGAATCCCCTTGCATGGCCAAGTACAGGGGTGGCAGAGAGAAAATCACAGTCTGGAGAAGAGGAGACTGAGAAGAGACCTCAGAGAGAGAGTTGTGGTTATTCAGTCTGGTGAGGAGAAGGCTCCAAGGAGACCTTAGTGTAGCCTTCCAGTATCTGAAGGGAGCCTACAGTAAGGCTGAGGAGGTACTATTGACAAGGTCTTGCAATTACAGGACAAGGGGCAGTGGGTTTAAACTGGCAGAGGGGAGATTTAGACTGGATGTTAGGAGGAAGTTCTTTACAGTGAGGGTGGTGAGACACTGGAACAGGTTGCCCAGGGAGGTTGTGGATGCTCCCTCCCTGGAGGTGTTCAAGGTCAGGTTGGAGGAGGCCTTGAGTGAGCTGTACTAGTGGGAGGTGTCCCTGCCTATGGCAGGGGGTTGGAACTAGATGATCCTTGAGGTCCCTTCTAACCTTACCATTCTATGATTCTATGATTTTTAGGATGTCAGGTAGTGATAGGACTGAGGTGAATGGAGCAAAACTAGAAGTGGAGAGATTTAGAATGGATGTTAGGAAGAAGTTCTTCACCTTGAGGATGGTGAGACACTGAAACAGGTTGCCCAGGGAGGTGATGGAAGCCCCATCCCTGGAAGTTATTAAGGCCAGGCTGGATGTAGCTCTGGGCAACTTGATCTAGTGTGAGGTGTCCCTGCCAATGGCAGGGGATTTGGAGCCAGATGATCCTTTAGGTCCCTTCTAACCCTGACAATTCTATGATTCTATGATTCTCATCTCTTTCTACAACTCCCTGAAGGGAGGTTGGAGTGAGGAGGGAGCAGTTTCTTCTCCTTGGTGTCAAGCGACAGGACTAGAGGAAATGGTTACAAGTTACACCAGAGAAGGTTTAGGCTGGATATTACAAAAGATTTCTTCTCTGAAAGGGTTTTCAAACATTGGAATGATCTGCTCAGGGCACTGGTGGAGTCATCATCCCTGGAGGGATTCAAGTGGCTTGTGGACCTTGGTGCTTAGGGACATGGTTTAGTGCTGATCCTTCTGTGCTGGGTTGAGGCTTGGAATGGATGATCTTTGAGGTCTCCTCCAACCAGATATATTCTGTGATTCTGTGTTCTGGTTGGACAAATTATTGCAGTCCTGGGGCTCATCAGACTGAGCTATGAGCAAGCAGGGGATGAAATTTGGCTGCTGAAATTCTCTTGACAAGAAGCCCAGATCACTTCCAAGATTTGGGTCAATACAGGTGGCCACCTCCTTTCAGCCAAGGCTCTTTCAGCCTGCAGAAGGCTCCAGGGGGAACTTAGTGTGACTTTGCAGTATTTAAAGGTGGCCTGTAAGAAGGATGATGGCAGACTTTTCATCAGGGCCTGTTGTGACAGGACAAGTGGTGAAGGTTTCATAAAGAGGGGAGATTTAGACTAGATCTAAGGGAGAAATTGTTTACACTGAGAGCAGTGAGGCACTGGCCTAGGTTGCATAGAGAAGTGATAGATGACCTATCCCTGGAAAAACTCCAGGTCATGTTGGATAAGGCTCTGAGCAACCTGCTCTAGTTCAAGATGTCCCTGATGACTACAGGGTAGTTGGACTAGCTTACTTTAAAGGTCTCTTCCAATCCAAACTGTTCTATGATTCATTCCATTTCAACCTTCTTCCCAAGAGCCCAGATAAAACCAAAAGCCTGAATTTGTTTCAGCAGCAGAGTAAGTCACTTAAGAGTCATTTAAGAGACAAGTGCCTCAGCCTGAGGTCAGACAGGAACCCCACCATCTATTTTCTATTTGTTGGGCTCATAACTGCATCACCTGAGTTACTTCACCACTTCCACCACCTGCTACATCCACGAGAAAAGTACATTTAAAAGGATGATGACATATCACTTCCCCTTGAAAATGACTCTGATCAAGTATTTTAAGCCCATGTAAAGATCTCTGGGTATCAAAGCCACTTTGGTTTTTATCCTTATTAAAAGCCCAATAGAAATTCAAATTTCTCCTTCCACCAGCTGTTTTCCCAGAGCATGCCAACTGCCTTATTAGAGAACTGCTCACAAATGGCAGCATGTACTCCATGAGTGCTTGCATCCATAGATCTCTGCATATCCAAAACACAAAAGAATTGAATCACAGAGCCATCCACAGGATGGAAAAGCCAAACCCAGGTGGATTTAAATAAAACCTTCAGCCAGGCAACTGACTGGTTGCAAAGGTCTCTACAGTGGTAGTTGCAGTAAGGCTTAAGGTTTTCTTGACAATCTTTAAGAGCTTAAATGCCATCCTGCTTGCATTTCTTTCACTATTGTTAATTTTGGGACTGACAGCCCCATCAGATCCCTTCCAAGTCTGCATCATGCATGGAAGAGTTCTGGAGACAGCAAGGTTGGTAGTAAGGTGAGATAAATCACAGAATATAGAGCTACTGTGTTTGGAAACTGCTAAGATCATTGAGTCCAACCACTAACCCAACACAGTCAGGTCAACACTAAACCATGTCCTTCAGCACCACAGCTACAATAATCCTTCCTTGGATGGAGCCTGTTCCAGGCTTTAACAACCTGTTCCACAAAGAAATTGATCCTCACGCCCAACCTAAACCTCCCTTCAAGTGCTGCAACTTGAGGCTGCTTCCTCTTGTCTTATAGCTTGCTCCTTGGGAGAAGAGAACAACTTCCATCTCAGTCCAGAGAGTTGTAGAAAGTCTCCCCTCAGCCTCTTTTTCTCCAGGCTAAACAATCCCAGTTCCCTCAGCTGCTCCTCATAAGAGTTGTGCTCTAGGTTCTTCGCCAGCTTTCTTGCTGTTCTTTGGACAGGCTCCAGCTCCTCAACGTCCACCTTGGAGTGAGGGTCCCAAAACTGAATCCAGTAATGAATCTCTGGTGTTGGAGAGAAACGTAAAGAAATCCACTGCAAAGGTGAGTCAAGGCTCAGTGTGTGTATTTTGAATAAATACTACTCACACATTTTCTCATTGTCCATGTCCTTATAGGACTGCTAAGTACACTACAATCACCAAGAGGAAAGCTTCTCTTCTGTGAGGGCACCAGAGCACTGGAGCAGGCTACCTGGAGAATTTGTGGAGTCTCCTTATCTGGAGAGATTCCAAAGCCACCTGGACACAATCCTGGGCTACCTGCTCTTGGTGACTGCTTTAGCAGTGGGTCATCCACAGAAGGCCCTTCCAAACCCCATCACCCTGTGAGCCTGTGAGAGGAAGGGTTGGTTATTTGGATGGTTAAAATGGCAATGCACTGCTTAAAAATACCAGAGAGAAAGGGCTCATGGTGGGTTCCCAAGTGTCTGGGAAAGGATGTTCCTCTCTACACCACCAGCAGGAGCTCCATTCTTTCAATGCTAAGACATTATGTGTTTGCAGTGGCTTTGCTCTAATACTGGGAAGATGTTGCAAACGCCAACTGAGGTGAAACCTGAAATGGTTATGCGATTTATCTGCCTTCCTTGAGCAGTCTTCCTTGTGGAGCCTTTCATGTCTCAACGCCAGCAAGTCATCACTTGGCAATGTTTACAGCACAGATAAGACACAAAGCAGAGCTGCAGGAAGCATAACCTTTTCTCCCAGTAACTGATAGGAAAAGTGGGTTAATTTCTACAGCTGCTGAAAGGGAAAAAGAAGGCTAATTCCCTCCCAGGCACAGAACATTACACACTTAGTTTCATCTTAGGCTGCTGAAGTACACATTGCAATTGCATACTTTTCTCTATGGGGAGAAGAAAGCATTTGGCAGAAGGTACAAATACATCAGGTTCTGGAGGGGCACAAATTCAACTGTGGCACAAGCACACGTGGGTTTGTAAACATTGTTCTAACTCACAATCAGTGAAGGCACCAACACACCTAACAGTGTGCCCAGAAAGGCCAACAGCATCCTGGCCTGCATCAGCAATTGTGTGGCCAGCAGGACTAGGGTAGGGATCTGTATTGGGCACTGGTGAGGCCACCCCTCAAATACTGGGTTGAGTTCTGGGTCCTTTACTCTCTACAACTCTTTCTCACTCCTACTCCTCCCTGAAAGGAGGTTGGAGTGATGAGGGGTTTGGGTCTCTTCTCTCAAGTAAAAAGTAATAGAAGAAGAGGAAGTGGCCTCAAGTTGTAACAGGGAAGGTTTAAGTTTAATTTCTTCCCCAAAAGGATTGTCAAGGCCTGGAACAGGCTGCTCAGGGCTGTGGTGGAGTCCACATTGCTGGAGGGATTAATGAGCTGTGTAGATGAGGTGCTGAGAGAGATGGTTTAGTGGTGACCTGGCAGTGCTGGGTTAATGGTTGGACTCAACAATGTTAAAGGTCTTTTTCCACCTAAACCATTCTTTGGTTCTCTGATAAGAGCTGGAGGAAAGTCTTTCCGGTCCTGTCTCCAAAATAACAATTAATCTGCTGGGGAGAATCTTTCCCTTGCCAGAACACAGCACTGCACTGGAGAGCTTGTTTGCAAAGACTGTTGTGGTTTCCCTGAAAATAAATTAATCAATTTTATTAGACTTGATGCTAAATCCCTGATTGATGGCTCCACTTCTGAAGATGCAAGCTGCTGGCTGGCTGCCGTGGAAGAAGTCTGGAAAGCAACAGCAAAGAAAAGCTAACCAAAACTCAATGACCACACCAAAAATAAGTATATAAAAGGCTGTGTTTGTGACTCCTTGATCATTATCCCATTATAAAACTCTAGTTAGCTTGTCTGATCTCTAATTATCTGAGGATTAACTAATGAGGCTGGGTTCTCATCCTGGTTTGGATCTCAGTTTGCCTTAACCACCCATGGTACAGCACTGGCCATGGCTCAGATTTGCTAAAGGACAGAAAATGCCCTGTATTTTTCTAACCAAATAACTCAGTAAGAAGGCACATTGCTGAAATCAAAGCTTTAGAACACTGCAAAGTGGAAGCGCCACACTGGATGGCACTTTGCATGCCTCAGCCTGGACTTGTACTAAAAATCTGCTTCTTGAAAGTCAAAGAATCATGGATTCATACATTCATTTCGGTTGGAAGTGACCTTTAACATCTCCAAGTCCAACTGGGCAGTTAACCCAGCATTGCAAATTCTGCTGCTAATTTATGTTACCCAGCACCACATCTACACAGCTTTTCAGTCCCTCCAGAGATGGGGACTTCTCCACTGTCCTGGACAGCCTGGTCCAGGATTTGAGAACCATATCAGAGAAGAAATTGTTCCTCGTGTACAACCTAAACCTTCCCTGGCAAAACTTCATGCCATTTCCTCTTATTCTATTGCTTCTCACCTGGGAGAAGAGACCAACCTCCACCTCATTCCAACCTCCTTTCAGGTTCTTGATCAGCAAGCAAGGTGGTCTTCCCTGATCTTCCTTTTCTCCAGGTTAAACAATCCCAGTTCCCTCAGCTGTTCCTCAACAGACTTGGGATCTAGGTAAGTTTTGTGCTCTACAACTCCTTACCCACTACTCACCATAGTGGGGTCCTTACCCCAAATGTGCTCATCAATACCTTCCATTTCCACACAGACACTCTGAGGGGACCAAAAAGGTGACCAAAGCTAACAATCCATCAAAGCAAGCAAGTGCTTCACCTTCACAACTGGTGTGCTACCCTCACCTAACCAACAGTTGCCAGCAGGGCAAGATAAATGCTCTGCTGCAGTTTTTCAACTGGAGGAGAAGCCATTAGGAAGATACATTAAAAAAACCCAAAACACACAGAATTCAGCTTATTTTCATCCCAAACTAAATCTTTTGAAAGGCTGTAGAGGGACATATTAAAAAAAAACCAAACCCATAAAACCACACAGAAAGGAAAATGCAGCTTAAAAAATAAAGCATCAAGAGCCTCTTCCAAACAAAGTGAAACCCTTCTGAAACCCTCTGAAGATCTACACAAAGGAATTCCTTTATAGCTGGATTACTGTTGTTACAAGAACCATCATCAAGCTGCCACCAGCTTCATCATCATCCTCTATCCAAGCCTGGGTTATGCATGCAACCCAGCCTGCAGTGTGCACATGCAGCCCAGACAGCCAAGTGAGTCCTCGGCTGCAGCAAGAGCAGTGTGGCCAGCAGGGCAAGGGAGGGGATTCTGCCACTTTGCTCTGCTCAGAGCCCACCTGGAGTACTGTGTGCAGTTCTGGAGTCCCCAGCACAAGAAGGACATGGAAGTGTTGGAGCGGGTCCAGAGGAGGCCACGAAGATGATCAGAGGGCTGCAGCAGCTCTGCTATGAGGACAGGCTGAGAGAGTTGGGGCTCTGCAGCCTGGAGAAGAGAAGGCTTCCAGGGGACCTTAGAGTAGCCTTCCAATATCTGAAGGGGGCCTACAGGAGGGCTGGGGAGGGACTACTGACAAGGTCTTGCAATGCCAGGACTAGGAACAATGGGTTTAAACTGGTAGAGGGAAGATTTAGACTGGATGTTAGGAGGAAGATCTGGTTGCACCCTTGATGTTTCTTGAACATCTGTGGTGGGGTGTTCAAAATGTGTAAGAAAACAACAATGTGTCATGCTAAATCTTGCTCTTGAGCAGATAACTGAGACACAAAGACAGCAGTCTCAACATGAGCTCTTCACCAGCTGAAGAAGACTTGCATAGCATCTTACAAGGAGAGGCTGAGAGACCTGGGGCTGTTTAGCCTACAAAAGAGCAGAGTGAGAGGAGATCTTCCCAATTCTCAGCAAGAGCTAAAGGGCACAGTGCAAAAGAATGGGGCCAGACACTTTGCAGTGGTGCTCAGTTACAGAACAAGGGGCAACAGGCACCAGCTGGAACCCAGGAGGTTCCATGTGAACAGGAGCAAAAGCTTCTTTCCTCTGAGGGTGACAGAGTACTGGACCAGGCTGCTCAGAGAGGTTGTGGAATTTCCGTCTCCAGAGAGATTCCAAACCTGACTGGACATGATCCTAGGCAACCCACTCTGGGTGACCCTACTTTAGCAAGGGGGTTGCACTAGATGATTCCCAGAAGTCCTTTCCAACCCCTGCTATGCTGAGATTCTGTGATCACTGAAGCCCTCCTAAATCACTCAGCAGCGTGGGGAAGAGGAAGCTGATGATGCTCAGTGGGTATCTGCTGAGCATTCTCCTATTTTTTAACTTTAATAAGGATCAGACAGATATTGAAATTTGCATACAGTGAAAGGTTTGGAAGAGGTGAAACCACCTCTGAGAACAAAGACAGATTCTGAAACATCCCAGGGAGCTGAAACAAAGAAACTTGGGCAAACACAATTTGAATCAAGAGCCACAGAGAGAAATGAGCTCACCTGCAGTGAGAAGTGGCTCCTGCTGCCATGTATTGGGTTGGTGGCATGGAGTTATTTTCAACTGCTTAAGTTTAGTTGTCTAACACCAAGTAAGATACTGGATGGGAACTTCTGCAAAATGCAGCAATGAGATCACAGCATCCATGGCCACATCAGCAGAGCTTGGAGAATGAAGGGTTGGGGCTTTTACAGGTATTGGTAGCCAGCTATGCTTAATTAGCTAAGCAAACAGAGGATTGTGCCCAGCTCAGGTCAGCTTTTCAGCAGATACATCACAAGAACTGGTCCTCAAAAAGAAATGTGAGTGACAGAGAAGTTAAAAGGATTTGTACAATGAAGACTAAAACAACAGAGTATGTGGAGTTTGACCAAACCCCTGTGAAAAGGAGAAGCTGCTACAACTGCACAGGTCTGGATTGCAGGTGATGTCCCACTGGCTGTGTGGTCCCCAGGTAACCTGCAGGTGCATATTTTCAACCTGAGATGACCTGGGTTATAGCATCATCAAATCATGGAATGGTTTGGGTGGGAAAGAATTTTTAAAGGTCATCTAGTCCAACCACCTTGCAGTGAGCAAGGACAACTTCAACTAGATCAGGTTACTCAGAGCCCTGCCCAACCTGACCTGGAATGGTTCCAAGGATGGGGCATCTATCACCTCTGTGGGCAAACTGTGGCAGTGTCTTACCACTCTCAGCATAAAAGAAAAAGCAAAAGCAAAAGCAAGCAAAAGAAAAAGAAAAAGCAAAAGAAAAAGAAAAAGAAAGAAAAAAAGGAAAAGAAAAAAAGAAAGAAAAAAGAAAAAGAAAGAAAAGAAAAAGAAAAAAGCAAAAGCAAAAGAAAAAGAAAGGAAAAAAAGGAAAAGAAAAAAGAAAAAGAAAGAAAAAAGAAAAAGAAAAAAAGAAAAAAGAAAAGAAAATGTTATTTCTTTCTTCATTTCATTGCTTTGGTTTATTTTTCATCCATTTGCATTACAGCAGTAGTTTGATGTCCTGAGCAAGACCTTAGTCAAGGCTCTCACAGGGAGGATGTAGCAGATGCTGCCTGGAAGTATTTCCAAAGGGAAACACATTGTATGGAAGACGTCCTAGTGTTGTGAGTTGGCAAGTCTGAGCTTGGACCTGCTTCTGAGAACCCAGCCAACATGCAAATCAGGCTCAGAAATTAAAACTCTGTGGTCTAAACCCGAGCAAGACACTCAAGGACTTTTGCATCCTTGTGGGTACCACCTCACGAGGCTGCCAGCCTGTGGTGAAACCATTCTCTGGCTAGTGGCAGAGGCTTACCTGGCTCTTTAGAGTCCTCCGTGAGAATTTTTTCTCCTCCACCTCCAAGTTGCAGAGGTCACAGCTACCCCAACACACAACGATGCAGTGTCAAAGCAGAGGAGGAGGGGAAGGCACGAGGAGGATGAGCAGAACAAGAAGGGGTGAAAAACAAAGTTGAAGAGATTCCTCTTAGAAAGGAACTGGACAATGTGCAGGGAATACCACTTCAAAAATGCTGATTATTTTTCTGCCTTCATCTTCAATTATCTTGGTTTGTGAGATTTCCAAACACCTCCCTCTCTTCTCAGCTGATATTTTAGACAAACCATATGGAGATAAAGGGAGAAAAAACCAACCCCACCCAGCAACAGCGATGCACAACAGAGGCGATGCTGGAGCTGTTTGCATCATTATTAATCCTTTTTTACCATCACTCCCAGATGCCTCCAAAACATGAAGATCCTTGCCCTGAAGTGTTTACAGAGCCAGTTAGATGTGATCTAATTAAGAGGTAAATAAGGCAGTAGGGAATGTAGTATGGGGGGGAGGGAGGGGTGAGGATGACACAATTAACTTCAGCAGCTTTGCAGAGGTTACCCCTATTGTACACAATAGTGTTTTGTGCCCACTAACTGTTGGGCTCTATTTTGGGGAAAGCCATCTGGCGTTCTAACCACCAAAACCTTTCAGCACCAGTCTCCATCACTTGCCACTTTATCCTTTGACACTGCTGATGAAAGGGATGACACCTTGGCTCCAGCAGCCAAGACACCCTGCTTCTCTCCAGCCTCTAACCTCCATCCACTCCACTGCAGTCAGCACTCCTCTTCTTCCACTCAGCTGCTCCATGGAAGATTTAATAGGGCAGAGCAGGGGCAGCACAACTCAGAATGGCTCCAAGAGCAGTAAAACAGGACCCCTACACTCTACATCTATTTGATGTTTCTCATCCTCCTTGGGCAATCTTTCTACCCAGGGGGGATGAAGGGGAGCCCTGTGGAGAAGGGTTTGGGGACACTGGCGGGTAAGAAGCTGGACATGAGCTACCAAAGTGCCCTTACAGCCCAGAAGCTAACCGTATCCTGTGCTGCATCCATAGCAGCATAGCTAGCAGGTCTGCCCCTCTGCTCTGCTCTGGTGAGACCCCACCTGCAGTGCTGTAACCAGCTATGGAGTTCTCAGCACAACAAAGACATGGACCTGTTGCAGTGGGTCCAGAGGAGGTCACAGAAATGATCAGAGGGCTGGAACTCCTCTGCTATGAACACAGGTTGAAAGAGTTGAGGTTGTTCAGCCTAGAGCAGAGAAGGTTCTGCTGAGATCATATTGCAAGCCTTACAGTACATAAATGGACACTATAAGGAAAGCTGGAGAGGGACATTTCTCAAGAACATTGAGTGGGAGGAGAAGGGGTGTCGGCTTTAAACTGAAAGCGGGGAAATTGACATCAGATGTTAGGAAGAAGTTCTTTGCTATTAAGGCTGTTGAGACACTGGTCCAGGATGCCCAGGAAGGAGGTAAATGCCCCGTCCCTGGAAGCATTCCAGGTCAGGTTGGACTTGGCTCTGATCAACCTGCTCTAGCTGAAGCTCGTTGCAGGAGGGTTGGACTAGATGACCATTAAAGGTCACTTCCAACCCAAACATTCCATGTTTCTATGTTCTTAAGCCACGGCATGACTTTAGATACCTTTCCTAGCTGCATATTGCCCTCCATGACCACACTTTTTGCTACTGCAACTCCAGGTAGTACTTTTAAAAGATACTTTCCAGGTCTTTTAAAACAAAGGAGTAAAGAGAGAAGAAGGACACTCAACCATAAATCCCACTGCCCTTTGGAAAAGATCCCAAAGACACCAGCCCCTACAAAATGCAGCCTGCAGAGATCTGCTCCTAGAGCTTCCTGAGCATGAGGATGGGCACTTGCTTGGCAAGTACTAATTAATGTAAGGATGACAGCCAGGGGTGGAGGTGTTAGAGGTAGAAAATGCTACTGGAAATGATACTGTGTAAGAATAAAAATTTACTAGTGGTGAGTACTATGCTGCTGCTACATCCACTCATCACTTCAGGCTCTGTGACAGCAGATCAGCAGCAAACTAGTGGCCAGTATACTTCCCAGTCTTTTGGGACCTCTGAGCACAGACTCAAGCACATAAACAGTAGAGAACACCTTACAGCAGATAATTCCTCTTCATCTTAGATGTGCACACACACCACATCTCTCCCATTTGTGTGCAAATCCCAGACAGAGCTGGAGAGCAGCGTGGATACAACTGGGATAGAGGAGGTACAATAAGAGCCGCTGACAGCTACCTGGGTAAGAGGGGAGCCTCAGGCAAAGCATGTCAGAAGAAGACACAGCACATCACACTGATTGTGTTTGAAAAGAAGAAATTCTAGACGTAGATGCAGCTCTGCTTCAGGCCAGAGCTGCATCTCACCATGGTTGGAAATCACAGTAAGGAGAAACAGGAGCTGAGGACGAACACAGTGAATGAGCTCTCCAACCCGTCCCTCCACACATCTTGATGTCATTGAGCCTCTTCTAGGGAAACAAACTTTTTAACACTACTTTGGATACTTGATTCTTGCTTGCCAAAATGCCTGGAGCAGAGTAGGTTCCACCACAAAGACCAGAGGAGGATGGGAGAAGTCACAGCCCTGCACAGTGAAGGACCATCATAGGAACCCAGCAGCACCTTACCCAGTGGAGACCTCAGCTGCAAGGCTACAAAGGTGCTATGGGGACTGGAGCATCTCTCTGAGGAGGAAAGACTGCAACACCTATGGCTGTTTAGCCTGGAGAAGACCAGACTGAGAGGGGATCTTCTCAATGCAGATCAAAAGCTAAAGGGTGTGAGCAAGAAGATGGGGTCAGACACTTTTCAGTGGTGCTCAGCAAAAGAACAAGGAGCATCAGGCACAAACTGGAACCCAAGAAGTTCCATCTATACAGGAGCAAAATCTTTTTCCCTGTGAGGATGCTGGAGTCCTGGAAGAATCTGCCCAGAGAGGCTGTGGAGCCTCCTCTGGAGAGACTCCAAATCCACCTGAATGGAATGCTGGGCAAGCTGCCATAGGTGATCCTGCCCTAGCTAGAGATTGCACCAGATGACCCCCCGAGGTCCCTTCCAATCCCTAACATGCTGAGGTTCTGTATGCAGTGAGGACTAACCCAGCACTGCACATCCCAATTCCAAGCATATGGGAGATAACATCATATCCTACTCCCTGAATCACAAACATTTTCCTTTCACACTTGAAATTTTTCAAGTAATTACAAACAGCCTTGATAATTGAGGTTTCCAACCAATGCTCTCCTCTGCAGCTCTGCTGGTGCACAGATCTTCATTTTCTGGGGATGGAAAAAGGATGAAATGAGGCTGGACCATCCTGGTGTCTTGAAGGGTTGAAAGTGTGTGTGCAAAAAGAGCAGGTAGAACTCAGTGCCATTACCTAAGCCTCAGGGTGGTGGAACTGGGATATTCTGAGAAGGGGCTGAGCCTTGTAACACAGTCAGGAGCAGCATCATTAGGTATTCCTTTTTTAATTTAGCTTATGTTGCTACCTTTGTAGCTCCACAGTAGCATTAGAAGAGGTGGTGAGGATCAGCATGCTTAAAGGGATCCTAAAGTCAACCTGTTCAGCATTGTCACCAACATTTCCATGACAAGCCAGGCTACCTGTTCAAAACAATCCTTACCAAAAGGTAAGTACACGAGGACACTTCAGCATCACATTCCCCCAAGCCCCATGTCAGAGACACAAACCTGCTCAGAAAGGTAAAAAAAGGGAGCAAAAATAATTGCATCACTCTGTGCCCTTTGAACAACCTTTGGATCCTGATGGCTTTTGCCAAGAAGAATAATGAAAGTCAAACTAATTAAGCAACGAACAAGGACACAGTACAAAGTGTGACAACTTTAAGCCTGGCAAGTTGTTAGGGAGCTCACAGCTCTCAACTTTGCTTTCCTCCTATCACTCCGAGAGCAACCATGATGCAAAAGCTCATTTTTAAGTGCATTTTTTGACATTAAGCATGAACTCAAAGCTCACAAATGGGGTATGGTGAGATCCTGCTTGGAGTACTGGGTCCATAAGGACATGGAACCGTTAGAGTGGGTCCAGAAGAGGGCCACAAAGATGATCAGAGGGCTGGAGCACCTCTCCTTCAAGGACAGGCAGGAATTGTTCAGCCTGGAGCAGAGAAGGCTTCAGGGAGACCTTAGAACAGCCTTTCAGTATTTGAAGGGGGCATACAGGATGGCTGGATAGGGCCTTCTTACAAAGACATGTAGCAACAGGACAGGGGTAACGGCTGCAAACTGGAAGCAGCTAGATTTACATTAGACATTAGGAAGAAATTCTTCCCCATGAGGGTGGTGAGGCACTGGAACAGATTGTCCAGAGAAACTGTGGAGGCTGCAACACTGGAAGTGTTCAAAGTCAGGCTGGATAGAGCCTTGAGCAACCTGGTGTAGTAGGAAGTACCTACAGCAGAAAAATTGGAACTAGCTGATCTTTAAAGGTCCCTTCCAACCCAAACCATTCTGTGATTCTATGATCCAGTTGTTTTTCATCATATTAATTTAATGCTGCTTGTCATGACCATCCAAGCAGCCCCAGGAAGATGTCCAAGGACAAGTAGCAGACACCAACCCACGGACACCTTATGTGTGCTGGGACCCACCATGGAGCTGGCTCCATGGTTTTGATTCCTGTTCCTCCTTGCCCAAAAGCTGCCCAGCTGGAGCTCTGCCCAGCTGCAGGAAGGGACTTTGTTCTTCCCTACCTCTTTGCTGATGAATCTAAAGCAAAAAGTACTGGATGATCTTTAAAGGCCTCTTCCAACCTAAACCATCCAAAATGTCTCACCACCACCAGCAAGCATGGAAAACGTGAAGCACACACAGATGCCCTGAATTTCTGTTGGGAGTGGTGGGCTGGTGATGCTTGAGTGACACCACCATTGATATTATGGCTGGCAACATCATGGCAAGCCCAACCCATGATGGATGCTCCAACTCAGCTGGCAACAACGCAGAACCTTCTTCCTCTTGGCTGTCACGTAAAGAATGTGTTGATGAACCCAACCATCTGCCTTCTTCACCCACCAAGTCTGGAGTGATTTCTCCAAATACCAGAGTTCAGATAGTTTTGTCCTTCCTTTGGGTCTCCATGTGCAACCAACAACAGTAAAGATTCCCTCCATCTTGTACCAGAACTGAGCAAAGACCAGGAAAGCAGGCACAACCACAAATATTAAGACAGGATTGACCAGCTGAGTGGAAATGGTGGGTGCAGAAGCACTGAAAGGAAGAAACAGCAGGTGGGCTAAAACCCAGTAGATGTCAATGGCATCCAGGCTAACATGTCTCCAGGATCTCAGCACACGTCTACCTGTAGCATGCCAGGAGACTCAAGTGAGGCAAAGAAAAAAGCAGCAGTTGAATCTTGGAACAGGACAGGGAGGACAGACTGACCCCTGACAGCTTCTCCATGGCTCAAAGAGGCATGTGTAAAGCCTGAGAAGACAGGAGGTGTGAGCAGCATAGCAGCTGCCATCTCCATCTCACCTTCAAGCACCCTGTGCTGACCCCCTGGACACAGGCAGCTTGTTCTTGAAACACATCTTGGTCCCACAACTCTGTGGATCTGAGAATGTGAAATCTGTTTTGGATTGGATTAATTTCAACCTGAAACTACCTTCCCTTGTTTTAAGGTCTCGCATGGAGACTTGCTTCATCGCTGATGCAATGCTGAAGCCACAATCTGTTCAGAGATTCCATCAGCACCAACACACACATTACACTGCTGGAGGATGGGGTAAGAGGAGTGGAGAACACAAACCTCTTAACCCGATTTGCCCATCTCTGAGGCACACAACTCTTGCTGCTACGCTGCCTCCACAGTTTAGAACTGAAGTTTTTAAGGACAAAACATGTTTTTTGTGCTCTGCCTCTTTTTGATGGAAGATCTACATCAATAACGTTAAAAATTTTAAAAGGGTGACCCAAAGAGCTCTGAAAACACAGATGGAGATGTAGGACTCAAGAACTGTCTAGGGTGGAAGAGATTTTTAAGATCATTAAGTCCAAACAGCAACCCAGCACTGCGCATTTACTCCTAAACCATGTCCCTAACTACCACACCTACTTATTTTCAACTCCTCCAAAGATAATGACTCCACCACTGCACTGGGTAGCTGGTTCCAGGGCTTCACAACCCTTCTGGGGAAGACTGGCATCACAACATCCAACACTTGGAACTTATTCTTGTGCTATTTAGCGATGTCATCAGTAAGAAGAAAAAAAAATGTAAAAAAAAAAAAAAAAAGAGGAGAGGCAAGAGATGGAGCCTGCTTTGTAAATGAGCATTTGTTTGTGCCACCCAAGAGAGGTATGGCAGTGCCTCCAGCTGCAATTTATGCAGTGTTTTAAAGGTTTACATAAATCTTAAACAATATTCTCCATCACTCCAGCCTGTTACAGGCATGTACAGCAAAAAGGAAGGCACAGGCAATGTTGGATTTATGGTGGAAAGCCCTACAATGCCTTCTCCCACGCAGTGGGCTCCAGGCAACGACTGCATTTTTATTCACCCTGTGTGAGGTTCTCCTCCCCCTTTACTTTCCCCTAGTGAAGCCATGTCTAGAGTACTGTGTCCAGTTCTCAGCTCCCCAGTTTGGGAGAGACAAGGAATTACTGGGAAAACTACATTGGAGGCTAGCAAAAACATAGAAGAGGTTGGAACACCTCTGTGAGGAGGAAGGGCTGAGAGACCTGGGGCTGTTTAGTCTGGAGAAGAGCAGCCTGAGAGGGGATCTTCTCAACACTGATCAGTATCTAAAGGGCAGATGTTAGCAGGGTCACTCTTTTCAGTGGTGCCCAGTGACAGAACAACAGCCAACAGATGCTAAATAGAACTCAGGAGGTCCCATCTAAACATGAGGAGAAACTTCTTCCTGTGAGGGTGCTGGAGCCCTGGATCAGGCTATCCAGAGAAGCTGTGGAGTCTCCTGCTCTGGGTAGATTCCAAACCTTCCTGGACACGATCCTGGGTAACCTGCCATGGATGACCCTGCTTTAGCAGGAGGGGTTGACTAGATGATCTCCAGAAGTCCCTTCCAACCCTCACCATCCCGGAATTGGGGATTCAGTAATCCAGTAATGCTGGGGCTGCTGCCATACAGACAGGAACAGACCCAGACCCACTGAGCGAATGACGGGCAGGAGAAACTCCAGTGTAAAAGCTCATGAGAGTGCCCACTGCCACAGCAACCCCATGCCAACTTCAAAGGAGAAGTGCTCCTTCAAATTGTGCAATGCTTCGCTGAAGGGGACCCATACACATGTGAAATCATTAACTTCATCTGCTGCTTTTGCTTCTGCCATCAATGATTAACGAACGTGAAGCAATCAGCATTTTTTCACCCTTTTAACGAGGAACACTTTTTTTTCTTCTTTCTA
>VWZE01006211.1:37093-101756 GCA_013396675.1 Eubucco bourcierii | reverse complement strand
AAAAAAAAAAGCCCCAACCAAAAATCTAATCTCATGTCTTTACTTCTGCAAGTCGCCGCGAGGATTCGTGCCAGCTCTGCCCAGCTTAAACATTTACACACTGATTTTCAAGGTCACCACTGAAATACGTCATTTTCTACTTAGCCCCTTCTCCTCCGTAACGCGCAGCTCTACTCAACGCCGGCAACGCGGCGTGCACGGGGCTAGCACCCAAAGCAGCCTCAGCAAACTTCAAGCCATAAAAGAAACCCGAAGTAAAATACCCGAGGGAAGGTGGCCTTGGAAAATGTCAATACCACTCATTAGTCCCACACTACCTTCGCTTTGCACTGCTGTGTAAATTCTGAGTAAAGTGACAGCAAAGGTTTTTTCTTTCCTCCCCCTCTCAAGCCCAGCTAGGTCACAGCAGGAGACCCCAAATACGCGGACACCTCACCACTCCCCAACCCCTCCCAGCAAAAGGGCTGCCCTAGGCGGAAGGAGTCGTCGTCCCTTACCCAGCAGCTGCCCGGCTCCGTGGCTCCGCCGGCTGGCTGCGCAGCCCCCCGATGACGAACATGCCGCCGCCGGCTCCCGCTCGCTCCCGCACGCTCCCCCCATGTGCTCCCTGGGGGTTGGCGAGCCCTTCAGCACCCGTCAGCACATGGTGGAAAAAGGACTCACCGCCAGCTTCTCCCACTCGGTTCCCTCACCGGCTGGTCGATAATGAAACCCAAGGCACGCCGCCGGAGCCGAGCGAGCGCCGGCGATGCCACCTGCCAGGCAGCTCCGACGGCACGGGAGGGAGCGAGCGAGCGAGTGAAAGCAGCAAGGCTTGCAGCTTGCCGGGGTTAGAAACAGAACCAGCCCCATCCCAGGGACTCTCGTCTTTTAAAGTAAAACTATAAAACGCTCGAAATCAAAGGCAGTTTTGCTTGCTCTAAATTCAGACACAAGCCCGTTTTTATTCCCTGCATCCCCCAGAAGGCACCATGACAGCTGAGTGCGCCCCAGATGTTATTACATTTTATCTCATGTTTTATCTCTACGGCAGAGAAAAATTGTCATTGCACAAGAGGAAAAAAACAGGGTGCAGGAAAAAAATTCCTTTAGCCCAGTCTCACCCCTCTTGTACATCCCACATCCCAGTCTGATGATGGAGCCTTAGGCTTCTCCATCCAAAAAGAGGCATTTCACAGAACTACAGAGTCCCAGACTGGTGAGGGTCAGAAGGGACCTCTGCAAATCACCTAGTTCAACCCTCCTGCTAAAGCAAGGTCACCCAGAGCAGGCTGCATAGGACCGCATCCAGGTGGGTTTGGAATGTCTTCAGAGAAGCAGACTTCACTATTTTTGCCCTTAAAAGCAGCAGTTTTTTTCTTTGTCAGACTTGGAAGGCGTCAGCCTGGACTTAGAAATTGGAGACTCTGAGACAAACCCAGAATTAGGCTATGTATCACCCTGGGAGTGATCAGGACCCCCCCCTCCACCAGCCTTCTCCACAGAGCTGATGTCCACCACAGTACGTTCTGCTAAAATTCTGGATGTGCCTTGCTTCTGTACGGAGCTTGGGCAGGGGGAAAGAAGACTTAGGGAAAAAAAAAAGCAAACCAAACCAAATTGTCATTATTCTTCTGCCTTCCAGAACACACAACGCTCTCCAGGGGTCACAGCTACCCCAATGTGCAGCCAGGAGCATGGGGACTTGGTGTATCTTCACACCACAAGTCACATTGCAGGCAACATCAATCATAGAATCATAGAATGGTAAGGTTGGAAGGGACCTCAAGGATCATCTAGTTCCAACCCCCTGCCATAGGCAGGGACACCTCTCACTAGTACAGCTCACTCAAGGCTTCGTCCAACCTGGCCTTGAACACCTCCAGGGAGGGAGCAGCCACAACCTCCCTGGGCAACCTCTTCCAGTGCCTCACCACCCTCACTGTAAAGAACTTCCTCCTAACATCCAGTCTAAATCTCCCCTCTGCCAGTTCAAACCCATTGTCCCTTGTCCTGTCGTTGCAGGACCTTGTAAATAATCCTTCCCCAGCCTTCCTGTAGGCCCCCTTCAGATACTGGAAGGTTACTATTAGGTCCCCTCGAAGCCTTCTCTTCTCCAGGCTGAAGCCTAGACATCAAGCTCTGGATGTCACTTTTTTGAATAGCATAAACAAAAATAAACAGGAACCTTAAGGTGTTTGAGGTGTAAAATGGCTCTTTTGATCCACATCCAAATAATTTTGGGTTTGCCATCAGTGTGGCATCTGAATGCCTGATTTCAGGGACCCTGAGGAAGGTCTCCTCTCCCCTGTCCTGCTCACCAGTTCTCAAATTCTTTTCATCAAAAGCAAAGATGAAGTAGGATGGGGCTTGAACAACACAGCTACAGACATCAAAGAAGACACAAAGGAGGAGAGAGTGCTCAAAATGGCACAGAAGGAGGAAACTTTAACAAGGAACTTGGAAAAAAAGTGTGTTGATAGGATGGGGAGATACAGAAATGATGCTCCAGAGGAAATTAGCAGAAGAGAAGGTGCTTGGAGCCACCGCAGTGGTGTTGTATCATGGAAAATATATTTTTAAATTAATAAAATAATAATTAAAGAAAAAACCTAAAAGGGTAGAAAAATAAAGCTTGAGGCATACATGGAAGGAAGTCTTGGAGAACTACATAGACACAGCTGCAGAATAACTTCATTAAATAGGAATGTCCAGGTAGCCTTTTCCATTGCAGAGGAGTTGGACTTGATGACCTTTAAAGTCACTTCCAACCCCAACCATTCTATGACTCCATGATTTTTTTGTCCAGGGAAGATGCTGTTGCTTGCATAACAGAGCCTACAGGACCACAGCTGCAGAAAGGCCAAGCAGAGAAGATCAGAGTGTCACAGAATCAGTTACGTTAGAAAGGACCTTTAAGATCATCAAGTCCAATCATTAATCTGCCAAGTCCACCACTAAGCCATGTTCCTCAGCAACATGGGTTTTAAATCTCTCCAGGGATGTGGACTCTTACCACTGCCCTAAGCAGCCTGGTCCAGGCCTTTACAACCTTTTTGGGGAAGAAATTATTCCTCAGGTCCAACTTAAACCATCCTTGGTGCACCTTGAGGCTGTTTTCTCTTGCTTGCTCCTTGGGAGAAGAGACTGACGCTCATCAGATTCCAACATGCTTTCAGACAGTTGTAGAGATTGAGAAGGTCTCCCAAGCCTCCTCTTCTCCAGGCTGAAGAACCCACCTGCAGAGATCTTACAAGGTCCAACTGTACTGAGAGGGCACAGTAGCAAAGAAAGGAAAGAGATGAGAGCTAAAATTCAAGTGTAATTCTACTGACAACCCAGCCCCCAAACAAAGACTGTTTCGTTGACAACGATGCAGCCAATTAAAGCTAAAGACTAAACCCCGTGGCCTGCTCAAAGCCCAAGATCCTGAGTGCATTATCTCAAAGCAGAGCATTTTTTTGGAAGGGATCCTTCCATTTTTTCTTCTCCTTGCAGTCTTGAACGAACTGGGAAGTGCAGAATACCAATTAAAAAACAAGTAATTGAGAAATATGTGAAGTTTCAAGAGTTTACCAACAAATTCCACCCTTTCATCTGTTCAATTTTTTATGACTTCAGCAGCCAAAAATTACCCTTGCAGGAATGGCCCAGCTCCAGCAGTGAATTTGATTCCAGCTGCTGTGTTAAATGAATGATTAATAGATGTCTTTGTCCTGGCTGCATCTGCCTTTCACGAGAACATCGATGTTAACCTGGGGCTATCACCCCAATTCTGCCTTCAGTGTAGTTTTCACTCCATCTCTTCACCTTCAAGGAGAATTCAAAAGAGTTGGATGGGGAGAAATGAATGTAATGTCACCATAAAAAGGGAAACATTGGTGGATGAAAAGCTGGACAGGAGCTGGCAATGTGCGTTCACAGCCCAGAAGCCAAATGCATCCTGGGCTGCATCCAAAGCAGCAGTCAAGGGAGGGGATTCTGCCCCTCTGCTCTGCTCTGGTGAGACCCCACCTGCAGTGCTGTCTCCAGTTCTGGGTTCCACAGCACAATAAAGACACGGACCTGTTGGAGTGGGTCCAGAGTAGGCCACAAAGATGATCTGAGGGCTGGAATCCCTCTGCTGTGAGGACAGGCTGAGAGAGATGGGGTTGTTCAGCCTGGAGAAGAGAAGGCTCCAGGGAGACCTTATTTCGGCCTTTAAGGGGTCTCTAAGAAAGACAGGGACAGGCATTTTAGCAGGGCTTGTTGTGACAGGGCAAGTGGTGATGGTTTTAAAGTCAAAGAGGAGAGATTCAAGCTAGACAGAAGGAAAAATTATTAATGCTGAAGGTGGTGAGACACTGGCCCAGATTGCCCTGAGAGGTGGTAGATGCCCCATCCCTGGAACCATTCCAGCTGAGGTTGGATGGGGCTCTGTGGAACCTGCTCTAGTTAAGGTGTCCCCACTCACTGCAGGGGAGTTGGACTAGATGAGCTGTGAAGGTCCCTTCCCAGCCAAAGCACTCTGTGATTCTATTCTATGAGATAAACCCAGCAAAACACCTCTCCCAACACAGAGTTAAGCAAGATGAGGAATTTGGAACACAAAGAACTAGCAGAAGCTCCAGAGTCCCTGCAAGGAGCCCAACTTTCATTTTCTTGCCTGTTCTCCTGGGCATGGTGATTAATTATGAAGGCTGCAGAAAACAAGCGAGCGGAAGGGAGCTGGTTCCCTGCTGGCACCTCTGAGCCCCAGCCTCATACACTGCTCATCCATCACATGAAACACTGGCAAAGCTCAGTCCAGGCAGCTTCCACTGCCTGCATCAGAAACGGTGCAGCCCCAGCTACAGCCTGACCTTCAGCCACTCCCACTGGAAAGAACCACCACATACAGGTTCATCCACCTCAATATTTGGTAGTAACCCACCAGAACTTGAGAAGTGAAACAAAACTGTGTAAAATAAAACAAATCCTATAAAACACCTCGTGGCAATTTAATGATACCATCAGGTTACACTGCTGAGCATCTAAGTCTCAGCTACGCACGGACTTGGTTACACCAACACCGGTTCTTCTACAGCTTCCCCCTGAATCAAACACATGAGTTTGAGCTAAAAGGTTCTAAAGGGTTCATGTTAACAAGCTGTCCAGGGACGTGGTGGAATCACCATCCCTGCTGCAGGGATCTTGGGGATGTATGGATCTAATGCTGAGGGGCATGATTTAATGGTGACCTGGCAGTGCTGGGTGAATGGTGGGACTCAGTGATCTTAAAGGTCTCTTCCAACCAAAACGGTTCTGTGTTCTGTGTAGGGCAAATTCAGCTCAAAAAAAGTTTTAATTTGATGACCCTAGCACTCCAGATCTCCTAGCACTCAAAAGTCTCCTGAATGAAACAAGTCCTAAAAGCTGGAGTAGTGTGGAGGAACTGGGAGTAAGACTAACCATAGAACAACATCAGAAATCATAGAATCATCATAGAATGGTAAGGTTGGAAGGCACCTCAAGGATCATCTAGTTCCAACCCCCTGCCATAGGCAGGGACACCTCCCACTAGTACAGCTCACTCAAGGCCTCATCCAATCTGGCCTTGAACACCTCCAGGGAGGGAGCAGCCACAACCTCCCTGGGCAACCTGTGCCAGTGCCTCACCACCCTCACTGGAAAGAACTTCCTCCTAACATCCAGTCTAAATCTCCCCTCTGCCAGTTTAAACCCATTGCTCCTTGTCCTGGCATTGCAAGACCTTGTAAATAGTCCCTCCCCAGCATTCCTGTAGGCCCCCTTCAGATACTGGAAGGCTACTATCAGGTCCCCTCGAAGCCTTCTCTTCTCCAGGCTGCAGAGCCCCAACTCTCTCAGCCTGTCCTCATAGGAGAGCTGCTCCAGCCCTCTGATCATCTTTGTGGCCCTCCTCTGGACCCGCTCCAACACTTCCATGTCCTTCCTGTGCTGAGGGCTCCAGAACTGCACACAGTACTCCAGGTGGGGTCTGACAAGAGCACAGTAAAGTGGCAGAATCCCCTCCCTTGCCCTGCTGGCCACACTGCTCTTGCTGCAGCCCAGCACTCGGTTGCTGTCTGGGCTGCATGTGCACACTGCAGGCTCAAGTTGAGTTTTTCATCAACCCAGACCCCCAGGTCCTTTTCCTCAGGGTTGCTCTCCAGCCATTAACCACTCAGCCTGTATTTGTGCTTGGGATTGTGCCTACCCAGGTGCAGGACCTTACACTTAGCTTTGTTGAATTTCATGAGATTGGCCTGGGCCCACCTCTCCAGCCTGTCCAGGTCCCTCTGGATGGATCCCTGCCCTCTAGCAAGTCGACTGTGCCACACAGCTTGGTGTCATGTTGCTGAGGGTGCACTGATTCCTCTGTCCATGTCACTGACAAAGATGTTAAACAGCACTGGTCCCAGCACTGACCCCTGAGGGACACCACTTGGCACTGGTCTCCAAGTGGACATTGTGCCGTTGTATATTACAAATGTCCATTTGTAACATAGGTAAGGTGAGCACTTGACATTTTCAAGCCAGCATCTTGATGGATGTCATTCCAGGTTAGGAAGGGAAAATGAGGTTTAGTTTATTCGCGACACAACTGCCTCACAGTGAGCAGATGTTCTCCAGCAGAAGAACTTCAGAGATGAAAGGGTTTTTTTAATGATAAATGAAGGAATGGAAAATGTTCTTCTGATTTTACAACTGCTCAAATCACCTTCCAGATTCACCTATGTCCCATGAGGATGCTCTAGCAGCCTCCATGGTAAATCTTCTGCTGACAGAACGAGTTGACATAGCAACGAGCAGATCAGATGAGACCAGTAGGTATCTCCACTACTCTGCACTTCGTGCTTTACATACAAAACCTACCTACCACTGACCAGCTACAACAGTCTTACTCCATCAACACCAATCTTTATCATCCTGATGTTCAAGTGGCCAACTGCTCTTGTCAGACCACACTTGGAGTACTGTGTGCAGTTCTGGAACCCTCAGCACAGGAAGGATGTGGAAGTGTTGGAGCGGGTCCAGAGGAGGGCCACAAAGATGATCAGAGGGCTGCAGCAGCTCTCCTATGAGGACAGGCTGAGAGAGTTGGGGCTCTGCAGCCTGGAGAAGAGAAGGCTTCGAGGGGACCTGATAGTAGCCTTCCAGTATCTGAAGGGGGCCTACAGGAAGGCTGGGGAAGGATTATTTACAAGGTCCTGCAATGACAGGACAAGGGGTAATGGGCTTAAACTGGCAGAGGGGAGATTTAGACTGGATGTTAGGAGGAAGTTCTTTACAGTGAGGGTGGTGAGGCACTGGAACAGGTTGCCCAGGGAGGTCGTGGATGCTCCCTCCCTGGAGGTGTTCAAGGCCAGATTGGATGAGGCCTTGAGTAACCTGTACTAGTGGGAGGTGTCCCTGCCTATGGCAGGGGGTTGGAACTAGATGATCCTTGAGGTCCCTTCCAACCTTACAATTCTATGATTCTGTGATTCTCTAACTCCTCCGGGAATCTGCAGCTTCTCCCCAAAGAGGGAAGCACTCCATTTCTCCAACAGTAGCACCTTTTAGGCCCACCTACATGGGTTCATGGATCACAGCTGGAGCTGAGCAGAATAAACACAACACAAACACGAGTTGAGCAGAACAAACACAACACGGACACGCGAGGCTCAGCGCTTTGCCAAGGTGGTTGAATCCACACGACTGCATTAACATCCTCTGACAGCCAAGCTCCAGAGAGGTTTTCTACCCTCTCCAGGTAGCAAACAGCAGATGAGGAGCATCTGAGGTAAATGGCTGAATGGGGAAGCAAGAAGAAAATAGCTTGGTTTTGTTAAACAAACAACAAACCCAAACTGCACATTCAAGTCCACAGGTCTGCCAAAGTCAGAGAGTTCAGCATTTCCAGCCTGGCTTCTTCCACCACTTTTAAAAAGCTCTAAAGGAATTGGTAAAGCAGCTGGATTCTGATCCTTGCATCCAGAAAATAAAGATTGTGGTAACTGTCTAGTTAAAGCAACTGTCAGAACTTAATGTTTTTATTTGCTCCTGTCCAAAAGAGTAAACCTTATGTAAAAGCTGAATTTAATTAAGAGTGCCACATTCTTCTGGGCATACAACAACAAGTGGTGAGAGAGATGCTCTGTGCTACCTATGTGGGGTTTAAGAGCCCAAAGCCCCTCCCATCTTAGAGGCTGGATTCATTGAGGAAGAAACTGATGACTAAATACAATTCAGCCCAACCTCACTTAGACATGCTTCAAGATTGCTCAGTCCCTGCTCTGCATTAGTGGCTTCAAGGTTTACGAAGGTATCTGTGCACATGTGTGGCTGCTGCAAACTAATGGCAGCTGAGGCTTTGATAGTGGAATGCATCCAAATTATGGTACAAAAAGGACACAGGTCTGTTGGATTGGATCCAGAGAAGGCCACAAAAATAATGTGAGGGCTGGAACTCCTCTGCTGTGAGGAGAGGCTTAGAGAATTGGGCTAGTTCATCCTGGAGAAGAGAAGGCTCCATGGAGAATTTTTCGTGGCCTTTTAGTATTTAAAATGGCCATTAAAAGAGACAGGCTTTTTACCAAGGTCTGCAGTGACAGGACAAAGGGTGATGGCTTTAAACTGAAAGGGGGCAGGTTGAGGTTGGAAGAAAGTCTTTAAAATGAGGGTGGTGAGACACTGACCCAGGTTGCCCAGAGAAGCCGTAGATGCTCCATGACAGAAAGTGTCCCCCGTCAGGCGGCACAGAGCTCTGAGAAAGCTGTCACGTTGAAAATGCTCACTGCGGGGGCGTTGGACTAGATGATCTTTAAGGGTCAATTTCAACTCAAACCATTTTGTGTCTCTATGATCCTTCTGTGATTCTCTCTGCTTTTGGTGGGGTGGCCACACTGATAACTACTACCCTGACTGCTCCCATGCCATCATCCCTATCGCCATTAAAGCTACGAGGAAAAAGGTGACAACTACTCCTACAAGCGACAGCAAAACCTACAGCCTGCCCCTCTGCACTGCCTTGGTAACCAGCACAAACAGTTTGGGAAGGATATGAGAGCACACAAAGGCATGGCCAAAGCTTTACAGTTGAGGGGTTTGGGCTGAGGTGGGGAAATGACAGAATACACAGTTGGGGACAGGGTTAGAGCTCATCATAAATTCTTCAAGTATCAACCTAAAATTCCTGAACCATTTCCTGAGAAGAAGGTGGACAACATCTCCTCATCCATGTATGCATACCTAGTAGTGGTAACCCAACCTTACAGGACACTGCCACAAAAAAAACCTTGAAATCAAAGTTACCAGGTGACAGGCAGGAGTTTATTTTTTAGTGTCAGCTGAAATCAGCCAATAAATCATCATTTCTGAATGGTACAGCTGATTACCAGTGCTCAAACCATGATTTTTCTTCTACCCACTCCAAACTTGCAGCTGCAAACTCATCTGTGTGGTTCCACCATGAGGCTTTAAGGTTCTACTCTGGAGGGATAAATAAAAAGTTGACTTTGGGCAGCTAGTTTTGTAACTCAGCTTCTGCACACTATGGATACAGGACCACAGAACCACACAGAAGGATTTGGGTTGGAAAGGACCTTTAATGGTCCTTTAAGTGCTAAAGCAGAGTCACCCAGAGCAGGTTGCCTGGGATCACATCCAGGTAGGTTTGTAATTCCTCCAGAAAAGAAGACTCCACAACCTCTCTGGGCAGCCTGCTCCAGGGCTCCAGCACTCTCACAGGAAAGTTTTTCCTTCATGTTTAGCTGAAACTTCTGTGTTCATGTTTGTGCATATTGTCCCTTGTGCTGTCCACTGTGCACTACTGAAAAGAGTCTGGTCCCATGCTCCTGACCCAGGGGTCACCTGCAGATACTGATAAGCATTGAGATGATTCTTCTCCAGGCTAAACAGCCCCAAATCTCTCAGTCTTTCCCTTTCAGAGAGATGCTCCAGTCCCCTTACCATCTTCCAAGTCCTCCACTGGACTCACTCCTGTCTATCTTGAAGTGGAGAGCCTAGAATAGGACTCAGTACCACAGATATGACCTCACTAGGGCAAATCAGATGGGAAGGAGAACCTCCCTCAACTTACTAGACATACATTTCTTAGGGCATCCCAAGATATCATTTGCCTTCTTGGTCGTGAGTGCACATTTTTGTCTCACAGCTAACTTGTTACCCATCAGGACTCACAGATTCTTCTCCTAAAGAAGGTCCTCACATTATTGGAGTGGGTCCAGAGGAGGCTACAAGTCCATGTCTCTCCTGTGATGAGGACTCCACAGTTGAACACAGCACTGCAGATGGAGTCTCACCAGAGTGGAGCAGTGGGGCAGAATCCCCTCCCTCAACCTACTGGCCATGTTGCTTTGGGTGCAGGCCAGGAGATGGTTTGCCTCTGATCTATGAGTGCACATCGCCAGCTCATGTCCAGCTTCTCACCCACCAGCACCCCCAAGTTCTTCTCCACAGGGTTGCTCTCAAATTGTTATGTGTATATGATGGCAATTCCCTGCCTTACTGGGGATATGTAATCAGGGTAGGAGGCACACAGTAAGGGTACAGCTCTGACAGTTTACTCCCAAACCCAAATGCCTGGCACCCCACTAGGAGCCAAGCAGAACTTGGAGCATCCTTAAACTTGCTCCCTGGGAATCTCTCCCCTCCTCTGCAATCAAGTACATGTAGAACATGGGGACTTTGGTAGCAGCCAGAGTCTTGATGCTGTTAGGGTCTTTAAGATGGTCTCCACTCCTTTTGCAACAGAAGGTGGAGAAACAGAGATGTCCTCAAATGACCCATGCATAGTCCATCTTCAAGGAAAGGCATGAGCTGATAATACTTGAGTCAGGGATACCTCGGAAGCAGATGTGGCAAATAGGTAACTATGCCTTAGGACATACCCCCAAGGGAAAGAGGCCTATTATGAAACCAGACAATTAATCTGCAGCCCAGTATAAGCAGAGCCCACCAGGAGGGGTATGTTGGTGTACTGATGGCATCAATCCTGAGGTTGGTGGTCCTGCTGTTTGATCCCTTCTGAGTCAATAAAGTGATTCTTCGTCTCATCTAATGGCAGAAGGATGCTGTTCTTTGTACTCTGAGGTACTTTACAGCCCCCAAATACTTCACAAACCACACAGTTGGGAGCAAAGTGCTCCATGCAGACCCTCCTCTTGCCAGGGGAAGGATCAATACCTCCTCATCCCTCTTACTGTAGGTTTAATGCCTCGTAAGAGGTTCTACGGCAGGAATAATTATAAACCAGTTATGAAAATCGCTGACCTCCCATGGAGCAGAGAGGTCCTTAGGGTTCAATTACGTGACAAGAGAAAACAATCAAGAGACACCCTGGGTTCAGCCCTGCTTTTAAAATGTCTTGCCTTTGTTATTCTTACCTAATTGTAATGGCTTAGGTAACAAATTGTAATTGTGAGTCAGCTGTGTCTGTGGGGCACATCAACGAAACTGAGTTTCATGTAATCATGGAATGGTTTGGGTGAGAAGGGACCTTTAAAGGTCATCCAGCCCAACACCTGAGAGTTAGCAAGAACATCTTCAGCTAGAGCAGGTTGCTCAGAGCCCCATCCAACCTGACCTGGAATGGTTGCAGGGACAAGGCTTCTACCACCTCTCTGGGAAACCTATGCCAGTGTTTCACCACCCTCAGTATAAAAAATTTCTTCCTTCTCTTTAGTCAGAATCTCCCCTCTTTTAGCTTAAAACCATCAGCCCTGGTCAGGCCTGCTAAAAAGTCTGTCCCCAGGTTTCTTACAGGTCCCTTTCTTACAGGTTTTGCTAAGCCATGATTGGCCAGAGCCTCCTACCTGTTCCAAATGAATGCATATGAAACAGTTCAAAACAGCTTTGGATTAAATGATGACAACATTGTCTTACTTAGGTGCCAATTCCTCCTTCTTACACAGAACTTGCACCAGGAAAACATGAGGACAAGGTGGGTTTGGGGTCAAGGCTCCACATCACTCATCATGAACTGCGGATTATTAGAGGTGGGTTTCAAATCCTCCTCTCTCTCCAGCCTAAAAAGCAGGAGAAATTATTTCCTCAGAGTAGGAATAAAGTAACTTACATGTAGCAGTTAGAGATGCAGTGGTTAGGTGTAGTGGTGGGCTAGACAATGCTGAGTTCATGTTTGGACTCAATGATCTTAAAAGTCTTTTCCAACCTAAACCATTTCATGACCTTATGATCTTATTCTTCAGATCCTCATCTGGAAACTCACCATATTTCTACAGTGCCTCCAGAACCACAGAACATGAAAATCAGTATCAAAACAAAAACAATCCCAGTCTGAGCACTAACATGCTCAGAAAACCATTGCAGACACAGTGTCTTCGACAGGGAGATACAAGACAGATCCCAGCAGTCTCCTTCTCTAGAGACTTTCAAAACCTGCCTAGAAATGAATCTCAGCAACCTGCTCTCGGTGACCCTGCTTTAGCAGGCTGGTTAGACTATGTGACCTCCAGAACTCCCTTCTGAACTCCATCATGGTGAGATTCTGTGCTTCTGCCAGACCACAGCCAAGGAGCACAGTGGTCTCAGTTCCCACTGCACATCTCACAGATGTCAAGAACCATGCAGCAAGCTCTCCTCCAGCAGTACAAGCCGAAGCACCCATCTCCAAAGGTGCAGGGGAAGTGGGGCCACTCTGCACCCATCCATCACCATCAGGATGAGAAGAAGCCATCCCAGTCTATTATGAATTATTTTCCAAGGAAGATACATGCTCCTATCATCATCATCTCCTCGCTGCCATCAGCAGCAGTTAGAGCAAAATTACATACTACTCACAAAGCAATTTGGTAAAATAGCTGCATTACAGAGGAGCATGCCCTCAGATTGCTGAAGGCAGCACGTGCAGAACGGGACAAAACTCACAGGGAATTCTGAAATCCTTAACCCTTAGGGATCCCAATCTCATCTCATTACAAAATTCAAATGCACCTGAGTTCATCTTTTCATCTGTGCACAAAAAGCAAAGCCCTGATCATTTTCTGCACCGCGCTGTGGGTTGAGTCTCCACCAAGCAAAGCACAAAATGAGGTCAGACGCACAAAAAGGCAGCAGAGACAACTTGGATCCGGCTGAACGATGGACACAGCAGGACCTGGGAACCTCCTTTCTCGACAGAAATCCTGCTGCTCAGCAAAGCCTTTGCTCTGAAACAGGCTCCCACTGACTTCCAAACAGCAGCAGGATCCCAAGCCACTGCTGTCTCAGAGGCAGGATCCAACCAGTGCGACAAGAGGTTGCTCAGGAGATGGGGCACTGGAATGACCTCCTAACACCCAGCACCAAAACAGCTTGCTGCTGCCCTATTTATAACCACTGTTTCCAAGCAGATGAACAGAAAAAATCATTAATTCTCAGATTGCTGTGGTTTAAAAAGCTGCACTCTAGGCGAGAAAGCTACAGAGCACTCCCACTTCCCAACACGCTGCAGGGAGGTGATGAAAGACCATTTGTTCCATGCAAGTAGCTGCTATCTGTGGTCCACCTTTACATCAAGGAGATGTTTAGAGTTGAGTATAATCCCTAACACAAGAAGGATATGGAACTGTTTTAGAGGGGGTGCAGATGAGGACCACAAAAATGATCAGGAGTCTGGAGCACCTCTCCTATGAAAACAGGCCGAGAGAGTTGGATTTGTTCAGCCTGGAGAAGTGAAGGCTCGAGAGAGAACTTCTTGGGGCCTTCCAGTACTCAAGGAGGCCTCTAAGAAAGGTCTTCCAAGTCAAACAATTCTATGATTCTATATATCAATCACAGGATGAAATAAGGAAACCTTCCAGCAGCCTTTCAGTATTTGAAGGGGGCCTACAGGATGGTTGGATAGGGACTTCTTACAAAGACATGTAGTCACAGGACAAGAGGTAATGACTGCAAACTGGAAGTAGACAGATTTAGATTAGACATCAGGAAGAAAGTCTTCACCATGAGGGTGGTGAGGCACGGCAACACATTGTCCAGAGAAGCTGTGGAGGCTGCAACTCTGGAATTGTTCAAAGCCAGGTGGTATAGGGCATTAACCAGTCTTGTAGGAATTACCTCTGCCCATAGTAGCAGGACTGGAACTAGATGACCTTTAAATGTCCCTTCCAACCCAAACCATTCTATTGTTTTATGATGATTCTATAGTCTTTCCTACTCAGAGTATCAACCAGAGATTAAGAGAAACACTTTCCCAAGGCAGGATAAGCTGTAGTTGCTCACTCCAGGGATATTTTTTTTTTCCATCTCCTTTAAGCTGTCACCATCCAAGAGGAGATATCAGATCAGCAAGACCTCTGCTCCAAATCCACTCAAGCTGTGTGTTACAACAGGACCCAGAGGTCCCAAGAGCAGAGCATTGTTATGATTGGCACCATGTGAATACACAGAATTAGAGTGTCCCTGCCGCAGATGTCAAACCCTGACTAGATTAGGCTAAGTGAAAGCAAAAAAAATACCATCTCTACTTCATAAGCAGGGGCCCCAGCCAGGTATTCCAGTGTCTTGACAAAAGCCTTAAAGAGCAGCAAGCCATGCCAGCCCAGACCTTGTGAGAAAGCTGATGTTCACAAGCAAGAGCTTTGGGTAACCCTCATCCACTTCACACTGGTCTACAAACCCTTCTGGTGACCAGGCAGCTGGGAAGGTCAAAGTTCTGAGCTCCTCTTTGCTGCTTACCGTTTAGTTTTCATCTAAAGAGTCAAAGCAACTTCTAGCCATAGACTAAACAGCACTTCAGCAGCACTGCCACATGCTAAGGTTGATGAGATGCTGGAGCAGAGTGCCCAGAGAAGGTGTGGAGGTCCTGCCATTAGAAATCCTCGAGGTCAGGGGGGACAAAACTTTGAGTAACCTGCTCTAGTAGAACGTGTCTCTACCTATGGCAGCGAGATCCCTTCCAACCCAAACCATTCTGTGTTTGTATGACCATGCTGACAAACAACACCAAAGGTGAAGCCAAATCCATCAAGCCAGCTATGGTTTTACCACTCTCACCACCACTACAGACATCTTCCTTGTGCCACAGAAGCACACAGCACAGACCCTGATCCCCAGAAGACAGACCAGCTCTTGGGTTTTGGCCCTGTCCTGGGTCACTCATGTCACCCATGTGTGGTAGGTTTCAGGCTCAGGAAACACACGGGTGCAAACAGGGCACCACACTACAGGCTACACAAGGCAGCCCTTGCCAGTTGAGGTAGCACAAAGCTGTGACCACAGGTGACATGTGGAATGGTTTGGGCTCCTCACTACAAGAAGAGCATTAAGGTGCTGGAGTAGACCTACAGAAGGGTCATTGTGAAGGTTTGGGAGTTACCCCCTCCCCCCCCACTTTGTGGTAAAGCTGGTAAAGGTTCTAGAGCACAAGTCTTGTGAGAAGCAGCTAAGGTCGTTTAGCCTGGAGAAAAGGAGGCTCAGAGGACACCATCTCACTCTCTACAACTCTCTAAAAAGAGGCTGGAGCAAGGTAAGGATCAGCCTCTTCTCCCAGGTAGCAAGTGATAGCACAAGAGGAAACAGCCTCAAGTTGCATGACAGGAGGTTTATGTTGGACACGAGGAACTATTTCTTTCTCAAGAGGGTTGTCAGGTGCCGGAACAGGCTGCCCAGGGCAGTGGTGGAGTCACCATCCCTGGAGAGATTTACAAGATTTGTAGACATGGTGCTGAGGGATGTGGTGTAGTGGCAGACTCGGTCAGGTTAGGTTAATGGTTGGACTTATCTTAGAGGTCTTTTCCAGCCTAAACAACTCTATGATTCTGTAATTCTATAGAAGTCTTCCTAGTGATGATGGAGAGAAAGCCCTTGGAAAAGCACCTGTGAGGGTGGGTCCATGCAATGCTCTGGGCTTTCAACTCAATCTCTTTTCAACTTAAAACTCTCCAGAATTTGCTATTCCCCCTGCTCAGCTATGTTTGCTTGCAGAGCAGGTCCTGCAACATTTTCCTTGGGTTGAGCAAGATTGCCCAGGGGCCAAGTCTGCTGGCAAAGCAGGGACATGTTGAACGAGGGGCGCTGGCAAGGTGGCCCCCAGAGCCAGCACGTGCAACACGTCCCCTGCTCCAGGGTGCCTCCAGAGCTTGGAAAAGAAAGGTGCAGGCTGTGCTTTCACACCTCTGCAGGGAAAGACCAACCATCAGCATGGTTAAACAAAAGCAGAGCTGTTTTCAGCCCCATGACCTTGTCAGCCACTATGTGCTTCCCAGACTGTGAAGAAATCTCCCAAGAAGAGTCCTTTTAAATCACACACTCAAAATCATCAGGGACTGAAAGCCACTTGCCCCACACTGGTTGCCACTCTGAAATGCCACCACAAAATACATAGAAATGCAGTCAGCAGCAGGGACTTCTCAAAGCACAGCACAGCAGTTTCAGGGGTCCAGCTGAGATCCTCAGTCCCACCTGATGGACCACAGTATCACAGTATCACCAGGGCTGGAAGAGACCTCAAAGATCATCAAGTCCAACCCATCACCACAGACCTCAAGACTAGACCACGGCACCAAGTGCCACGTCCAAACCCGCCTTGAACACCTCCAGGGACGGTGACTCCACCACCTCCCTGGGCAGCCCATTCCAGTAGCCAATGACTCTCTCAGTGAAGAACTTTCTCCTCACCTCCAGCCTAAACTTTCCCTGGCACAGCTTGAGACTGTGTCCTCTTTGTTCTCTTGACCAAAGCTGAAGCTGAAGAACACCCACGACAAAGTTATGGATGGCCAAATATCTCTAGAGAACCTGTACCTTTCAGCACCATGGGTACAGAACAAACCTCTGCCTGCTTCATCCCAACAACTCGAAACAAGAGCAAATCTTCCTGCTACAGGGTCTAGAGCACAAGTCTTCTGAGGATTGGCTGAGGGAACTGAAGTTGTTTAGCCTAAAAGAGGGCTGATGGGAGACCTTCTCACTCTCTGCAACTTCCTACAAGGATGTTGGAGTGAAGTGGAGGTTGATCATTTCTCCCATGGAAAAAAGCAATAGAAGAGGAGGAAACAGTCGTGACAGGGGAGGTTTAGGTTGGACATGAGGAACAATTTCTTCCCCAAAAGGGTTGTCAAGCCCTGGAACAGGCTGCCCAGGAAAGTGGTGGAGTCCCCATCTCTGGAGAGATTGAAAAGCTGTGTAACTGTGGTGCTGAGGGACGTGGTTTAGTGGTGACCTGGCAGTGCTGGGTTAATGCTTGGACTTGACTATCTTAAAGGTCTCTTCCAAACAAAATGATTCTGTGATTCTATCAGCTGCTAATTACTAGGGATCAGAAGGACATTTTCTTTGGAGAGAAGCTATTCCACCATTTCCACTGCTGATTTTCAACAAATTCCTGGCAGTGCTGGATGGTGCTGGACACAGACAAATTCTGGCTCCCCACTGACCAATGCCATCTGTGTGCTCTCCAAGTTGCACACCTGATCACCACCTGAGCACAATTACATCAGCTACACCCAAACTCCATTTAGCACATCTCCAGAAACTTCATGAAGGCAACAGAGGCAGGAAGGCAGCGAGACTAAGCCCACAGTGCAAACCAAAGCCATTTCCTAACAAGTGCTGTAATGCTGAAGTCAAACCCATCATGTTTCTCATGAGGCCCCGAAACAAACCAAACGTGAGCTGGGAGGCAAAGTCACGCTCAGAAATATTTCTAAGAGCTTTTCTGTTCCAAAGTGATTTATTGCCACACAGAAAAAAGAATGAAGTCCTTTACCAAAATGCCTTTAATGGCCCCAAGGAGTCGGTGTACTGTAAAAACTTCATAGAATCATAGAATAACAAAATTGTTTAGGTTGGAAGAGACCTTTGAGATCATTGACTGCCAGGTCACACTAAACCGTGTCCCTCAGCACCACATCTACATTGCTTTTTAATTCTTCCAGGGATGATGACTCCATCACTTTCCTGGGCAGCCTTTTCCAGGGCTTGACTACCCTTTTTGGGAAGAACTGTGTCTAGTTCTGGTCTCCCCAGTGTAGGAGAGACAAGGATCTGTTGGAGAGTGTCCAGTGGAGGCTACAAAGATGCTGAGGGGACTGGAATATCTCTGAGAAAGGCTAAAAGACCTGGGGCTGTTTAGCCTTGAAAAGAGTGAGAGGGGATCATCTCAATGCTGATAAATAGCTGTAAGAGGGGTCAAGAGGAAAGGGCCAGACTCTTTTCAGTGGTATCCAACAACAGGACGAGGGGCAATGGGCATAAAATGGAACACTAGAAGTTCCATCTGAACATCAAGAAAAGTTCTTTCCCTGTGTGGGTGCCAGAGCACTGGACCAGGCTGCCAGAGAGGTTGTGGAATCTCCTTCTCAACACCCACATAGGTTCCAAACCCACATGGGCACAATCTTGGGCAATCTGCTTTGTGTTGCACTTCTTTAGCACAGGAGTTGGATTTGGAGTGTCTTCCTACCCCTACCAAGATGAGCTTCTGTGACTTGGTGGACTCAAAGATCCACATGTGAGCTGGCATGGGATGTACTTTCATCTAAACCAAAAAAATCAAGTCTCATGTTTGACTGCCAACCCAGAGCCCCTCCATCATCTTTCCTGCAAACAAGAGAAGCAGCTACTGATTTTCATTACAGATTCAAGCCTGTACCTACAAAAGTTAATCAAATTACCGATCAAACTAATTAAATTAGTGATCAAATTAATCAAAAAGTGATTGTAGTAGTTAAAGGGCTCCACTCAGTATGGCTGAACCAGCCAAAGATGCAATCAAGACACAATCCATGCCAGCAGAAGAGTTCTTTTTCTGCAAACATCACCACTCCCTGAAGATGATTTACAAGCCCAGAAGATGATTTCCTCACTGTGTCATTATTTCAGCACTATGGCTCCTGCCAGCATGGCACTGCTCAAGTGACATCATTTCTACCCCCCACATTTCAATGAAACAAGGAGAAAGCTTTGGGGTACAGAGTAGACCTATGGGCTTAGCTTCCTCACGCCCTGGCAAAATGTATCAGCCACCAGAAACCACTGGAGAGTCAAAGTGTCCTCACTTGTATACAGGAAGCCTTGAGAAGATCACAGTGGTGTCATGTGAGTAAAGCACAACCCATATGTGCCTGTGGCCTCACTGGGACCACAGGTATGGTGCAGGTGAGAAGACAAAGGCATTACAGAACTTCAACACACAGTCACACATCAGCTGGGTGCTGCACTGCCGTTATGCTGCTGGTGAACCTTTATCTGCTCAAAGGTTCTCACCCTTCTCACAATGCAACTAAGCCTCCTTCCCTCTTGAACTGATGGTGCCCTAAAAATAGCCTGGAGAACTTACAGAACTCAAAACAAACAGAAGCCATTGCATCACTTGGATATATAGATTCATTAAGCAACCTTCTGTCATAATCAATACCTCACCACAACCATGTAAGTCCCCTACTCCTGCTTAGAGGTGCACAGAAAGTTCATCTTACTATGGGGCTATTTTCAGCAATTCTCTGTACTTGTTAGACTGCTGCTTTGTGCCAAAACCCCTCAGCACCCAGCAGCTGGTTTGGCCAGTGTTTTGATTAAATGGAGTTCTGTATCCTTACATCATAACTTCAGGATGGCTCCGTGGGCAAGACCTCCCATCAATGACCTCGCCATTCAGCACCTCCTGAAGTATTAGAAGCTCTTGTCCTAATTAAATAATTTCTTCAGGTAAACCCCAAAATTAGAGTAGATAATTATGTAACAAAAGAAGCATTTTCACACTGTGATCAATATCCCTAAAGGCACAGAACTGGTGACGCTGTGGCACAGTAAGAGTAAATGCCCAACACATGGCCACTCATTGGAGTGAGGGAACTGAAATTAATAATGAGGTCCATTTTTCCTAAGAGCTTCCAAACCACACCTGGGAAGGTAGCATCTTCCCTCCTTCAGGCAAAGTAAGTTGCAGAGAACAAGCTGACCACGAGCGAGCAAATGTGCCCTCAGGGACAGTAAGGTCAATGGTCTCCCGAGGTGCCTGAGGAAGAGTGTGACTAGTAGGTCAAGGCAGGTTCTCCTCTCCCTTTACTTTGCCCTAGTGAGGCCACATCTGAAGTACCAGGTGCAATTCTGGGCTCCCTAGATTAAGAGAGACAAAGAACTACTGGAGAGAGCCCAGTAGAATGTACCAAGATGCTGAGGGAAGACTGAGAGACCTGGGGTTGTTTAGCCTGGAGAAGAGCAGACTGAGAGGGAATCTTCTCAGTGCTGATCAATAGTGAAAGAGCAGGAGAAACTCTGGAGAAATTCCAAACTTGCCTGGATGTGATCCTGGTTTAGCAGAGAGGTTGGACTAGATGATCTCCAGAGGTCCCTTCTGACTCCCACCATACTGCGATTCTGTGAGGACATCTCTCTGAGTAGGTTTTGACTGCTCCAGTTATGTTTAGTCTGGGAAGAGCAGCAGCTTCCTTCAGGTGAGTGTTAGAGGGGGAGATTTCACATCAAACTTTGCAATTGTATGTAACAATGACTTACATCCAGTNATATATATATATATATATATATATATATATAAAATAAATAAATTGAATATGCACATGGATATGTACAAACTATATAGGACAGGAGGAAATGTCCTTAAGTTGCACCAGGGAAGGTTTGGGTTGGACATGAGGAACAATTTCTTCATGAAAATGGTTGTCAAGCCCTGTAACAGGCTGCCCAGGGCAGTAGTGAATTCCCCATCCCTGGAGGGATTGAAAAGACATGAAGATTTGGTGCTGAGGGACATGGTTTAGTGGTGACTCAACTGTGAGGTCTGTAACAAGTGGTGTCCCCCCAGGGTTCAGGCCCAGGCCCAGTCCTGTTGACCATATTCATTAACAACCTGGATGAAGGGACAGTTTGCTGATGACACCAAACTGGGAGGGGTGGCTGACACATCATCAGGCTGTGCTGCCATCCAGAATGACATCAACAAGCTGAAGAGTTGGGCAGAAAGTAAACTTAAGAAATTCAATAAGGGCAAGTGTAGGGTCCTGCACCTGGGGAGGAATAACCCCAAGTATCAGCACAGGTTAGGGCCTGACCTGCTAGAAAGTAACTCTGTGGAAAAAGACCTGAGAGTGCTGGTGAACAACAGGGTGACCATGAGCCAGCAATGTTGGCCTTGTGGCCAAGAAGGCTGAAGGTATCCTGGGGTGCATCAAGAAGAAGGTAGCAAGGAGTTTGTCCTCCCCTTCTAGTCTGCCTGCTCTGACAGAGGGGACTGGACTAGATGTCCTCAAGAGATCCCTGCCAATTCCTGTAACTCTGTGACTTTGCAATGCTGGGTTTATAGCCGGATTTGATGGCCCTAAGGGTCTCTTCCAACCCAAACCATTCTATGAGTCTATGAATCCATACCCTTCAGTGTCATCCACAATTGTCAAGCATGCATGACATGTGCACAGATGGGCCCCAAAACCATCCATGTCCTATTCAAAAATTAAGAGGGGAAAAAAACCCTCAGGGCCTTGAGACCAGGTTGATGGCAGTTTAGCTGGTGATTGCTCTCATTTTGGGGCAGAAATACCAAAAAGAGCATTGCTGGGTGCCCAGTTGACCCTTTTCACAGAGAACATGGGGACAGCAGCGCTACCCTTCACAGCAAGGTTCCCACCTCCATCCATCCACGTTCACAAGCCTCTATATTTGGTGTTCTCTATCCACATTTTTTTCACCAATTCCTCTATCCTCCAATCCCTTCAACTTTTATTTTTAATGCCCCATTTCCTTCACCTGCTTTCTCAGCTCAGAACCTGCAGCTTCACTTCATTTCAACACATTTCCTTTATTTTACTTTCAATTTTACTTTGTTCTCCCCTTTCCATTTCTCATCTTTCCTACTATGGTTTCCATTACCTCTTTAAAGACTTCTGACATAGAAGTATTTTAGTTTCAGGAGCTTAACTTGACCCAGGTTCACTGAAAACCCTCTGTGTGGAGCTGCTGTTGCCAGTTTGGGGATTTGTGGTGAGAGGATCATTGTAGGTTCCTTTCAACTGAAAGAAAGAATCTTTTTTCCAAACAGAAGCACTTTATTTCTGGGGTCTGCTCAGGATTTAGAATCATAGAATTGTTTGGGCTGGAAGAGACCTCTAAAGGTTATCTAGTCCAACCCCCTCTGCAGTCAGCAGGGGCATCCTCAACTAGATCAGGTTGCCCAGAGCCCTGTCGAACCTCACTTTGAATATCTCCAGGGATGGGATCTCAACCACCTCCCTAAATAACCTGTTCCAAATATCCAATCCAAATCTTCCCTTCTCTGTTTGGGGGGAGTAAAGGGAAATCTGGTGTCTTTGCTAAAAGATGGTGGGTTTGGGTTCCATTTTCACACATTTATTGCTTTTAAAGACATGACTCACCTACAATGACTCTGACTATATTTCTCTCTGCAAATGTCATATACTGGCGTATCAAACAGAGCATCTTGGCTTCATTTAGGCTTAATATTCATGTTTGACCACAGAATGGTGGTCCCTGGTCTTTCCCACTCTTGGCCAACATTATGCTTGGAGTTGGCCAGTGGAAACAACTGGCACAGCCAAAGGATGTGAATTCAACACACATCTGTGTGAAGAGCAAAAACCACAGACCGTGCAGCCCCATGGCACCTTGTGGTCTAGATTTTGACAGATTATGATATCCCATGAGGTACCTGGCCAGTGTCACCAGCAGGTTGAGGAAGGGGATTCTGCACCTCTCCTCCACTGCTGGTTGAGACCCCAACTGCCAGCTCTGGGGTCCTCAGCACAGGAGAGGAGGACACAAACACAATCTGAGGGCTGGAAACCCTCTGGTGTGAGGACAGGCTGAGAGAATTGAGGTTGTTCAGCCTGGAGAAAAGAAGGTTCCAGGGAGACCTTACTGTGGCCTCTCAGTGCTTAAAGGGAGCTAATAAGAAAGATGGGAGCTAGCTTATATCAGGGCCTGTTGTGACAGGACAAGGGGTTAGGGTTTTAAACTAAAAGAGGGGAGATTTAGACTAGGTAGAAGGAAGAAATTGTTTATGCTGGAGATGGTGGTAACACTGTCTCAGGTTGCCCAGACAGGTAGTAGAAGCCTCATCTCTGGAAGTATTCCAAGTCAGGTTGGATAGGGCTCTGAGCAACTGGAACTAGTTAAAAATGTACCTGCTGAGATACACAAATTTAGATTAATTTAGATAAATTAAAAATTAGCAAAAATTAAAACCATTGCTTTTGGTAAAGGAGGAAAGCCTACACAAAAGCTATGTTGAGGAAAGTATGGAGAGCTCTGTGCAAATTCGTAGTTGTTAGATAAAGTTCTGTTCCTCAATCACATCTGTACAAATCCATCATGTCTCTCCTCCTCTTCTCATCCAAGCATGTTCTCAACAAAGCTAAAGCAAGACAAATCTGCAGAGGGTAATTACACCCCAGGACTGCTAATGTGACAGTCTCTGGTAAGTCCTCCCCCAAGCATCTGCTGATCTAATAACCAGCACTGGAAAACACAACAGCTTCTCAGCACCGCCGTTTGCTCATCCACTCGGCACATGGCACAGACAGGGGAGGTACAGAGGGGACAGCTTCTGGGGTCTTTGTCACTGGGGGGGGTGTGTGTGGTGTGTGTGTGCATGTGTGTGTTTGACTCTCAGATGTGTTGGTCATTCAGACGTGGAGATAAGTGGTAAAGTGTTTCAATCTGTAATGGAGCAGATCAGAGTGCCTGTTGTTGCAAGGTGTGCTGTGACAAGCGAAAAAGAAATGCAAGGAGGGGGGCAAGGAGGACTTTAGTTAATTAGAAGGGTTAGATGATAGGTTGGACTTCATGATCCTAGAGGTCTTTTCCAACCTGGTTAATTCTGTGATTCTGTGACTTCGACACTATGTTCAAGTACTTGACTGTGGCTCTCTTGTATACTAGGAGGAAGAAGAGGAGAACATCTTCATGCCAAGGCTAGTTCTGCACCCATGCAGAGGGTCACCCTTGGTGGAACATTGCTGGGTGCATTCCTCACAGAAAGCAGCCTCATCTACCACATAGACCCAGAAGGTAGCACTCCTATGAACTAAGCCATCCCAGGGACTTCAGTGACTGAATAATTAGCTACTAAGTGTTAAGGCTGCTTTAATGGAGTTGAAGAGGAATGGCCCAAATCCCAGAACATCAACACAGCAGGGGTTGCCAGGGATGCCTGGAGATTTCCTAGCTCAATACATAGAATCATAGAATCATAGAATGGGAAGGTTGGAAGGGACCTCAAGGATCATCTAGTTCCAACCCCCTGCCATAGGCAGGGACACCTCCCACTAGTACAGCCCACTCAAGGCCTCATCCAATCTGGCCTTGAACACATCCAGGGAGGGAGCATCCACAACCTCCCTGGGCAACCTGTTCCAGTGCCTCACCACCCTCACTGTAAAGAACTTCCTCCTAACATCTAGTCTAAATCTCCCCTCTGTCAGTTTAAGCCCATTGCCCCTTGTCCTGTCATTGCAGGACCTTGTAAATAATCCTTCCCCAGCCTTCCTGTAGGCCCCCTTCAGATACTGGAAGGCTACTATCAGGTCCCCTCGAAGCCTTCTCTTCTCCAGGCTGAAGAGCCCCAACTCCCTCAGCCTGTCCTCATAGCAGAGCTGCTCCAGCCCTCTGATCATCTTTGTGGCCCTCCTCTGGACCCGCTCCAACACTTCCATGTCCTTCCTGTGCTGAGGGTTCCAGAACTGCACACAGTACTCCAGGTGGGGTCTGACGAGAGCAGAGTAAAGGGGCAGAATCCCCTCCCTTGCCCTGCTGGCCACGCTTCTCTTGATGCAGCCTAGGACTCGGTTGGCTGTCTGGGCTGCATGTGCACACTGCAGGCTCATGTTGAGCTTTTCATCAACCCAGACTCCAAGGTCCTTTTCCTCAGGGCTGCTCTCCAGCCATTCACCACCCAGCCTGTATTTGTGCTTGGGATTGTGCCTACCCAGGTGCAGGACCTTACACTTGGCCTTATTGAATTTCATCAGGTTGGCCTGGGCCCAACTCTCCAGCCTGTCCAGGTCCCTCTGGATGGCATCCCTGCCCTCTAGCAAGTCGACTGTGCCACACAGCTTGGTGTCATCTGCAAACTTGCTGAGGGTGCACTCCATTCCTCTGTCCATGGCACTGACAAAGATGTTAAACAGCACTGGTCCCAGCACTGACCCCTGAGGGACACCACTTGTCACTGGTCTCCAGGTGGACATTGTGCCGTTGATCGCCACTCTCTGGGTTCGACCATCCAGACAATTCCTTATCCAGCAGTGGTCCATCCCTGCTAAAGGAGGTTCACTCAGATCAGAATCCTGTCCAACCTGACCTGGAATGTTTCTGGGGATGAGGAATCTACCACCTCTCTGGGCAACTCGGGCCAGTCTCTCAGAACTCTCAGCATAAACGATTTCTTTAAATTCACTTTAAAAAATTGGGATGGAGAAACCAGAGCAGGGGATGTAGGAGAGGGAAGAGAAGTTGATCATGGTGAAAAGTAATCCATCTCACTCACAAACACTGGCCTAGAGAGTACAAATGAAGCAGAGATCTCATACGCCGATTCAAATAAATCTCTGCTGTTCTGATAGAAAATGGACTTGCAAAGCAGAAAACACAGGAAGAGAATTTAGCTCCTTGCCCAACATCAGGCATTGTTGTTGGTAAAGCAAATTTCTGACCTGACATGACTGCAATCTAATCTCCAGATAACATCTGACTCCACATACAACTGCACACAGCAATATCCTGCTTTTAAATGCTGGTTTGCTAGGGACAAGAATCGCCACCACTCTAAAACATCATATAAGTACTCAAAGAATGAAAATGAATCACAGCAGGAAGGAAAAAACTTATCACTTCAATGTAGTATTAATTACTGCTTCTTGTGACCAAGAAGGAACTTCAGCAAAAAGCAGAACTGCTCTGCTTGGCAGGAATGCCACAGAAGCTCTATCAGATACTGCCCTGGGGAGGAGCAGGTTGGGGTTTCATGCCCAATTGAGTAATTTCCAATTACCACCTGCATCTCCTGAGCCTCAGACACAAATATGCTCAGCTTCCCAATATCCAAAGGGCTGCACAAGAAGTTAGCAATGTTTTAGACCTTCAGAAATAAATCCACAGCATCTTTACTTAGTCACTCATATCACAAGCCAAGACTCAAGTCTCAATTCTACTCTTAGAATCATCAAATTGCAGATAGTTTGGGTGAGAAGGAATCTTAAAGGTCATGTAGTCCAACTCTCCTGCAGTCAGCAGGGACATCTTCAACTAGAGCAGGTTGCTCAGAGCCCAGTCCAACCTGATGTGGAGTGTTGCCAGGGATGGGGCATGATCTTACTCTGCTCTTGTCATTACTCTGCTCTTTTCAGACCCCACCTAGAACCTGCACCTAGAACTGTGCAGTTCTGGAGCCCTCAGCACAGGAAGGACATGGAAGTGTTGGAGGGGGTCCAGAGGAGGCCACAAAGATGATCAGAGGGCTGCAGCAGCTCTGCTATGAGGACAGGCTGAGAGAGTTGGGGCTCTGCAGCCTGCAGAAGAGAAGGCTTCGAGGGGACCTGATAGTAGCCTTCCAGTATCTGAAGGGGGCCTATAGGAAGGCTGGGGAAGGATTATTTACAAGGTCCTGCAATGACAGGACAAGGGGCAATGGGTTTAAACTGGCAGAGGGAAGATTTAGACTGGATGTTAGCAGGAAGTTCTTTACAGTGAGGGTGGTGAGACACTGGAACAGGTTGCCCAGGGAGGTTGTGGATGCTCCCTCCCTGGAGGTGTTCAAGGCCAGATTGGATGAGGCCTTGAGTAACCTGTACTAGTGGGAGGTGTCCCTGCCTATGGCAGGGGGGTGGGACCAGATGATTCTTGTGGGCCCTTCCAACCTTACTATTCTATGATTCTATGATCAGTCACCTCTCTGGGCAACCTGGGCCAGTACCTCAACATTCTCAGTATAAAAATATTTCTTCCTTATATCTGGTCTAAATCTCCCCTCTTTTAGTGTAAAATCATCAGTCCTTGTCCTGCTACAAAAGGCCCTGCTAAAAAATCCGTTCCCAGCCTTTCAAGTACTGAAAGGCCACAACAAGGTGGTCCCTTGAAGTCTTCACCATCATTTGAACATGCTTTGGAGCTCCTTGGTGATGTGCAAACTCTAAGCATGAAGATCTCAGGTTATTAATCCACTCCTTAGAGTAAGCCCTGCCACTATTAACTACTAGTATTTGATTACACACAAAGGCCTGCACACAAAGCAAATATTGCATCAGCAAGTGCAGCACATGCAAGGATGGGTTCCTCCTTTCCTCAGCCCTCCAGTGCTGTCACTCTACAGGCACTGGCTGGAGAATACCTGGAGTAAATATATGGTGGACTCACCTAGCTTTACTTCTGTTTGGAGCAGCATAACTTGTTGAGTTGAGAAGACAGGAGATCCCAGAGACAGAAATCAGCAGCCTCATATAACTTCTAGTAAAGACAGTTCCTCAAAAACATGCTTCTTAAAAACAAAACCCAGCACCAACAAAGACAGGCTGTCCAGCCTTACAGTTGCTGTCCAGTGTTACAGTTGCTTTCAAGCTTTTTGAGTTACAGAATCTCAGGATCCCAGCAAGGGTGGGTTGGAAGGCACCTCTGGAGATCATCTAGTCCAGTCCCCCCTGCTAAACCAGGGTCACCCAAAGCAGGTTGACCAGGATCATGTCCAGTCAGGTTTAGAATCTCTGCAGAGAAGGAGAATCCACCACCTCTCTGGACAGCCTGGCTGAGTGCTGTCACCTTCACAGCAAAATTGTTCTCCCTCATGTCCAGGTAGAACTTCCTGCATCCCACTTTGTGTCTGTTGACCTTCTTCCTAATACTGGGCACCCCAGAAAGCAGACTGGCCCCACCCTCTTGCCCCTTACCCTTTAGATGTTGATAAACATTGATGGCACTGCTCTCCTCACGCAGATGGAAGAACAGCTCACATGTTCTTTACTGTTCACTGCCTTCATGATTCACCCAGCACACCGCATTTCCACCCAGACTGATTTGCCAAGCAGCTCATTTGAGGAACAGAATGATTTTAGAACTCTTTGGCGATCTGCTTTTTTCTTACAGACCTGTCCCTAGAGTTGGCTCCAAACTCTGACCCAAAACCTGCTAGGCGTCTAAACACTACTTTCCATTGCAGAAGAAGATGAGACTACTTTGTAGCTGCATCCCGCTCCCTGGGGAGGAAAAGCAGCCCAGCAAGGGTGCTGGGACAGCCTTTCAGCAGCACATTTATCTAGCACCTTATTTCTCTTTTTTTCTTTGCTTTACCGCTGCAACACTGATCTGCTTCTTCATTATACAATGTCTACTTACCTTCCCCTTTAGGCTTTCTCCTTGAAGCAAGCTGCAGAGAGCTGAGGAGCAGGAGCTCTGCAACAAAAGCATCTGCCTCATGAAGCTTACAAAAGTTCAGAAGTGCTGACTGGGAAAGACTCCCCCCAAAACACACTAATTTGCAGAGAAAAATAACCTGGGGAGGAGTTTTGTATCACTTTTCCTCCACATCACCTCCAAGTTCCAGAGAAACACCATGAGACGTTTCATTTCACATGCACCCCAATGATGACACCCTAAAAACGCTGTAGCCTGCAGTTCACAGACTTCCTCTGCTAAGTAAAGCCAAAGCTAAAACTAAAGCTAAGCTTAGTTAAATTGACAGCAATTTACACCCACTTTGTTCAGTGTCAGGCAGTAGGACAAGATCCTGGCTAATAGTTATGGAAGATGAACCGGTACATGTGGGCCAGGAAGGCCAACAGCACCCTGGCTTCGATCAGCAGTAGTGTGGTCAACAGGACTATGGCAGGGATTGTCCCCTGTACTGGTGAGGCTGCACCTCAAATACTGGTTTCAGTGTTGGGTCTTTTACTCCAAGAAGGACCCTGAAGAGGTGGAGTGTGTCCAAAAAAGGGCAACAGAGCTGGCAAAAGGTCTAGAGCACAAATCTTGTGCAGTTGAGAGAACTGGGGTTGTTTAGCCTGAAGAAAAGAAAGCTCAGGAGAGACCTTCTCTCTACAACTCCTTGAAAGGTGGGAGTTGGTCTTTCCTCCCAAGGAACAAGTGATAGGACAAGAGGAAATGGCCTCAAGTTGTGCCACAGGAGGTTTTGAACTGGACATGTGAAATAATTCCTCTGTGGAAAAGGCTGTCAAGCCCTGGAACAGACTGTCCAGAGAAGTGATGGAGCCCCCATCCCTGGAGGGACTGAAAGGTCATGCAGATGTGGTGCTGAGTGGCATAGTTTAGTGGTGACCTGAAAGTGCTGGGTTAATGGTCTGGCTCAATGATCTGGTGAGGCACTAGAACAGGTTGCCCAGGGAGGTTGTGGATGCTCCCTCCCTGGAGGTGTTCAAGGCCAGATTGGATGAGGCCTTGAGTAACCTGTACTAGTGGGAGGTGTCCCTGCCTATGGCAGGGGGTTGGAACTAGATGATCCTTGAGGTCCCTTCCAACCTTACCATACTATGATTCTATGATTCTATGATCTTAAAGGTCTTTTCCACCTGAAATGATTTTGTGACTCTATGACCCACATCCTCTGTAAGCAGAAGTGCTGCAGCCACAGATGCAACCTGCCTCCCCAACTGCTCATCCTTATATCTGAAATAAACCAGTAAAGAATTAATAAAACTAACAGTGGAATAAATGAAAAATAGAGAGAGATTTGTAATGAAGTCCCAAGAATGAAGAAACGGGACAGGGCAGCACCACAAACCGTGCCCTTTCTTCAAGGAACCACAGGAAAATGATGCAGTGGGTGCCCCTCCTGCTCTAAATACAGTGGGGGGTTTAAAAATAGTCAGACTGGTGCTCAAGTGTATTTAAGTGGGGGGAAAGGGCAAGCTCACAGCACACAGAAGGGTGTAAATGTGCCTCGATCAAGGCAAAGTGAATGTCTCTACCAAAGTATGAACACATGCAGGAGAAGGGAAAATCAAGAGAGGGTCAGGGGAGTCCAGCTCCCTCATGGAGGCAATGTGAGGCTAAACTAATTAAAATGCACAGTCCTTGGAGAGTTCTGGGAGGAAAGTGCTGCAGAAAGAAGTCCATATCGATGCTATTAAATCACAGATATTAATAGTGGAAGAAATCCACAAGTATCTGGTCTGTGAAAATGGAGGGCAAGAGCTACTCAAGCTGTTTTACGAAGCATTGTAGAGGAGCAATCACATTAAAACCCTTCCCCAACGCCACTCAGTGCTCCTTAAAACCCTTCCTACATCCCCAAAATAGGCAAGTGCCTGAGCAAACACAGCAGCGAGGCTGGGCCGCTCCACATAACCGTCCCCAAAAGTAGGACATCCTTTGAAAGGCACAGGATCCCACCCAGGTGACAAAGGGCTGCAAGCTATAAGTAACCCAGTGTCACTTCTGTTGAATTCTCCCCTACTAAATTCTTCCCTGCAAAAATGCTCCAGAGGAAGAACTTCCTGCTTTTGTCCAATGAATTAGGAATCGTTGCTAATGAATTCAGCAGTTCCCAAAAGTGCAGAACATGGGGGGGAAAAAAAAAATAGAGACAAGTTTTTAAAGAAAACATCAGTTATGACATAGAGGATAAGGAACAAAAGCTTTCTTGCCTATAAATCCCTGGAATCTTGTAGATGATAAAGTGTCTCCCAGCACAAAGCGGAAACAGAAACTTAACAAACACATCACTGCCATTCAGCAAGACCCAGACAGGCTGGAGAGCTGGGTGGAGAGGAGCATCATTAAGTTCAATAAGGGCAAGTGTATGGCCCTGGACATCAGAAGGCAAAATCCCCTGCACCAGGACACCTTAGTGGTTGACTTGCCTGTAAGCAGCTCTGTGGAGAAGGACCTGAAAGCCCAGGTAAACAAGCAGCTGCCCAGGAGCCAGCAATGTGCCCTTGTGGCCGAGAAGGCAAATGATGTCCTGGGGTGCATTCAGAAGAGTGTGGTTGGAAGGTCAAGAGATGTTCTCTGCCCTTGTAAGGCTACATCTGGAATCCTGGGTCCAGTTCTGGGCTCCCAGAGAGATTGGAGATAGTTCAGTGAAAAGGTTGAGGGAAGTGGAGCATCTCTATGACGAGGAATAGCTGAGAGACTTGAGGCTGTTAAGACTGAGCTGGGGTCTTCTCAATGCTGATCCATAGCTAAAGGGTGGGGAACAAGAGGATGGGGTCAGTCTCTTTTTGGTGGTGCCTAGCAACAGAACAAGGGACAATGTGGATGAACTGCAATCATCTGACTGTGGGAAAAACTTCTTCCCTGTGAGGACACTGGAGCCCTGGAACAGGCTGCCCAGAGATACTGTGGAGTCTCCTTCTCTGGAGAGATTCCAAACCTGCCTGGACACAATCATCAACAACCTGCTGTGGGTGACCCTGTTTTAGCAGGGGGTTGGACTAGATGATCCCCACAGGGCCCTTGCAACCCTCCCATACTGAGATTCTGGAAGTCAGCGTTACAAAAACATCGCTGTAGCAACGCGCTGAAGCTGCCAGCAGCATTTTATTTGAAAAGGGAAGATGAAACTCGATTTAAAACAAAACCCAGAAAAACAGTAACTGGTATTTATTAAACCATTAAGAAAGAGGGGAAAAACTGCCAGTTCACAATGCTCTGTAAATATGCATGGGGCTAAATTTCAGGCTTGCAAACCAGATGTGAGCACAGTTCCCGCAGCTGCACAAAGAATACAGGCAAATAAGATGGCTCCAGCACTTTGGTGGGAAGTTCACACTGGTGCAGGGACTGAGCTTATTTTAGATCCATGCCATCACACTATGATATAAGGAACAGTTTTCTTTTCCCCTCAGTAATTAAAGCCTGTGAAAACAAAGCAATGAAAAGGCTCAGCTACGGCAGAGCACTCAGGGAAGGCTGGGCTGGAGATGCTGCCTTCAGAAGATGGCAGCTCTGTGACACCTGGGTAATTGCAGCTGAATTACTTCAATTGCTTAAAGAGTTTGGTCTTGGTAGCTCTTTTTATAAGAAACAGAGGCTGTTCCTCCTCTTGTTCTAGAGGAAGGCAACAGGGAAGGACATGACAGCTGCCCCAGCAAAGAGAGGGGCCATCCTGAATGGTCAAGAGAGAAGGTGATGTTGATTGTCTAATGGGTGACAGAGCACTTGAACATGCTGTCCAGAGGAACTGTGGAGTCTCCTTCTCTGGAGAGATTCCAAACCCACCTGGACATCATCCTAGGCAACCTGCTCAGGGTGACCCTGCTTTAGCAGGAGAGTTGGGCCAGATGATCTCCAGAAGTCTCTTTCAACATTCAACATGCTGGGATTCTGTGATGGGACAGTGTGATAGCATGGGTATGTGCCTGCAAAAAGATCACCTGATGCATTTTACAAAGTCACATACTGATTACAAACAGGAGGGCAATGCTGAACTGCTATGGAGAAATGCTGCACCACCAACACCAAGTATCAAAGAGCAAAATGATAGTTTGACCTCCTCGTCCTTGTAACAAGGCATTCGGTTTTTACCTTCACTAAATCACTCTTAGAATGGTAAGGTTGGAAGGGACCTCAAGGATCATCTAGTTCCAACCCCCTGCCAGAGGCAGGGACACCTCCCACTAGTACAGCTCACTCAAGGCCTCATCCAATCTGCCCTTGAACACCTCCAGGGAGGGAACAGCCACAATCTCCCTGGGCAACCTGTGCCAGTGCCTCACCACCCTCACTGCAAACAACTTCCTCCTAACATCCAGTCTAAATCTCCCCTCTGCCAGTTTAAACCCATTGCCCCTTGTCCTGTCATTGCAAGACCTTGCCTACCAGCCTTCCTGTAGCCCCCTTCAGATCCTGGAAGGCTACTCTAAGGTCTCCTCAAAACGTTCTCTTCTCCAGGCTGCAGNCCCTGCTGGCCACACTGCTCTTGATGCAGCCCAGCACTAGGTTGCTGTCTGGGCTGCATGTGCACACTGCAGGCTCATGTTGAGCTTTTCATCAACCCAGACTCCAAGGTCCTTTTCCTCAAGGCTGCTCTCAGCCATTCACCACCCAGCCTGTATTTGTGCTTGGGATTGTGCCTACTTTATTGTGCAGGACCAACAAAGCATGGGGCTCTTAGGTGGATTTTCAACTTTTATTCTTCTCTATAAAACCACAGCTTTCATCTCAGAACATGTCAGAGGCAGACACCTCACCTCACCACACCGGAAAAGAATCATGCAATCATAGAATGGTTTGGGTGGGAAATGACATTTAAAGGTCATCTAGTCCAAGTTCCCTGCAGTCAGCAGGGACATCTCAACTAGAGCAGGTTGCTCAAAGCCCCATCCAACCTGACCTGGAATGGTTCCAGGGATGAAGTATCTACCACCTCTCTGGGCAACCTGGGCCAGGGTCTCACCACCCTCAGCATAAACAATTTCTTCCTGCAGTTCACTGCAACCACCTGCAAGACTCAGAAGCCAGACAAATGGCTCTGACCAGGTCTCATGTCGAGGAGGATGCTGTTCTTACACAGCAGAGCAGACATTTAGTTAGCTGTCATGAAATATTTATTAGTCTGCTGATGAGTTAATTAAAAATTTTAATAAGATTTCAGTACTTAGTGAAATTATTTACCCTGTGTACAGCAGCAGTGTTGACAATAGATGGGTAAGTGCTATATGGAGTGATTTTATTTATTTAATGACTTACCTACTTGTCTGCAAATGCTCTAATCATTGCTAACAGCTGTAAAATTTATCTGTCCTTCAGATTTAACATGCAAAACAGTTGCTAGATTGCTTTCACCCTGTCATTCAGCCATTATTCCTCCATCATTTCCAAAGACCACTGCAGCATCCCAAACCCAGACCGAGTCTGCTGATGAAATATTTCGCTATCAATGCTTCCTCTTAATAATGACAGAGGTGAAAAAGGCCTGGAATTTAACCACAGACCCTCTCAGGAAACATCATCTGACTGCAATGAAGGGTTTTAATCTGCTGGAGAAATAAAGATACGATGGGATTACCATTGTGCTGTGCAGCCCTGCCATTCTTCATGGTATATTCACAAATAATATGCTACACCAAGTGGAAAAGCTTCCTCCCATTTTTCCATCAGTCAGGAGCAGCTGTATTTTCCAGCTAAAGATAGATGGAGTCCAGAGAAATATAGAGCAAAGGCAGCTCATTTGTGACATTATACCATTATATTTAAGAAAAAAAAGCTGCAGCTGTATCTGTACATCATCGCCCTGACATGTGCTCAGGTCTCTAATTACTTACTTTCATGAATTAAAGACACAGGAGAGTTGGATTAAAGATGAGGCTGCAGAAATGCGAGGAGACAACAAATGCAAGGAATTTGGAGGAGTCTCCCATTCAAGCAAGATCAGAGTCAGCAACATGCAGTGGCTTTGCATCTCTCTCCTCTGTAAGCATCAAAGCAGGGAGAAACATTAATGCTCTGAAGCTACAAAGATGGATGAAAACCCTTAATGAGCATTTCACACTGCAGATGCCTGAGCAGAGCTTCGCTCAGCACCGTGTGAGGCAGAAGCTGTGACACGATCAACTTCAAATGTTCCCAAATTTCTAAATAGCTTAAAATCAGCTGCCAGAGAGAAAGGTGGAGCAAAGCTGTGTGCTTACTTACAAAGAAAAAGATTTCTACTAGAAATTAATATCATTAACCTCAACTGCTGACCACTTATAGGACTATGAGTAATGTCTTGCCCTGCTCTATGGCGTTTCTCCATGCCTTGGCAATCATCTGGATTGTATTTCCTATAGACTTGCACAAATTCCTATTTTTGTTGTCCATCTACTGCCAAGAGCTGCATGAGAGCTTTGCAAAGACCATGCATTTAAATGTTAAATAGAATCCTAGAACCATTTTGGTTGGAAGAGACCTTCAAGGTCATTGAGTCCAACCATTATCCCAGCACTGCAAGGCAATACTTTGGAATCACAGAAAACTGATGTTGAGCCTTGGGATCTCTCTATTCCAATGTGTTCTGGGTCTGTCCTCATGGTGAAGAAGCTTTGACTTGTATCCACTTGAACTTCCCTTGTTTCCTGTATCCACTTGAACTTTCCCTTGTTTCCACTAACCAGAACTTTCTGATCGTGACTCTCATCTAATAAACTGTCAGCTTACTATAAAGCACTTCACAGAATCATCAAGTCACAAAGTGGTTTGGGTGGGAAGGGATCTTTAAAGGTCACCTAGTCCAATTCCCCTGCATTCACCAGGGACATCTTCACCTAGAGCTGGCTGCTAAGAACCCCATCCAAGCTGACCTGGACTGTTGCCAGGGATGGGTCATCACCCACCTCTTGGGCAACCTGGGCCAGTGTCTCACCATCCTCAGTGTAAAACATTTCTTCCTTCTCTCTAGCCCGAATCTTCCCTCTTTCAGTTTGCAACCATCAGCCTCTGTCCTGTCACAACAGGCCCTGCTGAAAAGTCTGTCTTCAGCTTTCCAGTAGGCCCCTTTAAGTACAGAAAGGATGCAATAAGGTCTCCCCAGAACCTTCTCTTCTCCAGGACGAACAACCCAAACTCTCTCAGGCTGTCCTCACAGGAGAGAGGTTCCAGTCCCTCTTCAATTCCCACAAGGATAAAAGTTCTTACTACTATTAGCAGCTTGCTTTGGAGCCCCATGGTGAAGCACAGGCTCAAGGTTTGAACGCCTCAGGTTATAACACTGAACACTATTAATGTTTAACCAGTTAACATCTCCAGTTTTGCCACTTCTCAAGATCTGGGATGTCCTTTCCTTGCCCAAGAACATGCCTTCCCTTTGTTGCTCTTTCTTTTGTGTAATGTGGGGGTCAAATAGCTCATTCAGACTTTTACTGCTTGGCTTTAGGAGCATTAGAAGCTTTTTCATTACACCTCCCATTTCAAGGATGCAGCTTCCCTTACTTCCATCTCTTGACTATCTACCCTTAGAGCTGCTTAAATCAGAATTTTATTCCAATATCTCAATAAAAAAAATTCCCTTCCATTTGGTCCACGTTCAGAGACATGAGGAAACTGTTCAGCTGTATAATTCCAATGCTAAAAGACACAACCAGCCATCTGATATTCCCTTACTTTGTTATTAAAATTTGCTAATTAGTTTGCCTTTCCCTCTTCACACTTGGGCTTAAGACAGAAGAGAATTTCCCCACAGATAAAATTGGTCCCTTCTTAACAAGCCATTCACGCTCCTAAAAGGAAGGAGCTTTCTCCCAGGTGACATTTTGATACGAACTGTAACAAGCAATGGGGCAATTTTCCTTTGATTCTGAATTTCATTTTCACTTCACCAAATGTATTTTAATATACATTCTGCAGTTCTTCTGGAGCTGGGATTGTGACAGCTCCATTAAACAAATGTATGCTTTCATTGTCTAAAGATACTCCAGTATAACAAGGTAGAGGAAGCCAGGCTAGGGAGGGAAGAGCATTAAAGCAAAAGCTTTATTAACCTCATGAGACTTCACTGATATCTGCAAGGGGAGTCTGAGGGCTCTGAGGAAATAAAGAAACTATGTAAACTCTGGTAAGGCTCATGGAAAATCAGGAGGTTATTGGTGAGAGCCAACAGAGAATCCTAGAACTGTTTTGGTTGGAAAAGAACTCTGAGATCACCAAGTCCATCCACTGCCCTAACATCACCGTGGCCATTAAACCATGTCCAAAAGGGACACATTTCTTGAACATGTCCAGAGACAGTGACTCCACCACTTCCCTGGGCAGCCTGTTTCAACGCCTCACCACTCTTTCAGTAAAGAAAGTTCCCCTTATATCCTACCTAAACCTCCCCTGCTACAATTTGAGGTCATTTTCCTCTCCACCTATCACCTGGAGAGAAGAGATTGATTCCCACCTTACTCCAAATTCCTTTCAAGGAGGTCTGCTCTCAGCCTGCTTTCACTGAGGGCAAATTATGCCTGATTAATTAGGTGGCTTTCTATGATGGGGTCACAGTGCTGGTGGCTAAGACAAGAGCAACCGATTTCACATACCTGAACTTCTGCAAAGCATTTTTTACCAGGACCTGTTGTAAGAGGGCAAGGAATGACGGTTTTAAACTAAAAGAGAGAAGATTATGACCAGAAGGAACAAAGAAATTGTTCACATTGAGGGTTGTAAGGCACTGGCCCAGGTTCCCCAAATAGGTGGTCAATGCCCCAACCCTCTAAAGATTCCAGGTGAGGCTGGACAAGGCTCTAAGCAACCTGCTCTTGTTGAAGATGTCCCTGCTTACTGCAGAGATGGCCTTTAAAGGTCCCTTCCAACCCAAACCATTTTATGACTCTGACCCTATGACAGAAGCACCTATAAGGAACTTGCTGTGTATTCCTACAGATTTTGTCCTATTACCTCATCCTCTTCACAAAAGCTTCTCTTCTCACAATCCCTAGCTAGGAAAAGGAAGGTGAATTCAAGGAGGAGAGGCAATGTTGTAGAACTGGGGAAACCCCCAAGATTTTATGGAAAAACACCACTACCTTTTTCCACCTCCGAGAAGAGAGTTCCCTGTGTATTTGCTACTTAATGGCAGAGGCCCAGGCAGAGCCTCTCTCCAGCCTCTCCATCCCACTGCAGTGGGATGATGCAGACAATTTCTCTGCAGATGGTGAATTTCACTCTGAGCTAATAATTCTTACCAGCAATGTACTCTAAAGATTTAAGCATCATTTATCATAGAATCATGGAATCATTTTGGCTGAAAGAGACCTTTAAGATCATTAAGTCCAACCATTAACCCAGCACTGCCAGGTCACCAGCATGTCTCACAGAACCACATCTACACAGGTTCTAAACTGCTCCAGGGATAAACTTCACCACTTCCCTGACCAGCCTGTTCCAGGTCTTGACAACCTTCTTCATTAAACAATTCATAGAATCATAGAATGGTAAGGTTGGAAGGGACCTCAAGGATCATCCAGTTCCAACCCCCTGCCAGAGGCAGGGACACCTCCCACTAGTACAAGTTACTCAAGGCCTTCTCCAACCTGGTCTTGAACACCTCCAGGGAGGGAGCAGCCACAACCTCCCTGGGCAATCTGTGCCAGTGCCTCACCACCCTCACTGCAAACAACTTCCTCCTAACATCCAGTCTAAATCTTCCCTCTGCCAGTTTAAACCCATTGCCTCTTGTCCTGTCATTGCAAGACCTTGTCAGTAGTCCCTCTCCAGTCTTCCTGTAGGCCCCTTTCAGATACTGGAAGGCCACTATCAGGTCTCCTCAAAGCCTTCTCTTCTCCAGGCTGCAGAGCCCCAACTCTCACATTGCTCCTCATGTCCAATCTAAACCTCCTGTGGCACAACTTGAGGGGACTTTCTCTTGTCTTACCACTTGCTCCTTGGGAGAAGAGGCCAAGCCTGACCTTGCCTCAACCTCCTTTCTGGGAGCTGTAGAAAACACCTCCCCTCAGCCTCTTTTCTCCAGACTAAACAACCCCAGTTCCCTCAGCCACTCCTCAGAATGGTGCTTTTTAGAGGTGCTTTGAAATGCTGTCAAGTCAGGAAGATGAGGACAGGGTGCCACAGAAGAATGCTGATCAGGGATGAACAAAATTAAGATTTGCATTACAAATCATCAGATTTGACAGGTGGTGTGCTCCTAAAACTTGCTTGCAATGAAAATTATTTACCAGTATTTCTGGTTCCTGGAGAGGACTCTTGTAGATGACGCCACTGTCTCCGGCTTACAATGCTGACTCAAAAGTAAAGATTGGGTGTTAGGAACAAGTTCTTTACCATGAATGCAGTGGAACAGTGGAAGAGGTTGTCCAGAAGGTAAGGTCCTGTCCCTGAAGATATTCAAGGTCAGGTTTGACAAGGCTCTGAACAATCTGATCTAGTGGAGGATGTCCCTGCTCACTGCAGGGACATTGGACCAGATGACTTTTGGAGGTCACTTCTAACTGAAAACTGCCAGGAAGTAGTTTAAATTTCAGATCTTTCCTGGTGGCAAGCAGGTGTGTGTCAGTGTTTTAACATTTATACCTTAATCTTCAAGCCCCAGGGACTAGGTATCCATAGTTTTCATTCTGAATAGCAAACAGATCCATGTGAAAAGCTTCCACTGACAACTCAGCATGGAAAGAAATAAACACCAGAAAAAAATCTTTCTCACATCTTGTCAGCCAAGTAGTAGCTTCAGAGTTTCGTGTTTATCTCTGGAAAGTTTACCAGAAACAAAACTTACCACTCCCCTGAGTTATTGACAAGTGGTTACACAACTTCCATCAGCTCTAAAAAAAGTGTTTTAGTGGGAACTGGAAGATAAAAAAGACTTCTCTAACCAAAAGCACAAATAGTCCTTATGACGAGGTTAACCCATCTGAAACTTTTCTTTTTCAAAGCCAAGATCAAAAGTAGGGTAACAAACAAAAAGGCAGCTCTGAGCAGGTTTATTTGTTACTTTCTAGAAGATAAAAGAATTTTCTCTTCAGATATCAGGCTGTGCCACGTTTTCCCCAGAAGCTGTTGTGAAGAGCAGGTCTGTCCAAGGTGATAGAGGGGACATGATGTCTGAATGCACCCAGGGGCAGAATCTGCCTCTTGCAGTGCAAAACTCACTGACTGTCCCCAGCTCTTCTGGTAGTTGGTCTTACTCTAAGACACTTCTGACACAAGATAACCAGCACAGGTTAGAAGTTGACTTGCTGAGAAGGTACTGGAGAAGGACCTGAGAGTGCTCATGGGCAAGATGACCAATGATGCCCTGGGGTCCATTAAGAAGTGAGGTCAGCAGATAAAGGAACATTCTTCTCCCCATCTACTCTGCCTTAGTGAGACCACATCTGCAGTAATGGCTCCAGTTCCGGGCTCCCCAGTTAAAGAGAGACAGGGAACTACTGAAGAGAGTCCACTGAAAGGCTGCAAAAAATGCTGAGGGGATTGGAGCATCTCTCTGATGAGAAGAAAATGAGAGACCTGGAGATCTTCAGCCTAGTGGAGAGATGACTGAGAAGGAATCTTCTCAATGCTTATCAATACCCAAAAGGCAAGGTTCAAGAGGATGAGGACATTCTCTTTTCAGTGGCACCCAGCAACAGGACAAGGGGCAACAGGCAGGAAGTAGAACCCAGGAGATTCCATTGGAATACGAGGGAAAAGTTCTTTCCTGTGTGAGTGCCACAGCCCTGGATCAGACTGCCTAGAGAGGTTGTGGAGTCTCCTTCTCTGGAAAGATTCCAAATGTGCCTGGATGTGATCCTGGGCAACTTGATCTAGGCAAATCTGTGTTAGCAGAGGGGTGGACTATAGGATCTCCGGAATGTCCCTTCCAACCCCCACCTTTCTGATCCTGTGATTTTCCATTTGGCAACCTGAAGAGAGTAACACCACTCCTACTGTTGTGGCCACAGGCTGGCTGGCACAAGTGTAAGAAGCCTGACTTGAAGATGCAGTATTGTTAGGGGATGTCCTCTGCAAAGCAGTAGAAGCTTTGGACCTCTCCTTGCACATAATCCACAGCGATTGTCTTGTCTGTTCTCAATCAGGCAACCTAAAGAGCCTTTCTCAGTGGGCATAGTGGGGGTTCCTGGTTTGTTTGTGCTCTTTGATTTTTAGAAGCAAGGCTTTAGAAGTGCCCCAATGGTTTTAATTCGACTGTGGCGAGACAAGTCTGGGGTTTCTTCTTCCTACGTTCCCCAACGTGCTGCGTGCATCTTTTGTCTTGATCAGCAGGACTCCATTTCAAACACAGGGCTGAAACAACATCCCTCTCTAAAACTAACAAAAGAGTTAGAAGAACAGATGACTTAGAAGCAGAGTGACTGCCAAGCCTGTCATCTGTGTCCTTCCTACTCTGCCAGCAGCCCCCAGGAAAAGGGAATGGCAAGGCAGAGGTTATGACTTCAAGGAAACTCACCTACAGTAAATACCTCTCACGAGATACCATTTATAAAGCATTGCAACACTTGAAAATGCTGTTAACAGCAGGAAATCTATTTAAAATGGAAGGAATACGATCATTAAGGAATAAAGAGGGAGTTTCGGCTCAGCGAAGGCCTAGGGCTAGGGAGGGGGAGGGAGCAACTGCATTTACATTTTTTCATCTCAAAGCCCCACCGAAGGATAAACGGGATGGGAACTCAATCACAGCAGCCCCATTTCATGCCAAGCCAGAAAGTCCATTTGCTAGAGGAAAGAATGAAATTTAATAAGACAAGTGAGGGGAAAAAAAAGAACATAAGGAAAGGCTGGAGGTGCCAGGTTGGATGAAGGCAGGGCTCTCCCCACACAAGTGCAAGGGCTAGTCTGTCAGTCCCCTGAATTAGGGGAAATCCAGAGCAGTGAAGGAGGCACCTCACCCTTAAAATTATATCTAGAACTCACTCTTCCTCCCTGCCACAATATCCAATTTCATAGTTAAGAATTTAACCCTTTACTTGCCTGGGCTCCACCCTCTCAATGTCAAACTTCCTGACATTAAGAGATGTCTCAGGTAAAAACTGGTCAATGATTTGTACCTGTACTGATTGCTTTGGAGCATAAAGAAGAAGAAAAGCTGAGTGTAACCCAACTTGCAGAATGCTCCAGCCCAAGACCTCAGTCTTCAAGCTCCCAGCCCGGGCAGATATTCTGCAATGCCTGGAAAGCAGCAGGGAGAACCCACCAACAACCTGCAAGGTCACTTTTGAAAAGATGAATCTGGTCAGATGCTGGAGAGAAAAATAAAGAATGACAGATGCTAAGATATTTTGTTTGTGTGTGATATGTCTTGCCTGATTCAAATCAAGCAGCAGCTGTTATGTCCAGAGGGAAGGGAGATCTTTTTGCAGTGAAAGATCCTGAGTCCAAGTGCACATTTATCAGGCAAAGTGTGGGTTAATAATTAACTCCGAGGAGTACTTGTAGCACTGGACTGGGAGCTCTGCTGGTTTCTCAGCACTCACAGGCAGTCGCCCAGCTCTGCTCCACCTGAGCTAACAGTCAGCACAGCACACAGCAATACAGAGGTGATAGTAATCACAAATTCTACAATCATGACACCATTTCTGCTACAAATGGAAGACATCAAGGCAGGCAGCAAAGAGCCCTGCCAAAACCACAAGTCAGATGGATCAGGGCAAGGAAGGATGGTGTCCCAGCTCAGGCCACCAGTCATCCATTCCACACCATCAAACGGACCAGGGAAGAACACCTAGAATAGGGGCACCAGCAGCTCCAAGTCACTGTAGCTATCATCCCACCAAAATTTAGGGAAGCAGCCAATTTAAGGACAGAAATCAGGTGGCCAAAACAGTTTATTTGGATCAGTATTTACACCACATTTAAGAGGAAAACAGGAGCAAGCCTTGCTTAGTCTGGAAGGATTTTCCATTGCACTTCAGCCAAAACCTGCTTTGATGCAAAAGTTTCTTGCTTCTCAGCTATCTCAGGTAGTCAATTGTGATAGAAGCAACAGCAAACCGCATCAGGCAAAGGCAGTGATGCCCTTTTTGCCTTACAGCATGCCAGCTAGAAGCTTGATTTTCTAGGGGCGCTAGCAGGGGTACAGGGACTCTCCTGCTTATTCACAGTCTGGATCAGTAAGCACTCCCAGTCTTGATGGAGAGAGGCTGCAAATCCCATAGCTGCAGCCAACTGCTGCTTCTTTCATCATTCTGTTCCTTTCTAAATATATTCTCCTGACTTTCCACGTTACCACTCCATCACAACCCTTTTCCTTTAAAGTATGTCCGGCTGTGGGTAAACCACAGAAGTGTTCAAGTTGTTACATGCATCAGTTAGTAAGAGCTACAAGGATGCTGAGTACACACTTCCGTGCTATGAAGCTATAGCAGCCCTTGCCATAAAACATTTTGATTCTCCCAAGTTTGTGACTTTGAAAATTCTTTAGTTGTGAACCTCAGTTCACCTGCACACCACCACCATGAGCCAGCTTACAGCATTAACACCAAGTTACCAAAACCAGGTAGCGTGAATCCTTTGCATGCCACTCTGCCCGTGCAGCAATTAGCTATTCCAGTTTGCAAACCCTATTGAGAAAGCCCAGTTGATTCAGGCAATCTCATCTTTATGAGCTCTTAAATCAGCTCACGTAACTACAAAGGCACTACAGCCTGCCTGCACAGCTCATGTACAGAAAACACCCCAAAGGATGCCAGGGACAGAGGAAAAAACAGTGGCTTCTGCTTTCAGCGGTCTCCGTCGTTAATTCCGCATGAAGAGGCGCTCCAGCAGAAGCCACCTCCGTGACAGACTGAAACATTTTCTGCCAGAAGAAAGAAGAAAGAGAGACCTGCAACCTTACCTCTATCTTCCCGAGGTGAAAGATGGTTCATGGGAAAAACTGGACTCTTCAGTGAACTGAAACAGCAAACCAGCAGAATCCTAGAGCCACAGCAAGCGCAGGCATTGGCCTTCCATGGGCAACCTTCACATGAGAGGGGACCAGCTTCAATCAGTGAGTCCTGAAGAGGCAAAGACAATTTGTTTGCATTAGCTTTTGTTTATCTTTCTGAATTATCATTCACATTATGCAATTTTCAGGGTTTTAAGTAGAAAATCAGCAAAGCTGAGGTCGACTTTCACAGAGGCACCGTTAATAGCTTGCTGACCTCCTGGATGCTATCAGTTGCGAGGTAGCTTTTTCAGTTCATGGGCAAAGAATTCATCAAGCCTCCTCGAGCTTTAAGCTACTTGGGGAAATAAAGTAAATGAAAGCTGAATACTCCAACCGACAGGATTTTAACTTCTCCCCTCCCTCTTTGCCAATGCCACTCCTAAGAAATAAAGATTACCCTCCAGAAAAAAAAAATACAGCAGCAGATCTAGCAGCAAATCTGCTGTAGCAAGACAGCATCTACGCAGCGCGGCAGATAAAAACTAGCACCAGAAAATTACAGTTAGTGTTTACAGCCAACAGGCTGCAGACCACCACCGAACTCATAAAACTCAAAGATAATGAGATCCTTCCTTGCCTCACAAAGGCACGGAGAGTAAATTGCTGCTGTTACTAAGCAGTAAGCTAAAACTGGATCAAGGGGATTTCTCCAGTTTCTCCTCTTCCACAGACCTTCTGCATCACCTTCGATAAGCCAGGTAGCCTCTGAACCTGAGATGAGCATAATTACTTCTCTCCCAAAGACACTAAGGTGGCCCATTTTCTTCAGCTATCCCTTTTCCTCTAAGACATATCAGCCTGAAACTTGTTCCTCTCCAATCAAATGCCAGCATGCCAGTTAATCTGAGGCTTGAAAATACCTTCCTAGGTTGAAAAATTGAAGTTCATAAAGTTGGGTTCTTGATACTTTGATGAATTCTAATGAAAAAGAGAGTAATTTAAAATCAAAACCAACCATGGAAGCACTGAGATGAGCTTCATGACTTTCCAAGCCACTCCACACACTTCAGTATCTATAGCAAAGCTTGCCACCTCCTCCATCAAATGAAAGAAGTCTCAATACTGCTTTTGAAAGTTTATTTGTAGTAGTTATAGGATCACCTATGAGCTGGTTGGAAATCAGAGCAAGTAATTCTGGGGTCCTCTGCAGTCACAGAATGGTTTGGGTTGGAAGGGACCTTAGAGATTCCCTAGTTCAACCCCACTGCAGCAAGCAGAAATATCTTCAACTAGACCAGGTCACTCAGACTCCCATCCAACCTGGTCTTGAACACTTCCATGGATGTGGCATCCAAAACTTCTCCAGGCAACCTGATCCAATGTCTCATCACTCTCATAGTAAAGAATTCAATAGACAGGTCTGAAGATCTCCCCTTGGGAGGTGCTGGATGGAGATACCTGCATGTCCCTACAACTCAATCTGGCTGTTCCTTCAGTGATGAGGTTTGGTCCTCAAGGAGTGACCAAGTTAGGAGACCCTGTTAAACTGCTGCCAGGGTGTGCCTACTCTCTTCTCTCTGTGTCACAGGGTTTCTAGGAATTATGGTTAATTTACCCCTCTAAATCTGAGCATCTGAAATAAGATGAGGGAATTATCAGCATTAGTTCAAAACCTCCTTGTCCTATCACCACTCCTGCTATTACAAAAGAAATTACTTACAGGGACATAGTCATTAGAACAGCCTTAATAATGCACTAGTCATTAAGGACACAAGTCGTTAACGACACAAGTCATTAACAACACAAGGCTCCTGTAAGTCACTCGATGCAATTCAGTCACGAACAATCAAGTAGACAAAGGAGGAAGGAAAACTCAGACGGCAGCCAAGGCACTGGCAAAGAACAGATCTGGAAGATTGCAGATCTACATCCCAACAGAGAGCTGGGACAAGCTAACCATGAACACCAGTGTGCCCTCGTGGCCAAGAAGTCCAATGGGATCCTGGAGTGCCTTCAGAAGAGTGTGGCCAGCAGGTTTAGAAAGGTTTCTCACCCACTACTCTACCCTTGTGAGGCCACATATGCGGTACTGGGAGCAGTTAGAGGTCCCCCAGTTCAGCAGAGACAAGGAACTGCTGATGAAATTCCAAGAAAGACAAAGAAGGTGCTGAGGGGACTGGAGCACCTCTCTGATAAGGACAGACTGAGAGACCTGAGGCTGTCTAGGTCTAGACAGGCCTCTAGAAGAGAGGATCTTCTCAATGTAGATCAATAGCAAAAGGGCAAGAGACAAGAAGATGGCTCCAGACTTCTTTCAGTGATGCCCAGCAACAGGGCAAGGAGCAAGGGGCACAAAGCAGAACCCAGAAGGTTCCACCTGGACACGACAAAAAAAAAAAAATCTTTCATGTGAGAGTAGTGGAGCCCTGCAACAGGCTGCCCAGAGAGGTTGTGGAGTCTCCTTCTCTGGAGAGATTCCAAATCTGCCTGGACATTGGGTGATCCAGCTTTAGCAAGGGTGTTTGACTAGGTGATCTCCAGAGGTTCCATCACTCTATATTATACTCTGTGAGCGACTGAGAGACAGGTGGTCTGCCTTGTTAAACATCCATCAAACACATGTACACATAAATGAACACAAAAGATAGAGCACAAAATGCTGTATCACTCAGCCTTCCAGTCTGAAAGTTGCATTTTACCAGTAGGAAATGGTCTCTGAACTTCTAAATAAACATGTCCCAGCTGCTTTCACTACACCTGCAATAAATAGACCAAATGATGCTAAGGAAGGAACACTGAAAGCAGAAAATTAAAAAATACTGATGGAAACTTCAGGAATCTATTTCCAGATTCCCCCAGTGGTGTCCCACTGGTGGGAATGAAGTTCCCAAAACCCTTCTCAACCTGGCCCTCATGAAAACAAGAATCAGAATTAAAAGATACATAAAACAAAGAAAAAAAACCCTAACATCTTTTAGTTTATTTAAATACATCAGAAATGCAAGTCTTAGGAGGAATGGTTGAGGGGACTTGGATTGTTTAGTCTGGAGAAGAGGAGGTTGAGGGGAGACCTCATTGTTCTCCATAGCTCCCTGAAAAGAGTTTGGATTCAGGAGGAGGTCAGTCTCTTTTCTCTAGTAGCAGGTGATAGACCAAGAGGAAATGGTCTCAAATTGTACCAAATGAGGTTCAGGTAGGATATAGGGAAAAGTTTCTTTACTGAAAGAGTGCTCAGGCACTTGGATGGGCTGCACAGGGAGGTGGTGGATTTATGTGCCTGGAGGTGTTCAAAAAGCATGTGAACATGGCACTTAAGGGCATGGTTTAATGGCTATGGTGGTGTTAGGTCAGTGGTTGGACTCGATGATCTTAAGAGGTCTTTGCCCACCAAAATAATTGTGTGATTCTATGAAACAGTAAGAGAAGCACAAGAGGTATGAGTGGATCGTGTCATAAAAATTACCTAGGAACAGCAAATTCCAGTATTCACCAAGGACTGAACAGACACAGAGCAAGCACCAGCAACAGTATAGGAAGGGTAGGTGAATTCAACAAATATTTCTGTTCATTAATTAAGAAAGAAAGCAGATGGTACAGTCATGCCACAGGAAACATTTCCCGTCCCAGACAGCAAAGCAGACAGATGTGAAACAGCAGTCAACAGAGCTGTTTGGACTTAAATCAGGAGATATTCAGCTGCATCCCAAGGGCTTTGAAAAAGCTGGACAAGAAAAACTCTGGAGCATTTATTGTAGGTTTAGCTTGGGAGGCTTGAGAACACTGGAGGACACATGGTTGTGTCACTATGAGTAGAATGACCAACCTAATTAACAAGCTATGGAGACAGATTATACCCCAGGAAGGGGAAAATCATCGACTCACAGAATGGTTTGGACTGGATAGAAGTTTCAAAGGTCACCTAGTCCAACCCTCCTGTAACAAGCAGGGACCTCTTCAGCTACAGAAGGTTGCTCAGACCCCCACCAGCCAGCTTGCCTGATGTGGTCCTAGGAATGGGGCATATACTATATTTCTGGGCAACCCTGGCCAATCTCTCACCATCCTCAGCACAAAACTTCCTTCTATCTAGTCCAAATCTCTCCTCTTTTAATTTAAAGCCATCACCCCTTGTCTTGTTACATCAGAACCTGATAAAAAAGTCTGTCCCTATCTTTCTGATAAACCTCATTTAAGTACTGAAAGGTTGCAGTAAAGGTCTCTTCAGCACTGCAGGTGGGGTCTCAACAGAGCAGAGGGGCAAATCCTCTCCTTGGATCTGCTGGCCAGGCTGCTTTGGATGGAGCTCAGCATATAGATGTTAGGAGGAAGTTCTTTACAGTAAGGGTGGTGAGGCACTGGAACAGGTTGCCCAGGGAGGTTGTGGATGCTCCCTCCCTGGAGGTGTTCAAGGCCAGATTGGATGAGGCCTTGAGTGAGCTGTACTAGTGGGAGGTGTCCCTGCCTATGGCAGGGAGTTGGAACTAGGTGATCCTTGAGGTCCCTTCCAACCTTACCATTCTATGATTCTATATGGTTGGCTTTTGAGGCTGTGAGCATACGTTGCTGGCTTAGGAGTTCTAGGAAGTCAATAGCTGATGTCTGTCTACACCTAGGTCTTCAGGCCACTCTCTGTGTGGAGCTTTTTTAAGACTACAAAATTGGATGCAAACCTGAGGTGTGTTGCATCAGAGCTGTTAAGAGTTCAGGACATCTTTTAACTTTGTAAAGTCCCATTCCTTAGTAACTGGAGTTACATAACATGGAATATATTAAACAGATTAGCAATTAGCCAAGTGAGAAGTCATACAATATAACTGGATCATCATTAATCACGTGCTTGCACTGCAGTCCCAGAAGTAGCAGTTGTTGTGCCCTACATTACTCATCCTCCTGTGAGCCATGAGCAAAAGCCACTGCAATTCCAGCTCCCACTGACTCTGAGAACTGCAGATAGAGAAGGACAAGAGAGCTGGATATTCTACCTATGGGACTACAAGCAAAGATCTTGGAAATATTTATGACCAAATGCAAATTTGGAGCAGAGATTGTATCCCATATAGATGCTAGGAGGGGCACACTAGAAGCCTCTAAGGCCAGCAGCAGTTTGCTTAATGTAAGAACAGTGGGGTAAGAAATGAAAGCAGTAGATGACAAGTCCAAAACCAAATAAGAGACATGGTTTCTTCACACATGACCCAGCTAAGCAGTTTAGCTCCTTGGTGCAGGATGTCATGGACGCTAAATATCTGCATGAGCTCACAGAAAGACTGGCTGTGTCACAGAGCAGATACCCATGATGGTTACTAATCTCTGACTGGGAAAATCCTGGAGATGTTGAGTGATGGAGAGTTGGGAAAATGTATAGGATCTGCCCAGTTCTCACATCCTTCTGGAGGCTCCACTTTTAGAAACAGCATACAGATCCATCAATGTTAATTCTTGTATTCTCACCTAGGAGCAGAGCAAACTGTACCTTGGAAAAGATCTCAAGTGACAGCAGATCACCAACCACAAATGGCTCCCCAGTGCACCTCCTCTGGAAGTAGCACTACAGTGCCCACATGCATGGCCCCATCCTCTTAACCCTCATCCTTTAGCTATTGATCAGCATTAAGAAGATCCCCTCTAAGTCTGCTCTTCTCCAGGCTAAACAGCCCCGAGTCTCTCAGCCTCTCCTTATAAGAGATAGTGAAGTCCTTTCAGCCTTTCACTGGACTCTCTCCAATAGTCCCTTGTCTCTCATGAACTGGGGAGCCCTGAACTGGACCCAGTACTCCAGATATCACTTCAGTGGGGTAGAGGAGAAGGGGAAAAGGACCTCCCTCAACCTGCTGGTCATACCTTCTGAACACACCCAAGAATTACTCCATCATCTCTAGCTCTCACATATCTGACACACTTTCTGTCCCTCAACAATATGAAGATTTTGGTAAGCTTTCCCAGATCACAACTACACAATCTGCTTGCAGACCACTACCCATAATCCATGAATCATAGCAAGAAACTGAAGGAGAAGGATCTGTCTAAAACATATTGCCTTCAGGCCATAATAAAAGACATTTTACAAGTGCTATTCTGCACAACCTTTCGGTTTAAGATATGAAGAAACTTGGAGAACAGATAAAAGAGATACACATCCATGGACTGAATACATCATCAGCCCAGGATATTTTCCCCTTTCATCAGCAAGCCTTGTATGTAGCAGGGAAATGCCCTTAGAAGCTTCCAACACTGAAAATACACAGCTCTTTCCACAAAGCCTGCACTGACAGGCAACCCTTGTTTCTCTGTCCTCTTCCCAGATCCTGTTTGCAGCATTTCTTACCCAAACTATTGGTAGCCTTCAAAAAAGATTCTGAATTGATTTGCTCTAGGTATAGCTGTTTTTTGCCTGCAACATAGCATCCAAGTTGGAGTGTTCCCTGGAACTCAACAAAGCACGGAGACAAAATATCCCACACAAGTCAGTGGACTGGACCCTGGTTTTAAACAGTTGAAGTTGAGGGCAAGGACAAGGTTATCCACGATCCTGTTAAGCATATCCTCTGAAGCTGCTTTGAGCATGTTACACACCAGATGACCTCCTGATGGCCTTCCCACATTAACTACTGCAGATTCAGTCCCCTCAGCATCTTTGTAGCCTCTGTTGGACTGTATCCAGTAGTTCCCTGTTTCTCTTAAATTCAGAAGCCCAGAATTGGAGCCATTACTGCAGCTATGGCCTCACTAGGGCTGAGTAGAGTGATCTTGCTTATCACACTCTTGTTAATGCACTCCAGGACACCACTGTGCTTCTCGACTGTGAGAGCACATTGCTGACTTCTGATGAACTTGTTATCCAGTAGCACTGCCAGGTCCTTCTCCAGAAAGCTGCTTTCCAGCAGGTCCCCCCCTAACCTGCCCTGGTGAAGGGGGTTATTCCTCCTTGGGTGCAGGACTCTACACTTGCAATCTTAAACTTGTCCCATGAAAATGTCTTCAAACATGCAGAAGAGAGTCCAGTGTGTTGCTGCTCTGGCCAACCTTCCTATCACTATGTCTGCTCTGAAATTCTGATGACCAACTGCAAAATCACAGTAGCACAGTATCACAGTATCACAGTATCACCAGGGTGGGAAGAGACCTCAAAGCTCATCAAGTCCAACCCATCACCACAGACCTCAAGACTAGACCATGGCACCAAGCGCCACGTCCAAACACGTCTTGAACACCTCCAGGGACGGTGACTCCACCACCTCCCTGGGCAGCCCATTCCAGTAGCCAATGACTCTCTCACTGAAGAACTTTGCCCTCACCTCCAGCCTAAACTTCCCCTGGTGCAGTTTGAGACATGGAGTGTAATGAGGCTAAGCTCTAGTACAGCGTTTAAGCTCAAGGTCAACTGCTAATACATTTTTTAGTAAAATAAACACAGTAAACCATTTCAGATGATCCAGAGACCAGAAGAAACAACTTCTTGACATCTTTCATTGGAGCTACAACTCCCCCCAACTCTTTCATCTTTAGCTTACCACAGCTTTTTCCTCCAAGTCATGTGCTTTCTTCAGCCATAGACCTCCAGGGTGTAAACACTTTGCAAGTGAGTTCTCACACAGCCCATGAAGGACTGCGGCCACCACAGCACCTTTGAAGCAGTCACCATTTAGCATGTGAAACATGCATCATTCAATAACTCACTTGTTATATTTCACTTAAGGCTCTAAATATTTTATCTGTGACTGTTTAATATTAAAATCCATAAATAAGGGTCTGTGGAGCCAGGACCAGAACCTTTTCACTTGATGAGTGGGCCCCAGACCCACACCATGAAGACAAACATGGGTTTGTCCAGCTTTGTCTCACACTGTGACCGTCAGATCTTCTCCTCTGTGCCAGCTGCAACAGTTGGTTCCATTTAGCCTGGGGAATCAAAGCTAATAAATTATACCCAACTATAAAAAGCAAGTGGAAAGGAGTTAGGAGGGATTTAATGTTTATTGTATGTTGACAAAATCCATAATTTATTTACTTGTTTTTCAGTGCTGTGCTATATATAAAAAGGCTACAAAGCAGTAAGAAAAAGAATGGCTTTGTTAAGGAGGTTGCAGAGAGCCTCCCACAAGGACCTTCCTTCTCTGCCTGCTTATAAGGAACATGCAACACCAAATATTTTTTTGCACCCCCTTCAAACACCAGAGCTGTTGGGCCAGTGTAAGGGCTGCATTTTTAAAGGGATATTTAATCTCCCTGGATTGAAGGCATTCGGGCCACAGCTCCAAGCCAATGCTAATTCCCACTATGCTTTCCTCACGTGAAATTACCTCTTTAAATTTTATTTTGCTTAGAACTTAAGCACATTTTTGGGCATCTGGAAGGCCTGTTCTGCTCCTTATCTGTCTTTTGGTTGGTTGGTTGGTTTGTTTTGTTTTTCACATATGGCTGCCTGGTTTATACCCAACTCCAAATAAGTGTTGGAGGAGACACTGAGAGAAAAGTCATTTTGCAAGAGGGTTGGATCTGTTTGCCAGTTAACTGCTGCAAATTAAAAAGGTCAGAAAAACAATCACTGTATTTGAGAAGAATAATTTGACACAACTAAGACCTCAATGAAAAAAAAAAAAAATTTAACTTTGTTCCAGCAAAGTGATGTGTCTTATCTACCCATGAGGAAGTTTAATAAACAGCTTTCTGTCCTCCTAAGGTTTGGAACATGTGCCAGGTTTTGCAGGGATCTGGCTCATCCTAGTTGAAAGTACAGGGCTTTAACCATAGGGCAGCAAGTGGAAAATGTGTCTTTAAAAGACAAGAGAGAAATTGATTTGATTTGTTCATGTAGCCAATCAGTAACCACACACAACACATACTGAAGTCCTGTCTGCAGGCTCCTCCTGATGTTAGAATTAAGATCATTGAATTACCTACTAGTCCAAACTATTCCACGACTCTGCGATTCCCTAAGCCCAAAGTGCTCCTGTAAAGACAGGAGAGGCCCAAACCAGGAGCCCTACCAAGCTATGGTTAATTCAAGACTAGGGCAGCTCCAAGTATAAACACCACAGCTTACTCACTTAGGATCCTAGCCAGTGCTGCTGGAGCCATCCAGGCAGAGGAGAAGTAGCTCCAAGGTTTGGGCAAAGCAGCAGTAACAGCATTGTATGGATTGCAGTTGGTAGTCTCCCTGTCTTGACAGATGGTCTGGCAATCACCTTTGGGGATATCTGGAGGTGTTCAAGGCCAGATTGGATGAGGCCTTGAGTAACCTGTACTAGTGGGAGGTGTCCCTGCCTATGGCAGGGGGTTGGAACTAGATGATCCTTGAGGTCCCTTCCAACCTTACCATTCTATGATTCTATGATCTGAAGGAATGAGGAGGCCAGGCTGGGTTTCACTGTTGTCTGGTTTGGGGTTAGAACCATTAAGAGAAAAGCAAAGACAAGATGAGATGGAGGGCTGTTGGCTCCCTAAAGCCCAGCTATCTCCAGGTGTCAGATCAGAAGAGCTCAATAGAAAGGAAAGTTGTATTTATGTATCCAACATCAAGTACAAAAGAACTTCTTTCAGTAGGTCTCCACAACTGCTGGAGCTGCCCTGCTGTGAGGAGAGACTGAGGCAGTTGGAGATGTTCAGTCTGGAGAGGAGAAGGCTCCCAGGTGACCTTCTTGTGGCCTTCCAGGATCTGTAGAGGGCTACAAAAAAGCTGGGGAGGGACTTCTTAGGCTGTCAGGTAGTGATAGGGCTGGGGAGAATGGAGCAAAGCTGGAAATCGGTTAATTCAGACTGGATGTTAGGAAGAAGTTCTTCAGCATGAGAGTGCTGACAGCCTGGAAGGGGTTGCCCAGGGAGGTGGTGGAAGCCCCATCCCTGGAGGTGTTTAAGGCCAGGCTGGATGAGGCTCTGGACAGCCTGATCTAGTGTGAGGTGTCTCTGTCCATAGCCAAGGGGTTGGAGCTGGATGATCCTTGTGGTTCCTTCCAACCCTGACTGATTCTAAGATTCTATGATCTAAGGACTGGAGCATCTAAGCTGTTAGGACAGGCTGAGAGAGTCAGAGTTGTTCAGTGTGCTGGTTTGAGGGTAAATGGAATATTTTAATTAAAAAATTAGATTACAGGCTGTGAAAAGCAAACAATGGTGATGTTTACTTCAGTCATAGGCTGAGAAGTATAAAACCAAGGACACAAACATAGGTAACAGAGAGAGTCTCTCTCTGGGAGCTGCTGTGTCTGCTGGCCGCCTTCTGTGTGACCCAACTAATCACTCTGCTTCTAACCTCCCTTGCCCATCCTCCAAACTCACCTTGCACATAATTCAGCCCCTGGGATAAGATAGAGGGGTGGAAAAAAAGGTGGAAAGGTGGTTGGGAGCCCCTCTTGGGGACTCTAATTTCTGAGAGGAGTATTGTGTTTCTGTATTACCTTTAACTTGTATATAGCTGTATGTTTCTGTAAATATTCCTGTATATTGTGTATATATCTGCTTGTATATTGTGCTAAACTGTAAGTATTCCTTAACTTCCATCTGGCTGAGTCTAGTCTGGGCGATTTTCATAGAGTGGGGGGAGTGGGTAACTCCCAAACCATCACATTCAGCCAGGAGAAAAAGAAGGTTCCAGGGGGACCTTCTGGTGGCCTTTTAGTGCTTATGGGGTCCTCTAAGAAATATGAGGAGGGACTCTATCAGGGAGTCTAGTGACAAGTCAAGAGGCAATGTTTTTAGACTGAAAGAGGGGAGGTTTAAATTGGAAATTGTTCACTGTGAGAGTGTCAAAACATTGGGCCAGGTTGCTCAGAGGATTCCAGGTCCAATTGGACAGGGCTCTGAGCAAATGAATCTAGCAGAAGATGTCTCTGCTTACTGCAATGAAGTTGGACTGGATGATCTTTAGGGTCCTTTCCAACACAAACCATTTTATGACTCCATGGTATATCCATGAATGCTAACCCTATCACAGTCTCCCGAGGTTTTTCTTCACTCACCCACTTCACAGCAACACAAAGTGCAAAGTTCCCAATTTTGCTATTTCTGCAAACTGCTGTAATTTGGAGCCAGCTCAAGATCTCAGGAGTGCTGTGAAGCCATAACACCACTTCACTGGCAGAACACCCCAGATAAACCACTCCAAGAGCTTCATGAAATCTCATAAATCAAAACCTCTCCCTTGCCATGGTCTGATCATCATCAGCTCTGGAAAACGCAGAACCTGCAAAGAGCATAAACCTGAATGCTCTTTAGCAGATGTCACTTTCAGAGGTGCACAAAGATAAGGAGAGGGCTGAAGCATCTCTCTAATCAGGGAAGGTTGAGAGACCTGGAGCTCTGTAGCCTGGAGAACAGTAGCCTGAAAGGGGATCTTCTCAATGCTGATCAATATCTAAAGGATGGAGTCAAAAGGATGGGGTCAGATTCTTTTCAGAGGTGCCCAGCAACAGGACAAGAGGTATGAACTGAACCCAGAAGGTTCCACCTGAACATAAGGAAAAACTGTGTGAGGGTGCCAGAGCCCTGGAACAGGCTGCCCAGAGAGGTGGTGGAGTCTCTTTCTCTATAGAAATTCCAAACTTGCCTGAATATGATCCTGGGTAACCTGTTGTGGGTGAGCCTACTTTGCCAAGCGGGTTGGACTAGATGATCCCCAGAGGTTCTTTCCAAACCTCATCATGCTGGGATTCTGTGCTTTGGCCAGCACACATGAGCAGGACCTCTGTTTTGCATCCTGAAAGCAGTGATGTGCCTTGAAGGGAGAAAAGAAAAATCCCCAACCCAAAACTCAAAAGCATTTCTCTACCCACACATAACCCAGCACCTCAGGTGCTCATTTTGCCAGATCAATCCATAGCTTGCTCCAAGCCAAAGAAATCATTAGAGCTATGTCCAAAACCTCTCCAGTCGTTAACAGCCTTAACTACACTCTTTATATTAGTTTTTAATAACTTCCTGCTATAGATTAGATCCAATTTTATCTCTCCCTCATCAGCTGAATGTGAACTCTCCAAACACCCTCATTTCTGGAACGACAGCCACATTCTCAGCATATTCAGTTTCTCTCATTAGGACAAATTTGGTTTCCAGCCAAACACCATATAAATAATTATTTACCCAGCTCGGAACTCCTGCAGTGCTCAGGTTCCTTTCCTTCCAAAGCCTCACAGTTATCTTTTAAAGTCTCCATCATCATTTGCAAACTATTTTGTCAAGCTGATGCCAAAGGGTTATAACCTTTTGCTCATCTGATGTCAACTCCTTGAGAAGGATGAAATCCCATGAAGGTTGCAAAGGGCTACACTTGAGGTTATCTGTGAGCAATCTAGGAGAGATGGTCTTCTACAGAAGAGAGTAGCTGGTTTGAAGAGCTGTGCAAATGCTAATTTCCCAGGTTGCAAAGAAGATGAGCCTTTGAAAGTAAGATTTAAGCTGTCACAGGTTCCCTGTTCCAACAAAACCAGCTCCTACCACGCTTTAAAAATATATCCCTAATTTGAGGTCTCCTGCAAAGAACAATCTTCACCTTAGGAACGTGAGACTGACTTTTAGTCTTTCCTACCTTTTTTTTTTCCCCTCTCTGCTAACATCCAGTGATGATGATTAAATGGTGACAAATGGATTTGCATTGGGTACCATTGTGAAACAGGCTGCTGCCCAAGTAAAGCTTAAGTGATGCACAACTACACTGTTCCATCAAGTGTTGCACAGGCCCTGTGGTGGCCTCAACCCTTCACGGTTACTTGAACAGATGTGTGCTGGATTACAAGTATGTGGTATGGTACTTTAAACTGTTTACTTTCTATGATCCATCATTAAAATGTGTTTAACAACAAGCACAAGCAGCCTAGGACAGATGTTCTTGGATTTTTTTTTTCTTCCTCAACAAAATGTAATTTAAAAAGAAAAATAATGGAGGAGCTTAGATATGAAATATCTGAAGGATGTTGTAGATAAATTTACAGGGTTCAAAAAATCCTGTTAATAAATTAACACAGAAAAGGTGCACTGGAGTGCAATACTGACAACTTGGACTTTAATTTGTATCTGCATTTCCAGTTCTTAATTATCCATTTTTACAGAATCATAGAATATTAGGGGTTGGAAGAGACCTTGGAAGATCATCGAGTCCAATTCCCCTGCCAGAGCAGGGTCACCTAGAGTAGGTCACATATCCAGATGGGTTTGAATGTCTCCACAACCTCTCTGGGCAGCCTGTTCCAGGGCTTTGCTACCCTTCCAGTGAAAAAGTTTTTCCTTATGTTCAAGTGGAACCTCCTAAGCTCCATATTGCACTCCCTGCCCCTTGTCCTGTCTTTGGACATCACCGAGCAGAGCCTGGTTCTGTCCTCCCAACACTCTCCCTTCACATCTGTATAAACATGAATGAGGTCACCCCTCAGTCTCCTCTTCTCCAAGCTAAAGAGACACAGCTCCCTCAGCTTTTCCTCATAAGGGAGATGTTCCTCTCCATTCTAACATTTAAAGATGGTTTACTGCCCTGACATCAAAACAAGGACGGGGAATTAGTGGCATTTCAGTTCCATTAGACCTCAAATATCGTTTCACGAGGGGCTGGGCCATGCTGAGTCAAGCTTGGGATTAAGTGGAAGCTGAAAATGCAAAAACACTCAGCACCATCACTGGTCCTGAACAAGGAGGAGAAACCTTATTGTGGCCTTTCAGCACTTTTGAAGGCTGTATCAGAAAGGTGGGGACAATATTTTCAGCACAGTCTGATGCGACAGGACAAGGAGTGATGGTTTTAAACTAAAAGAGGGGAAATTCAGACTAGAGAGAAGGAAAACATTTGTTTTTCACACTGAGGATGCTGAGATACTGTCCCAGGTTGCTTGGAGAGGTGGTAATGTCCCAGTGCTAAAAACATTTCAGGTCAGATTGGACAAGCTCTGAGCAACCTGATCTAGTCAGAGATGTCCCTTCTGACACCAGGGAGTTGAACTAGATGATTTGCAAAGGTCCTTTCCAACTGAAACCATTCTATGATATTATGTTTTTATTATTCTATGATCATGGGTACACATCTCAAGTAAAAATGTCACTGTCCTCAGACCTGTAATTTCAGATCTGTAGCTCCTCAATTTTATTCAGTCCAAACTGTGGCTCAGCTGGTTATCTCTAGAAGCCATTCAGAAGTTTTCAAGAAGCTGACTCAATAGGTTTCCTTAAAAAGTAAATCCAACAGGCTGTGCTCTGACACTTTTCAAGTGTCTTAATGATTAAATATATCAGGAAGATGAAAGGAGGAAAATAAATTAAGAAAACTTTCTGAAGCAACCACCACTTCAAAATTTAGACTTGCTGACAACCTCTCAGGCTGTGCTGCCATTCAGCAAGACCTGGGAAGGCTGAAGAGTTGTACAAAGAGAAACCTCATAAAGTTCAACAAGGACAAGTGTAGGGTGCTGCCCTAGGGAGGAATAACTCCCTGCACCAGTATGGGTTAGGAGTTGACCTGCTGGAAAGAGGAGGACTTGGGAGTGCTGGTGGACAAGTTCACCATAAGCCAGTGGCCAAGAAGGCCAACACTTTCTGGGGTGCATTCAGAAGACTACGGGCAGGAGGTTGACCAAGGTGGTCCTCCTACTCTACTCTGCCATAGCCAGGCCACATCTGGAGTCCTGGTTCCAGTTCTGGGCTCCCCAGTTCAAGAGAGACAGAGAAATATAGGGAAAAGCCCAGCAGAGGCTACAAAGATGCTGAGAGGACTGGAGCATATCTGTGATGAGGATAGGTTTAGAGACCTGGAGCTTTTTAGCCTGGGGAAGAGCAGACTGTGAGGGGATCTTCTCAATGCTGATCAATAGCTAAAGAGTGGGGGGCAAGAGGCTTGGACCAGAATTTTTTCAGTGGTGCCCAGTTACAGTGCAAGGGGCAGTGGGCACAAACTGGAACCTAGGACATTCCATCTGAACAGGAGGGAAATGGTTTTGGGGGGTTTGGGGTGGATTTTTTTGTTTGCTTTTGGGTTTTTTGGTTTTGTTTTTTTTCTGTTGTGTGAGGCTGCTGGAACAGGCTGCTCAGGGAGGTTGTGGAGTCTCCTCTGGAGAGATTCCAAGTTTACCTGGATGCAATCCTGAGCAAGTTGTTTTGCAGAGGGGCTGGACTAGATGATCTCCAGAGGTCACTTATAATTGTCACCATGCTGGAATTCTGCTATCCTGTGATTTGGAAACTGCTTCTTCTGCTGCCCTCCTTACTCACATCATTATATATTCAGGTTTTATACACTGCAGATAGTTCAGATAAACAGCTTGGATATGAACACAGGAGGACTGTGCTTACTAGGATCCCTGGCTGACAATTAAATAACACAAAGTATATTAATACTAAGAAAACAATTACATCAGTGTTATAACTCCATATATTATGTTGTAGCACGAAGCCATATGTGCATAATACAAGGATCTGTAGCCATAGCTACAGGAAGAAAAATTCAGTAGTAAAAAGATAATTCTGAGGACTGTTAATGAGTGAAAAAAAGTCTGTAAAGTAAAATCCTCATCACTGCTGTTACTGCACACTAAAATACACTGCTGCTTAAAACACTTTTGATGGATCTTTATCATTTTTTTTTTAATCACTGCACAGCAATACTTGGGGAAAAAAAGAGAGACTTAATAACAAAAAAAGCTAAAAGCACAAAGAATATTTCTAGAAAGTTTCATCAAAGTCAGGAGCGTGGATGGCTAAGAAGTAGGCCCCTGTGGACCTCATGAGGTTCAACAAAGTCAAGTGCAAAGTCCTGCCTGCACCTGGTTCAGGGAAATGCCCAGTATCAGCACAGACTGGGGAATGAAGGCATAGAGAGCAGTCCTGTGGAGGAGGACTTGGGGGTGCTGATCACTGAAAAGCTGGATGTGAGCTGGCAATGCACACTCATAGGACAGAGGCCAACCATATCCTGGTCTGCATCCAAAGCAGCATGGCCAGCAGGTCAAGGGAGGGGATTCTGTCCCTCTGCTCCACCCTGCTGAGGACCCCAGAGCTGGACACAGCACTGCAGGGTAGGTTACCATAGGAGAGACATGGACCTGGTAGAGTGTGTTCAGATGAGGCCACAAAAATGATGTGACAGTTGGAACCCCTCTGATGCAAGAACTTTCTTTTGGTCTTTCAGTGTTTGAAGGGGGCCCACAATAAAGCTGGGGACAAGAGTTTGTAGCAGGGCCTGTTGTGATGGGACAAGGGGTGATGGTTTTAAACTAAAAGAGGAAGGTTCAGACTAGATATAAAGAAGTTTAACGCTGAGGGTGGCGAGACACTGGCCCAGGTTGCCCAGTGAGGTGGTAGGTTGAACCCCCATCCAAGTCAGGTTGGACTGGGCTCTCAGCAGCCTACTCTAGCTGAAGTTGTCCATGCACACTGCAAGGAGATTGCCCTAGATGGCCTCTAAAGATCCCCTCCAACCCAAAGCAGTCCGTGGTGCTATGATTCAGTGACAGTAAGTGGCCATCTTCTTGTAGGGGAAGGAAATTGCACATACAAGAGCATCTAGCACATGAGCTGCTGCTGCAGCTGGCAAAGTACAGGTGCCACCATGGATAAGGATCATTAAAGGCATCTTGGAACATATAGACGAAGCTTTTAAGATTACACCCTTATCAGCCTGTATGCCTAACCAGGGCTTTAGGAATAAAGGATTACTGGGAGTAGGTGGCCTGTGTTTGTACAAAAGAGCTGTGGTACACTTAAAAGCTTTACAGCTCTTTCTCATGTATGCATGGCTAATTAAAAAAACCCCAACAAGATGCCATGGGCTTATCTGTGTGCATAACTTTAGCTATTTGAATGCTTTGTCTGAATTGATTCCCAATGGAAATTGAGAGTTCTCTGCCCCTCGCTTTCATGCCCTATTTCAGCTTAACCATTTCGCTGTCAGCACTGCAGAAGGTAAGCAAGGGAATACTGAAGTTGCACATCCCAGTCCTGCAAGCACTGCTGATGGTCATGCATGCATCATGGGACTGGGTGACAAAGACATGCCCTTTACCATGCTGGTACTCAGATACCAGCATCTGCTGCCAGACTTGATCCATTATTTCTCATATAATGTCAATTCCATGCTATGTATCAAAAGCAGAGCGGCCAGCAGGTCAAGGGGAGGGGATTCTGCCCCTCTGTTCTGCTCAGACCCCATCTATAGGCTCCATCTCTACTGTCCTCAGTGCAGGAGAGCCACAGATGTGTTGGAGCAGGTCCAGTGGACGCCACAAAAATCATCCAAGGGCAGCTATGAGGACAGGCTGAGACTTGGGGTTATTCAAGCTGGAGGAGAACCACCCAAGGAGGCCTTATTGTGGTCTTTCGGTACTTGAAGAGAGCCTGCGAGAAAGCTGAAGACAGACTTTATAGCAGGTCCTGTTGTGACAGGACAAGAGGTGATGGTTTTAAACTAAAAGGAGAGATTCAGACTAGACAGAAGGAAGAAACTGTTTACACTGAGAGTGGTGAAACACTGGCCCAGGTTGCCCAGAGAGGTGGTAGAAGCCCGATTCCTGGAATCATTCCAGGTCAGGTTGGACAGGGCTCTGAGCAACCTGATTGAGTTGAAGATGTCCCTGTTGACTGCGACAGGGTTGGACTAGATATTTAAAAGTCCTTTCCCACTCAAATCATTCTGTAATTCTACAAACTGGCCTTGACTGGGCACTGAGTTGAAGAGCAGTTCTAGTGTGATGACTGGAGGACTGTATCAGCAAAACAGATAATTTGATCAGAAAAGTCAAGAGTTAATCTCTGCTTTTCCCTTTCTCCACTGCAGTCTTAAATAGCTTGTGAAAACTCCTACCACACAGCCATGCTCCTCTAAGCCTGTTTTCCAGTAATTTTGCAGAAAAGGGATTCCAGTTGCACATGCAGACTGCTGAAGTGTCAGAGCTAATACACATCTCCTCACACATCTCTGCTCCTGCATCCCTCGTGTTCGACCATAGGTCCAGAGCCACCTCGAAAACACAGCACCGCACTAGTTTTCTGTGTGGTCTGGGCATGGGCAGAGAAGGAAAAACACTTTTCAGGGACAGATGGCTACAGTCAAAAAAGTTGAATGTAACATTATAAAAGAGAGGGAGGAAAAAAACTGTCCATAAACCACTTAAAGTCAATCATTGAGATTTCTGCAAACCGTGTCTCTTGCAGAACTTCAGATCCTGCGGGCAAACCAACCCCTGAGCCTCCAAGTTTCTCCGATCCATCAATCCAGCTCCCCACTGCTCTGATCCTTCTGTGGAAACCAGCTTCAACAAGAGAGAATTTAGCTGAGAATTTCCACCTGTGGCTAGTGGCAACAGGAACAAGCCATTTTTCTCTGAGGCTCCTCAAAGCAATCTCAAAGCACTGCTTTTCCTTTTCAGAATGAAAAGCAGATGGTAAATAAATCAAAGGAGAGTTATCTAAACAGTTGCTGAGATTCAACATCTCTCCTCATTACCCAGCTGAAATATATTGTTTTCACATTCAGGCTCCCAGCTCCGATCTGTTTATTGGTTTGCAATAGTGGGGAATTTCCTCCTCCTTCTCCAATAGCAACTTGGTAACCACAGCACATTTGGCAATTTCTTAGACAATATTTCTTTGAAGCACTAACCAGAAAGGGCTGGAAAGAAGAAACAGCTACACTGGTAGTGGTACAAAGATGCACTCCACTGGTAGAAACTTCAGTGAGGATCCAATCTCTTGAAATAACTCCTCAGTGTCTCCTTTTGAGAGGAGAATTTGATATACCCTTTTGTGACAAACAAGCTAGCAGCAAAGCGAAGGATTGGGAAGTGTCACCTCAGATATCCCTTCACAACCTGTACAACAGGCAGCCTCCAAATCGCTTTGATCAACCGAAGAATGGGGAAAGCCACCTTAAAGAAACCAGGCACTGCAGACCAGGCACTGTAAGTGGGCACTTACAACGCGCCCAAAACATGGCTGCAGGGAGGCTGAGCCCTCTGCACCCCAGATGGATGCCACTCTGCCTGATCCCATAGCAATGGGCACGTACAACTTGCCCAAAACACGGTTGCAGGGAGGCTGAGCCAGATGGATGCCCCTCTGCCTGATCCCATAGCACTGGCTCCTCCTGGCATATGCCACATCTGCACTGGAGGACCACAAGGCCTTGGCTGCTGGGACATTTTTAATTCAGAGTGATGTCTCAAAGGACAGGGGATCACCACAGTGAGAACTAAGGAACACTTCCTGGCAGAGCCCCTTTAAGAACTGAAAAGCCATAGTAAAGTCTCTGTGGAGTTTTCTCTTCTCCAGGCTGAACAACCCCAACACTCTCAGCTTGTCCTCACAGCAGAGAGGTCCCAGTCCTCAGATCGTTTTTGTGGTCTTCTCTGGATTCACTCCAACAGGTCCATCTCTCTCCTGTGCTATGGACTCCAGAGCTGGACACAGGACTCCAGGCAGTCTCAACTAAAGCACCTATTATAATCAATCCCCAGAGTGCTCCATTATCCTTTCACAACAGAGCATTCCGCATACAATTTCCTGTACAGAAAGAGGCCTGGGGTACAGAACACTGCAAATCCAGCAGAATCCTACACATAACCCTCCACCACATGTAGGAACAAAAACTATTTCCTAATTGATTAGCAAAACCAATGGGGTTTGCTGCCCATGTGTCACTCTTCCCATTATAAGATGTTCCTGCCTATAGTGGGGGCTTGGAAACAGATGATCTTTGAGGTCCCTTCCAACCTAAACCATTCTATGGTTCTCTGTGTGTGGACCTATTCTTGTCCTTGTTTGAGCAAGGTGGTTATCACTAACTGCAGCAGTAAAGCAGTTCAAAGAGGTGACATACAAGTGCAGGACAGCACAAGGGAGAGGAAAACCAGCAAGATGAGTGAAGTTCTCCTCCCCCTCTACTCTACCCTACTGAGGTTACTTCTGGATTATTCGGTCCAGTTCTGAGCTCCTCAGATTAACAGAGAGAGAGAACTACTGGAGAGAGTCCAGTGGAGGCCACAAAGATGCTGAGGGGATTGGAGCATCTCTGTGATGAGGAAAAGGTGAAAGACCTGGGGCTGTTTAGCCTGGAGAAGAGCAGCCTTCCAGTATTGGACGGAGGCCTACAGAACAGCTGGAGAGGAACTTCTTACAAAGACATGTAGTGACAGGACAAGGTTAATGGCTCCTAATTGGAATAAACTAGATTTAGATTAGATATTAGAAAGGAATTCTGCCCCACGAGGATGCTAAAGCACTGGAATAGGTTGCCCAGAGCAGTTGTGGAGACTCTATGCCTGGAAATGTTCAAAGCCAGGTTGGATGAGGCCTTGAGCAACCTGGTCTAGTAGGAAGTGTCCCTATACATAGCAGGGTGGTTGGAACTAGATGACCTTTAAAGTCCCTTGCAACTCAAACCATTCTATAATTCTATGTTTTACCAGCAGCCAAAATTGCTAATCACATACATGGGGTGACCCTAACATGAGGTTACCACAAAAGCCAAACTGTGGGATTGAGGAGCAATTGGGAGTTTGAATTCTGATTTGTTTGTTGCTTTTTTTTTCCCCCCGAACACACAAAACTGGAAGATACAACATCAAAGTACCATAATCACAGAGTTGTTTGGGTTGGAAAGAACCTCTGAGGACCATCTAGTCCAATTCCCCTGAAGTAAACAAGGACATCTTCATCTAGAGCAGGTTGCTCAGAGCCTCAGCAACTCACTACATGCCAGCAGAACATTGTTAAGCACCGGACTGCACCAAGAGATGATGTTAAAATAAGCTCTTTGAAGACAAGCTTTATATATCAAATTTCCATGGTTACCTCCATGCAAGTTACCAGGGATTAGATGGGACTAAGCATTTCTTTTTCCACAGTCATTTAGAAGCACTTAAAAGATTTTGTTCCATTCTTGTCTCCAAGTGTTTCAGACCATTAGCCCCTGTTTTTCTGATCTTATACCTTCTGTATTAAGCATTGACTAAACCTTGATTTTACATTTCTACAGTTTACAGGAGCCACATTTCACAGACAGGTAAAATAAGAAGATAAGATATTGGTATAAAATGTTGAGATAATCTTGACTACTAGCAAAGCCCTTGTGTAGATTAAAAGCTACATGAAAGTGTTTTATCATCCTACCAGACGAAACAGCTGTTGGATGAAACAGGTTTTTCCAGATGTTAGAAGACAGGAGTCATACATGCATCAATAACCATGACCAACACCTATAAAACTGTGTTTAAAGAATCACACTGATGGTTCTTGTGGTGACTGAAGGAACTCAAGCTAAAGGTTGCCTGGGAAGGTTATGGGTGCCCACTCCCTGGAGGTGTTCAAAGCCAGGTTGGATGAAGCCTTGAGAAATCTGGTCTAGTGGAACCTACCCATGGCAGAGAGGTTAGAACTAGATGATCTTTAAGGTCTCCTCCAATCCAAACTACTCTAGGAACCTATGAATCGTAGAATGGTAAGGTTGGATGGCACCTCAAGGATCATCTAGTTCCAACCCCCTGCCATAGGCAGGGACACCTCCCACTAGCACAGGGCATTCAAGGCCTC
>VWZE01006211.1:21636-36672 GCA_013396675.1 Eubucco bourcierii | reverse complement strand
CAGCCATTCACCACCCAGCCTGTATTTGTGCTTGGGATTGTGCCTACTCTGGTGCAGGACCTTACACTTGGTCTTGTTGAATTTCATGAGGTTGGCCTGGGTCCACCTCTCCAGCCTGTCCAGGTCCCTCTGGATGGATCCCTGCCCTCTAGCAAGTCGACTGTGCCACACAGCTTGGTGTCATCTGCAAACTTGCTGAGGGTGCACTCCATTCCTCTGTCCATGTCACTGACAAAGATGTTAAACAGCACTGGTCCCAGCACTGACCCCTGAGGGACACCACTTGTCACTGGTCTCCAGGTGGACATTGTGCCGTTGATCACCACTCTCTGGGTTCGACCATCCAGCCAATTCTTTATCCAGCAGTGCTCCACCCATCAAGTCCATGTTTTTCCAGTTTGGTGACCAGGATGTCATGTGGGACAGAGTCAAATGCCTTAATCAAGTGGCAGTGTTTTGAATCCAAGGAATAAAATCCACCAGATTATCCAAAATTAGAGCTTCTTCTGCTCAGCATCATTTATTACAAAAAACCAAAATGCTGATCCAGTTGAAAATGTCGCAGCTCACTGCAGACAGGTTGGAACTAGCTGATCTTTAAAGATTCCCTTCCCATTCAAGGCATTCTATGATTCTGTGAAAAATGATCAGCTCTTGTTTCCTGGTGGATTTCCATGTGCTTCACATGGCACCGTAACAAGGCACGGAGCAGAGGCAGCCAGATGTGTCAAACAGCTGTCGTTGAGGAGCGATACCCAAACCCTGGGAGGAGATACTCTTGGGAATGAGTGGCTCTCTGCTGGATTTGCTGGTCCATTCATTCCCATCCTCCCTTCAGATCTGCTATTTTAGCTCTGCCATTGCTGGGCATGTGGCCAAGAAGCAGTAAAGACAATTTAATTTCTGGAGGCACAGTAGGAAAATTGCAAATCTGGGATGTTACGATAAAGACATCATCTTCTCTGTGACTTGTGGCACAGAATCCATGGCTATGTTACGAAGATACCTGTAACTAAACTCTTTCCTTTCATGGTGATGTCACTCACTCAAGCAAAACTTCAGCCAACTGCCAGGACCTGGCAGAGTTCATAGAATCACAGAATGGTTCAGGCTGGAAGCAACCTCGGAGCTCATTTACTCCACCTTCCCCACTATGGGCAGGAATGCCACTCAACTAGACTCAGCTGCTCAAGGCCTCATCCAGCCTGGCCTTCAATGCCTCAGGGAGGAGGCATCCACAACCTCCTTGGGCAACCTATTCCAGAGTCTCACCACCCTCATACTGAAGAACTAAGATCCAGTCTAAACCTACTCTCCCTCAGCTTCAAACCACTCCCCCTAGTCCTGTTGTAGACACCCTTATGAAAAAGGCCTCTCCAGCCTTCCTGTAGGCTTCCTTCAGGAACTGGAAGGCAGCTACAAAATCCTCCCTAGAGTCCTCTCTATAAGGTACCCCCAGAGTCTTCTCTAGGCTGAATCCCAGCTCCCTCAGCCTATCCTCACAGCAGAGGTGTCCCACCCTTTGGATCATATTTGTGTCACTCTTCTGGACTACCTCCAACAGTTCTGTGTCCTTATGGTGATGGGGACACCAGAACCAGTGTGATTGGAGATTTCAGCCACAGAACCATTCCCTTAAGTTAAAGAACTTTCCAAGAAGTTTTGCAAAGTGTGTTTCTTAACATTTGGATACTCTGAGATGCACTTTCTCTTCCTCAGGACACTTTAAGAATGAGATACAGACAGAGAGTGATTTTCAGAAGTACCCTGCCAAACAGCAGGGTGTGCAAGGCTAAAGAGAGTAATTTTATTCCTAGGAAAAGACATTGCAAAGCAACAATCTATGTAAAATATGTTCCAAAAAGGATTTTTTTTTTTTTCAGATCAAGTTCTAGAGAGATGCTCCCATCCCATAATCATCTTTTGAGTCCATCACAGGGTTACAAGGATGCTGAGGGGACTGGAGAATATCTCTCTGATGAGGAAAGGCTGAGACACCTGGGGCTGTTTAGCCTGGTGAAGGTTGAGAGGGATCTCATCAATGCTTATCAGCATCCAAAGGGTGAAGGACAAGACAATGAGGCCTCACTCTTTTCAGTGTTTCCCAGTGAAAGCACGAGGAGCAGCAGGCACAAACTGGATGCCAGGAGTTTCCATCTGAAGATGAGGAAAAAATTTCTTTCCTACAAGGGTGGTGCTGGAGCCCTGGACCAGGCTTCCTAAAAAGGTTGTGGACTCTCCTTCTCTGAAGAGATTCTGAACCCTCCTAGACATGATCCTGGGCAACCTGCTGTAAGTGAGACTGGACTACACGATCTCCAGAGTCCCTTCCAACCCCTAACATGCTTGCATTCTGGCATTAAATAAGAATGTGATGAAAACCATACAGGACTCTAAAAGCATCTGGCCAGAGGAAACACTAAACAGCGAAGCAGTCCTGGATTACTTGTTAAACATTTTTGTTCCCTTTTGTTTCCTTTCTTTAGAGGTTTCTGAGTGCTGCTTAAGGTGGGTGAGGTAGCACCAAGAAGATCCAGACCATTCATAGCTGATGTGCTGGATGACTGTCCTCACACTGTCTGGAAGTGTGTTTTCATTTGGCTTCTCAGAGCCAGGCTCAGCATTATTGATGGGTAAGACAATCTAAATCTGATGTGTGGAAATCCACCCCTGCATGGGGACATGGTGTTTGAAAAGAAGCAGCCTCAAAACACGGTAAGAAGTTGCTGGAATTCTTCATCTTGGGAGCAGTCCATCTACAAACCTTTTGTGTTTTCAATCACATTGGAGCAAAACAACTCCCTGGTGTTTGAAGTCTGAAGTGAACTCGTTCCATGGTAATTACCTCCTGTTCTCCTACAAGTAGCTGCTTGTGCCAGCCCAGCTCACTCTTGCTTCAAGAGGCGATGCTCCGAAGTGCCGCCATATTGCCACGGCTGTTTATGCTTCTGAAGACAAGCCTAAAAAACTGTTTTTTCCTGCCCTGCTTTAGAAATGCCTCTCCAGAAGAGCTTCTTTAGCAGATGATCATGGAAGCTTTTGATAAAAATAAAATAAATTTTAAAAAAATCAGGAACTTTGACATACACCACTTCAAAACTAATTCCTAGAGTGAGCTGTAGAAAATGATGGTGGATATGTGCTCTTCCAGTATGCAAGGGAGAATTCTCCAGCAATTCAGCACATCATTTGAAAACGTGATGCTTTCGTTAAGCCTGAACAAAGCAAGGCCTCTCAAGGAGGCCCTTGAATTCCAAGCACCTGGAGATGTTCAGCGCTTTGCCAGGTGCTCGGGATGGCTCCATGCATGCATCCACGTGGAAAGCAAAGCTTTGCCGATTAAAATACAAACCCACGGAAGGGAGACAATATTGGCTGAATCATAGAATCATAGAATCATAGAATCATAGAATCATAGAATGGTAAGGTTGGAAGGGACCTCAAGGATCATCTAGTTCCAACCCCCTGCCATAGGCAGGGACACCTCCCACTAGTACAGGTTACTCAAGGCCTCAACTCAAGGAATCTCCAGGGCCAGGATTTACTGGTGTCATTCGGTCTTAAGAAGTGTTCTGCACAGTGTCAATAAGTTAGCCCAGGCTTCAGACATCTAAAAAGAGGTAAAGCACTGGGAAAAAGGTAAGATATATGTTGCCACCCTTCCAGTTCTGTTAGCCGTGTCTATGTCTCTCCTCCCAGCACACACCCTCACTTCTTGAAATTCACTAGAGGAAAACTCGTACTTCCCTAAACACAAAACACCCAATCCCAGAGGTCACATCTCACCCTACTGGGTGGGTTTACATTTTAGGGTGCGATTCTCCCTTTCCAACGTAACCAACACCATTGTGTGGCTCAGCAGCAGCAGCAGACTGCTCCCTTTTACCTCTCAGCAGACTATCCTTACGTTCTTAGATCCACAAACTAGATAGTGAAGGTTTTGGGGGTTAGGAAACACTCTTGTGGTCCTAATCCAATCCTTGTCCTCCCAACATTCATCAGCAGAGAGCTACAAAGATGGGACAAGGAAAGGCTGAGAGACCTTTCAAACAACCTGAGGGGATGTTTAGCCTGGAGAAGAGCAGTCTGAGAGGGTATCTTCTCAATGCTGATCAATAGCTAAAAGACAAGAGGATAGGGCCAGACTCTTTTCAGTGGTGCCCACTGATAGTACAAGAGGCAACAGGCACAAGCTGGCACCCAGCAGATTCAATTCAAACAGGATGAAAACCTGTGAGGGTGGTGCTGGAGTGCTGGACCAGGCTGCTTGGACCAGTTGTGAAGTCTCCTCCTCTGGAGGGACTTCAGACCCTCCTGGACACTGTGATCCTTGGCAGCCTACTCTGGATGACCCTGCTTTAGCAGGGAGGTTGGACTGGGTGATCTCCAGAGGTCCCTTGAACCTTCACCATGGATCACTCCACTCTCAAGTTTTTATTTCACACACCTTAAGTTCAAAGAATGTAAAAGGTAAAAATGTGCAGAACGAAACCAGAGATCAAAGAACTGCCCTGGCAGACAGAAATTAAATATGATATGCCATGGGAGTGCTCTTCTATAGTAAGCATTTTGAAGCTTACCTAGTGTTAGTAAGCACTAATAAGAATATCTACTCACAGGAAGTTCAAACAAACAAACAGCTAGGAGGATTTGGCTATAGACAAAATATACTAATTTCCTACAATGAGCAAATTACAGGGAAATATTTTTATTTGTTTCCATGCAGGAATGTGATCTTCACATTGATTTGGCCATCTCTGGAAAGCTATCCAAGTTGATAGGCAAAGCTGAGGAAGAAAGCAAAATCCATCTTGGAGAAACTATCTAATAATGAACCAGTTGCATTTTCCTCTTAAGAGTGGGGCTACGCCGAGATCATCAATAGGAATCCAAATTAAAAAGCAAGGAGAGGGTGGGCCAGGCAAACTACAGCAAAATCCAGGGGCTACATTCAGTCAGATAGCATTTACTATAACTGCAGACTGAGAGCCTGTCCATCTGGCAAATAAATGCCTGAGACATCCTCTTAAAGCTCTTTTGGCTCTGTAAGAGTAGGACTTTATCCTCTAAGGAAAAGAGAGGGGAAACAGCTCACAAACCTCCTCTGTGCAGATTTTAGTCCCTATGCATGTCAGAAACTGTCATTTCTCTTTTTATTCCCAACATAGGAAATAACAGACTGGGAGATATGTTATCTTTTCCAGTTTCCCTAACAAAGTTTGGCTTCACGTTTTTGTGCTGAGGATCACAGAATCTCAGCATGGTGGGGCTGGAAGTGATGTCTGGAGATCATCTAGTCCACTCCCCTACTAAAGCAGGCTCACTCACAGCAGGGTACCCAGGACTGCAATGTCCAGGTGAGTTTTGAATCTCTCCAGAGAAGGAGACTCCACAGCCTCCCTGTACAGACTGTTCCAGGCCTCTCTCACCCTCAAAGAAAAGAAGTTTTTAATCATAGAATGGTAAGGTTGGAAGGGACCTCAAGCATCATCTAGCTCCAACCCCCTGCCAGAGGCAGGGACACCTCCCACTAGTACAGCTCACTCAAGGCCTCGTCCAACCTGGCCTTGAACACCTCCAGGGAGGGAGCAGCCACAACCTCCCTGGGCAACCTGTTCTAGTGCCTCACCACCCTCACTGCAAAGAACTTCCTCCTAATATCCAGTCTAAATCTCCCCTCTGCCAGTTTAACCCCCTTGTCCTGTCGTTGCAAGATGGAATCTTCTGATGGAACTTACAGGGTTCCAGTTTGTGCCCTTGTCCTGTTGCTGGGTACCCACTGGAAAGAGTCTGGACACACATATGGGATAAGGAACATGTGATTTGGTAGCAATGCCAAATCTGCAGATGGTGGGCCCAGCACAAATGGCTGTAAGTCGTTAACTCTCCTGGCAGAAGTGATACAGCCCAGAAGTTTAGTCAACTGATGAAAAAAAGAACATTTGCCCCAGGCTCAAATGACTGTTTCATTCATTATGTGAGAATTAAGCTAAGATTTAAGTGAAGATAGAGACCTCTCTTATGAGACCATAGGTCAAGAAGCAAGAGTTTGTTTAATTTAATGGATAACAACAAACTGACATCAAGAAGAAACAACTGCCTAACAAATGCACTCTTAAACACAGGCCTGGGATTTTGTAACGCTAACATTTGTCTACAGACTGGATCCACTGAAGCAATCCCATTAATGCTCCTCAGGTTATGAAGCTTCTCCATGTGAGGAAAGAGTCTCAATGTGGGTGACAACATTTGTAGTCTGCTGGAAAGTGCTGGACCCCATCAAAGGTCTCTTCCAGCAGTATTTAGGGATTCTGGAGGTGATATGAAGAGTTAATTTGGGGTGAAGGACCTGACTGCTCTTTTGGAGAAGCAGATGCGAAGCTGCATCAGTGGAGATATTTCTGCACCACCACTAAGGAGTGGGGCATGCATGGTGGCATCCATCACCTTCTCAGAATCATGCAGCAATGATCATATTGACCTCATCTTGCTTGGCAGGTGAAGGACATGCCTGAGATGAAAGTTGTGCCTCAGCATGCTCTTCATAGCAACAGGACAAGGGGTGACAGTTTCAAACTAAAAGAGGGGAGATTCAGACTAGAGAGAAGGAAGAAATCGTTTACACTGAGGATGGTGAGGTGGTGACACAGGTTGTTCAGAGAGATGGTAAATGTCCTAAGCCTGGAACCATTCCAGGTCAGGTTGGATGGGGCTCAGAGCAATCTGTTTTAGTTGAAGATGTCCCTGCTGACTGCAGGAGGGTTGGACTAGATTCCCTTCCAACTCAAAGTATTCTGTGATTCTACAGTTCTTCAGTTCTTCTTGGCATACCATGCTCTGTTTAGCTGTGGGGTGCTCAGGGTTCATATAATGAACCTGCTTGAGTGGGTCCAGAAGAAGCCACAAAGATGATCCCTTAAGGGGCTTCTCCCCTATGACAACAGACAGAGTTGGGGTTGTTCAGCCTGGAGAAAGCTCTGGGGAGACCTTATTGTAATCCAGATGCTCAGAGGGCTGGAGCAGCGCTCCTGTGAGGACAGACTGAGAGAGTTGGGGCTCTGCAGCCTGGAGAAGAGGAAGTTTCCAGGAGACCTGATAGTAGCCTTCCAGTATCTGAAGGGGGCCTACAGGAAGGTTGGAGAGGGACTATTGACAAGGTCTTGTAATGACAGGACAAGGGGCAATGGGTTTAAACTGGTAGAGGGGAGATTTAGACTGGACGTTAGCAGGAAGTTCTTTGCAGTGAGGGTGGTGAGGCACTGGAACAGGCTGCCCAGGGAGGTTGTGGCTGCTCCCTCCCTGGAGGTGTTCAAGGCCAGGTTGGAGGAGGCCTTGAGTAACCTGTACTAGTGGGAGGTGTCCCTGCCTATGGCAGGGGGTTGGAACTAGCTGATCTTTGAGGTCCCTTCCAACCCTACCATTCTATGATTCTAGTCTTTCAGTATTTCAAGTGGGCCTGTAAGAAAGATGGGATAGGACTTTCCTACTGACAGGAAGAGATGAAATCAAGAGCAACAATACCTTAGATGTCTTTCCTTCCCATTCTTGGTGCTATTGGTGTGTAATAAAGAACCTGAAAGAGTGGTCAGGCACTAGAGCAGGCTGCCCAGGGAGGCAGGAGTCACCCACCATTCTATGAGGCATTCAAAAAATGTGTAGACATGGCACTTTGGGTCATGGTTTAATGGCCATGGTGGTCTTAGTTTGTTTCACGGTTGGACTTGACAATCTTAGGGGTCTTTTCCAAACAAATCCATCTGTATCAAGGTGTGAAGAGACAGAAGGGGTAACCATTTTAAATTAAGAGGGTAGACTTAGATTAGATCTAAGGAAGATATTCTTCACTGTGAGAGTAGTGAGACACTGGAACAAGTTCCCCAGAGAAGTTGGGGATGCTCCATCCCTGGAAGTGTTCAAGGTCAGGTTGTACAGGGATGTTTTGCTTAATTCATCTATCTCGGTTGGCTCTTCTGTATTCTAAATGCAAGGCCACGGGGCTCTGAGCAACCCTCAGGCCAAGACCTCCACAGCCCTTGTTAGCTCACCAGGAGCCAACTTCCAAGCACAAAAAGTGCTGCTGGAGGCTGTTGCTCTGCTAAAGAGACTTTAAAATAAAAAAAAAAAAAAAAAAAAAAAAAAAAAAGGGCTGCTATTCCAAAAGGTGCTGAAACAAACATCTCCCTTCTGGGCCACAGAAAGCATTATGAGTGCATCATCTTAACACTGTGCAGGAGATGAAGAAAAATATGCTTTAAAATCTTAGAATTTGTGTATTAATAATACATAAATATATAAATTATATAAAAATGTAAATATATTAAGGATGTTTCAATGGGATTTTCCTGACCTCTGAGTTACTCTTATGTTGGATTACCAGCTGCAACCCTTGCAGGAGGACAGGTTAGAGGTTGGCCTGTTGAAAAGGAGCTCTGCAGAGAAGGACATGGGAGCCATGGTGGACAACAAGGTCACCATGAGCCAGCAATATGCCCTTTTAGCCAAGAAAGTCAACAGTGCACTGGTATGAGTGAACAGGAGTGTGTTCAGCAGGTTCTCCTACCCTTCCAGTCAGCCCTAGCAAGGCTAATGTCTGCAGTACTGGTTCCAGTTCTGGCCTCCCCAGTTCAAGAGAGACAAGAAACTACTGGATAGAGTCCAGCAGTGACTGCAAAGATGCTGAGTGGACTGGAGTATGTCTCTGATGAAGGGCAGAGAGACCTGGGGCTGTCTATCTAGAAGACTGACAGGTGATCTTCTCAATGCATATCAGTATCCAAAGGGTGTAGGGCAAGAGACAGTGGTGCCAAGACACAAACTGCAACCCAGGGGTTCCACCTAAACAGGAGGAAAAACATCTTTCCTGTGAAGATGCCAAAGCCCTGGACCAGGCTGTCCAGACAGGTTTGGAGTCTTCTCTGGAGAGATTCCAAACTAGTCTGGATGTGATCCTAGGCAACCTGCTCTGAGTGACCCTGTTTTAGCAGGTAGTTGGACTCGATGATTCCCAGAGGTCCCTTCCAATCCCCACCATGATGAAACTTTTTGATTCTGTAATCTTGAACCTTTCTATTAAACAACCAACCTGTAAGACCATCTAAATTGACCCTTAAAAGTAGCATTTCCAAGTTTTTCACAACATTTTTTCCACAGAAGCCCAGGCAATTTTTTTTTTCCCTGTCTAAACTAGCATGGGTATGGATCCCTGTAGTTTTAGGTTCTAAGCACAACAACAGTTTATGAGTCTTCTGAACACAAAATAAGGCCTCAAATGGTGGAACTCAGCCTGGATCAGACCCTTCCCTAATTGGCAAGTGCTTTCAGTTCAGTGATGAGGGGTTGGAACCTCTGCTACCAAGACAAGCTGAAGCAGCTGGAGAACAGAAGGGACTGAGAAGACCTAACGGCCCCCTTCAGCTACTGGAAGACAGCCTAACAAGAAGGATGGAGAGCAACTGCTTACAAAGGCCTGCAGTGAAAGGACAAGGGGCAATGGCTTCAAACTAGAGAAGTGTGGTTTTAGACTGCATGTTAGGGAACAAGCTCTTTACTATGAGAATACTGGAACACCAGAACAGGTTGTCCAGGGAGATGGTTGAGGCCCCATTACTGGAGATATTCCAGGTGAGGCTCGACAGGACTCTGGACAGCCTGATCTAGTGGAGGATGCCCCTGCTTACTGCAGAGGGGATTGGACTAGATGATCTTTGGTGGTCTCTTCCAACTCAGACCATTGTATGATTCTATCTGTCCCTGAAGATCCAAGAGCTGGGGAACAACTCCATCCAAGAGGTGGGTAAGGGGGGTTGCAAATGCACAGATCACTATACAAAAGGGACATTTTTCTAAACTCTTTTTCTTCCAAGAGTGCATGATGCAAGGATTTCTATTATTTATCAGAACCTGGGAATTCCTGACTCCTGAATGCCTTCCAGTACTAACAGGTCCTCTCTAAAAGTCCACAGTAGACAGTTAAAATGGTCCCTTCATGATTCCTTAAGGAAAGTGCTTTCTCCTGCTTTGGAGAAGTGAGTAAGGAAAAGCCAACAAAGCTTACTTGTTACGGTTTCTTGGAAGGAAAGGGCTCACAGCCTATTCAACCTCTCTCCTTCCTCCTCCTCAGAACAAAACAGCAAGCCCTGTACCTTGAGCAAGCAGCGGTTTCCATGACAAGCTTGGCACTCATGCCAGAATCTTGAAAGACAGGAGGAGGAGAAGCCGCGCAGCGCCTCACTCCGAAGGCAAGCCGAGCTCCAACCAATTCTCTAGGACAAATATGCTGTGTAAACACTAATAACATAATCTACTTAAAAGCACTATTACCGACGATACAGAACCACCGTGCATTTTCTAACACAAAGATAAATGCTAGCACAAATATTTGTTTAGTGCTAAACACTCAGACCTGAGCAGAAGTGATTCCGGCCCAGAGTAGCTCCTGACGAATCGGAGTTGCCCGAGTGTTGGGATTGCTCCATCAGGGCTTTAAATCCACCGCAAAAAGGGGGGGAGAAACAAATTTAATTTTATAAATTAATTATGTCATTGCGTACTTTTGCACTCCAAACATATAACTCCAGGTAGTTGAATGCTTCCACTGCCAAGAATATATTTTCCTTACCCTGTTTTGGTTTCTGTTGTGTTGTTGGGGGGGGAAAAAAAAGTATTCTAAGTATGAAAATGCAACCTGACATCGCGAGGCATTCTAGGCTCGTTTAAAGACTTTGTATCCCTCAGAGAATATGAAATCAGCCTAGCAGGTCTGTTTAACAGGGACGTGTAGTAATGTAGATATAATGAAGCTAAAAATTGAAAAGGCAGGACAACAAACAGGCTATGCAGCAGGAGGACTGCACTAAGATTATTCACTCATTTCTCCTTTGATTTGATTCTGTGTAGATGTTATCTGTGGGTAATCGCTTGCAGTCAAGCAAGTCAAGCGCATGTCCGGATCTTCTCGCAATTAATAAAGAATAGGACAAGAGAAACTGCCTCAGGTTGTGCCAGGAGATGTTTAGGTTGGACATGAGGAACAATTTCTTCCCCAAAAGTGTGGTCAAGCCCTTGAACAGGCTGCACAGGGAAGTGGGGGAGTCCTCATGCCTGGAGGGATTTAAAAGTCATGTAAACGTGGTGCTGAGGGCTGTGGATAAGTGGTGACCCGGCCTTGCTGGGTTAATAGCTGGGCTCGACGATCTTAAAACTCTTTTCCAACCTAAATGATTCTGTGGATCTAAGAGAAGCTTTTCAAGGTTGTTACTGCAAATTACAGTATGGGAGAACCGGGGATTACTGTTACCAGAAGCCTTCACACTGACATCCCAGCTATTGCAACCAGCAAGGGAGTTCAGGGGTGAAGTAAGAAATGAAACCATTCCCAGCCATGAGAACACATCACGAAATTTTCCATGCACGGCTGAAATTTTTGAGGTCACCCTTTCCTCAGGACTTCCTCCAGTCATTCTTAACTTCTCAACATTATACACTCAAACAATTGTGTTTTCAGATGGGAAAAAAGAAACAATCCAGAAAGCTCTTCTCAAGCTCAATTCAGTATTTCCATCCTTCCCTCCTAAAACACTTAAATCCCGGCAACTAGTTGCTGAAAAATATCAGCAACAAACACATTTCACTTAAAACAAAGAAATAAATACAAAAGTAAGTTTCATAACTCCAAGGGCTGAAAAACCCAGGCCTGCTCTCCAAGTTTCACTGTTTCAAGCTTCTGTTCATAGTTTCTAATTTTGCAGAAAAGCCCCTTCAGATTCATGACCACCAATCACTTTACCCCCGATGCATCACGGCCTCATCCCCACTGCTGGTGCCTCATGCTATTGAAAACTCAACAAGTCCTTTTACAGGCAGCTGAAGCCCTACTTCAAAACTACTCCTAACCAGATACTCCAAATACTTAGGGAGATACTCAGGGAGGTGTGGAAGCCCAATCCCTGGTGGTCTTTAAAGCCAGGCTGGATGGGGCTCTGAGTAACCTGATCCAGTGTGAGGTATTCTTGCCTATGGCACGCAGGAACTAGATGATCCTTGAGTTCCCTTCCAGCCCTGATAATTCTCTGATTCTACACTCCAGACCTGTGACAGTACTAAGACATGAAATACTAGCCCAGTCTCAAAGACTCTCAGGTTAAGTCTGTAAGGATGAGTCCCAAAGCTGGTGCTGCATGCTGTTGAAGAGTCTCTTCAGTGGCGGACCACAACATGTCCTAATCCTTTCAGAAAACAAACCATTAAGCAAAGAAGGAAAATGGAAACCGCAGCAAAGCCACCTAACAAAGTAAAGAGTCATAACCACCAAAGCTATTCCAGAACAAGAGCGCTGTGCCCATCTAGTTCTCATACACCTTGTTACTACTACAGCTAAAGCACACAGATAAAGACATCTCAGTGCAGTTTAACTACAGCAGGAGCTGCACTCACCAGTTTAGCAGCACACCAAAAATGAATGACACTAGGAAGAGGAAGAAGCTTGTCCAACGGCAGATCAGTTCTACACTGCAGTATTGTATGTTTTTCTGCTACATAATAGATCAAACAGCTTAATAAAAAATAAGCTCATTTCTGACAGAACAAATATTCAAGGGCATGAAATACTGCTTTAAATTATTTCAGTTAGAGAAGAGGGAAAAAAAAAAAAAACAAACCACCAACTCTTGGCTGAGCAAGCCAAATGTAAAACTGAAGTGCTGTGCCAGCAGCTGTGGGGCTCCAATGCAAACCCTGCCAGCAGAAGACTAATGCAGCTCCAAAGGCACACAACTGTCTTGGATTCCTGTTGTTTAGAAGCTAAACTTTCACACTGTACATCACAACACCAAGATATCCTGAAGCTCAAACACACCTGCAGCACCAAAGACTAGTATGCTGTGCCCAAACCCACCCCAGCGGGTGGGAACTGCTTCAGTCAGATAACTTCACAGAATAGCAACATGGTGGAGGTTGGGAAGGACCTCTAGATATCTAGTTCATCACCCCTGCTCATGCAGGGTCACCCAGAGCACTCTGGCACTATCATAAGAAAGAAGTTCTTCCTCATGGTTAAGTGGAACTTCCTGTGTCCAAATTAGTGCCCAGTGTCCCTGTTGCTAGACACCACTTTTTGGTGGGCACCACTGAAAAGAGCCTGGCCCCATCCTCTTGACACTTGCCCTTTAGAAATTGAGCCGCATTGAGAAGATTCCCTCTCAGCCTGCTCCTCTCAAGGCTCAAACAATCCAGGTCTCTCAGCCTTTCCTCCTCACAGAGATGGTCCAGTCCCCTCAGAAGCTTCCTAGTCTCCACTGAACTCTCACCAGTAGTTCCTCGTCTGTCTTAAACTGGGGGGCCCAGAACTGGACCCAGATTTGGCCTCACAAGGGCACAGGAGAATGGGAGGAGAACCTTCTCCAACCTATAGGCCACACTCTTTAATATACCCTAGCAGACTATTGACTTTCTTCGCCACAAGGGCACATTGCTGGCTCATAGTGAACTTCCACCAGGACTCCCAGCTGCTTCTCCACAGAGCTGCTCAACTTCTAATCAGTATTGGTGCAAGGATGCTTACTTCATTATATGTGTACTAACAGATCCTTTCCTCTCCACATCAGAAGTATATAATGTGGCTAACATGGATGAAAGTTCATAGTGCTAAACTATAGGAAAAAAGCACTTCCTTGAGAAAAATCCTGAACATTCTTTCTCTAGTTTATCAAGATTAAGAAATCAAATATGCATCTCTATATTCAAAATTACTTCTGTCAAGTCTGCTCCTCTTGCAAGTCATTTCTCTCTCTCTCTCTTTTTTTTTTTTTTTTTTTTTTTTTTTTTTTTTTTTTAAAACTGCCTGCCTTGTAAAATCACCTGGGAGCTAAATGTCAATATAACTTCTGTTCTGGAACAAAGCCTCTGCAATTAGAATATTTCATTATGGTACCAGGGTTATTAAACACATTTATGCCTTTTTGGTTGTGGTGGTTTCCTTACTTTAACCTGTATTTTTGTTTCTTCTCACAGAACTCAAGGAAAGTTTGTGTTTACTACCAAATAAAAATATATCAAATCATGCTGTCCTAAAAAGAGATCTCATGTGTTAATATAAACCAGAAGTGGGCTTACTACTAATAAGCCCCTTAGAAGAGCAAGGATATTCATAAGAGAACAGCAACAACTGCACCAAGTTACAAAGCACTACAATATATATTTCTATCTTGAAAATCATTGAACGAATCCACTTTAAAAATACCAAGCATAGCCCCAAGGAGAAGAAAGTGGTTTAGCAGGTAAAACGAGACAACCCCCTGCTTTTAGAACCCAACTGAACACATGACGCTGTGTCTCACCCAGCAAGCCACTGGATCTGGTCAGGAAGTGCTGTTTTAGCTTGCTATCATCCAGCAAAACAAACTAGCTCTGTCTTCGAAACATCAGGACCTCCAGCAATTACCTGCCCCACATCCTAATTGACTCAGCAACTGGAGGTTTTCATTTTTGAAGCCTCTCTGCTGTAGCTCACCTTGATTTAATTTCCCATCATCTTCAGTAATAAATTACTTTTGCCCAGGTTTTGCCTCTCTGAGATTACTCAGAAAGGTAAAAGACAAAGAACAGTTGAAAAATAACTTATGGGAAAGTTATCAGTCAGATGTGAGAAGTGACCCTGGAAACTACAGACCAGTCAGCCTCACCTCTGTGCCTGGCAAGATCATGGAGCAGATCCTGCTGAAAGTCCTGCTAAGGCAAATGGAAAACAAAGCAGAGGTGATTGGTGGGAACCAGCATGGCTTCACCAAGGGCAGATCTTGCCTGACAAATTTAGTGGCTTTCTATGATGAAGTCACAGCGACAGTGGACAAGGGAAAGGCAGCTGATGTCATCTACCTGGACCTGAGTAAAGCATTTGACTCTGTCCCACATGACATCCTGGTCACCAAACTGGAAAAGCATGGACTTGATGGATGGACCACTCGCTGGATAAGGAATTGGCTGGATGGTCGAACCCAGAGAGTGGCGATCAACGGCACAATGTCCACCTGGAGACCAGTG